>OZ030010.1:147361184-147691184 GCA_964023405.1 Apodemus agrarius
GGCAGCCATGCTCTGGCACAGAGGAGGTGAGGCAGGCAGATGGGAGAAGGGTGGGCGTGGGAGGGGGTTCTGCACAGAGCCAGAAGGAGAGCCAGTCCTTGGGGAAGGGAGCCCCCAAAGCTAGGAGCATGGTTGGAAGAGTGCCAACCCCAGCAGAGAGAATGCCACCATGAGCCCCTGAGGGCAACCAGGGGCACCGGTAGCCTGTGGCAGACGCCCATCTTGGTCTCTAAGGACTGGAGCTCCAGGGTGTGGTGCCAGCTCAATGCCTAATAGTTTCTGTGACCTTGACTGAGTCCCTTTCCTTTCCAAATCTGGGAGCAGGGTGCATCTTGCAGGGCTTACACTGACATTTCAGGATCCCTAGCTAGAGATGCTAGTTTGAATCATTCAGGAGAACAGAACGAGCTGAAAAGCTAGCCAGCGAGTGAGCAAGGCCAACGAGTCAGTGAGCCTGTGGATCACTGCATACTCTTTATTCCAGTTGGGCCCAGCCAGCTAAAGAGGCAGCCAAAGTGGGCTACAAAGGGCTGCCAGAGCCCCTCTGAACGTGGCTGCTGTGAGAGGAGCTTGGCTGACCACTCAGAGCTAATGCAGTCATGTCCAACTTCTTCCAGCCGTTGATGTGCCCTGCTCCTCCTACCTCTCAGTGCAAGTTGGTGTACCGTCCTCCCTTCTGATGCTAAGCTGGTGGATTCTGTGATTCAGTCGTAGTTGCTCTTTCCACCCTAGGTTACTAGCACATCAAATGTCAATAACGACAACACTAACCATGGGAGTCACCTAGTGCCAGAGAGTGTTTCGGAGTGCTACACAGATATCTCTTGCCCTGCCCTTCATTGAAATAATAGCTGAATAAAGCAAATGCTTTCATCTCCATTTGACAAACGATCAGACTGAGGCTCAGAGAAGTTAGGTAACTTGCTCAAGGCCACCAAGCCAAAGGATGGCAAAACTGAGACTGATCTGTCACAAAGCTAGCTGTTATGGTGTCCCTAGCTAGAAGTTTCTTCTGATTTCTCTAGAAGTATGTGTTGAACTTTACAGTAGGGAGCACGGTGTTTGAACTGACTATAAAGCTATGAATTCTTAGGAACATTGCTCATCACAGGAGCTGAGATATTGATGTCTCCACCCCATGTTCCCACTGAGAAATGGATAAAAGGTGATTTCTAGACATCCAAAGCACATGGAGAATGATTCAACTTTAGTAAATATCTATGTGATACTTTCAGGGGCACCCCCAAAGAAAAGCAAATAATGGATGGGGACCTGAACTGTGGCACTGAAGTCCCCCTGGAGCCTCTTCAGTGACATCTCTGACTCCAGAATGAACCCTAGCTATACCCCAGGCTGGCCATGGCAAATGGAGACCTGCAA
This sequence comes from Apodemus agrarius, assembly GCA_964023405.1. Lineage (NCBI taxonomy): Eukaryota > Metazoa > Chordata > Mammalia > Rodentia > Muridae > Apodemus > Apodemus agrarius. Next base: position 147,362,565 of record OZ030010.1, read on the forward strand.
TGTGCAGATGGTTCCTTGTTGTTCCTTGTTATTTCCCAGAGTCTTGCTGTTGCCCTCCTCCCTGCCATGACTGGGCCAGTGTAAGTCAGGCCAATAGTGCCCAGCTGGATAGCCCTCCCCTGCCAGGACACCTTCTGTTGGGTGGGCGGTGCTGGCAGCAGGCCTGAAAGAAGCCCGGGGAGAAAGGTCTGAAGCGCACATCACCAGGGCTGATAAAAGGAGGTTCTCAGGTGTAGAGGAATTTGGGCATTTGAGACTGTGCCAGGCTTGGGAGGGGAACAAGTTCAAGGTCACAGAGCTGAGTAGATGGCAAAAATGAACCAGAGCTACATGGTTCAGACAGGCTCTTGAAGCACAAAAGGTTTCCAAAGACTTATGACCAAATCATAGGTGTGGAAAAAGGGAATAATATCATTTACCTCAAAGTTTGCTTTTTTCTTTTTAAATATTTATTTCTTATTTTATGTGCATGTGTATGCCTGAGTGTTTGTATATATGCACCATGTGAGTGCACACTGCATGCATGCAGGAGTCTATGGAAGTCAGAAGGCGGCATCAGATTCCCAAGACCTAGAGTTACAGGCAGTTGCAAACCACCATGTAGGTGCTGGAAACCAAATCAAGTCCCCATGCAAGAGTAATAGGTGCTTTTAAGCACTGATCCATCTCTCCAGCCTGAAGTGTGTCTTTTTCAAAGAGATATAGAACCTTCTGTTCTTAGTTCTCCCAGGAAATGGGCAACCATTCCTTGAAATAAGTTCTTTCATGAGCCACAGTCTTGAGACACTTTCTAAACCAACACTGTCTGATATGCCAGCTATTAGCCACAAGTGGCAATTTAATTAAAACGAAACTACATATTCTCTTCTTTGAGTGCACTGAATGTGTTATGAGTCCTTGGTATGGCTGCTGGCTTCCCTATTGGGTAAGAAGGTATAAATGATCCCATTGCTGGCTTGTAGTACCATCTCAGTGTGTACGCAGACCTAAGTCCTGACATGGGTCCTAAAGCCATCTGCACTGCACTTCCCTGTGGCATTCAGGCACTAGTATTGCAAGTATAGCTCAGGTTCTCTCAGAAAACCTGCCAGAAATGAAGCCCTCAGGGAGTTCTGGGCACTCATGAGTATTTGAGGAAATGTTCTTTGATTAGCTAGGCTCTGATTGGAGGGCTTAACAGCTGAGGACTCTAGATGCCAGGATAGGTATGAGTGGGTTGCCTCTAGGAATGAGTGTGTTCCATTGTTGAGATGTGACCAGACATGCCAGGGGCCACATTTTCTTGGTGTGATAGTCCTTGGGGATTCTGCTCCATAATCATTGTGCCCTGTGTCTGGTTCTATGAGAGCAGAGAGGAAAACTAAAGTGCCTCGAGCCCTCACATAGCAAATGTGCTTCATTGCGTTCATTAAAGAATCCACTGCCACTGAAGCACCCAGCTGGCTGGATCCAGCAGCTTGGGTGGAGGCTGCGAAGCCAGGCTGCATCTCTCAGGGCTCAGCCTCCAACTTCACCCCTGCCCTGCCCAGCCTGGCTAAGCAAGTCAGACTTAGTGAGACAGTCCTGAGCCTCAACTTCACAGGAGCCACACGGGGCTGGAAAACTAGAGAATCTCCAGTTGTTCCAGCATCCTCAGCAAGGTGCCACTCAAAGTCCCTGCCACTCTCTCCTGACTCCTCGGAAGGGAGTAATGGAGGCAGATGTGGATACTCCAAGTTAGTCCATCCATACCTTGGAAAGTCCATTAGGACCAGAAAGCCATGCTTCCTGAGAGCCGGCTCAGGTGCCTGCACACTCAGGACATAAAGCCCACCAAATCTGAGCTGAAGGGTGTGTCAGGAATGGGAGTCCCAGCTGAGAGGCCCAGGAAGTGCTGTGTAAATAAGTAAAGTGTTCTTTTTTTTCATATTGTTTTGTTTTCATGACAGGGTTTCTCTGTGTACCTGTAGCTGTCCTGGAATTTGCTCTGTAGACCAGGCTGGCCTTGAACTCAGAGATCTGCCTGCTCTGTCTCCCGTGTTTTGGGATTAAAGGCGTGTGCCACCAACACCCAGCTGTCTTTTTTTTTAATTATGTTCTTATTAAAAATAAAACTAATGCTTTACACAGACACAATCTTTATTTTTGTACTATTAAAAAATAAAACAGAGGAAAAAAAGATGTAGAAAACTCCTCTCCACCACATCGTATCACCAAAGTACAGGACAGTTTTCCGTTGGCTTTTTCTCTTAGACTTCTTTCTGCTCTCTTTTCTTTACATAACCTATTTATTTTTCACATTACTGTAATTAACCCATGAGCTCAATTGTGTGATCTATTTTTTACTTCACATAAGAATTTTCTTTATTAATATAATCACTTCTTAAATTAACTTTTTTTTCCAAAATGGACACAGTTTAATTTGTTAAAGTACTTACCACCAAAAAAATATCTACTTGAACTGTGCCACAAAGAAACTGCAAATGATCACTCATTCATCTGATAATTATTTATCAGGCCCACTGATGTATCAGGGCAGTCCTCAGTAATTACAATTTTTTAATGGCTGAATAGTATTCTCTCAAGAGATTGTAATTCCCTTAATTATTTGGCTATTTTTAGAACTCTAGGCAGCAGGATTTGTTTCACTCTTTTGCACGAGATTCTACAGAGCATCTTGGGGCAGAACATTCACCCTGTCCTGAGGAGAGGACCCAGACAACAGTGCAGCCTGCCAAATAGCTCTCCAGAAGGGCTTCTGAATGTGTCAGAAGGGCTCACTGTAGCCTTGCCAGCTTTAGGTATTCTGTAAGTATCTAGGTCATAAAACATCTACTTTACTTTGTCTTCAACTAATTGACATTAAAAGGGCAAACATTTGCTACAAGTTGATAAATTGGATCTATTTTGGTTTTAGTAAATTACCTGGTCTCAACTTTTAGTTACTGGAGTTTTCAATGATTTTTTTTCATGTGTTTGAACTAAGAGAATTAGTTTATATAAGGGAAATAATGGTATGATATATTAGCTGTAAAACATTTTAACCTCTTGGCTCTTTGCCTTTGGATTTTTGACCACTCACAAACAGTTTTCTGATATCTTACATGGTTTCTAGGCTTACAGAATCTCTTTTATTTAATATTTTAAATTTATGTGTATGTGTTTTGCCTGCATGCATTTCTGTGCCTGGTGCCAAAAGAAGCCAGGAGAGGTTGTCAAATCCCCTGGAATTTGAGTTCCAGATGGTTCTAAGGCTCTGTATGAGTGCTGGTAACTAAACCCAGGTCCATTGTAAGAGCAGCAAAGAACACCCAGTGATTTTTACCCACTGAGCCATCTCTCCAGCCCCATTACATGATTTCTTTACAAAATTCTAAGAGCTATCAATTCTAGGTTTATTCTCCCCATTCCTCATTTGTAGTTACATTTAAGATAGTTAAAACTTTTTATTTCTGTACATGCCAGGGCCTTAGGCATGTTCACACTGAGCTGCACCCCCATATTTCCCTATTCTTTTTTTCTTTAGACTTTATTTATTATTTATTTATTTTTTAAGAATTTGTTGCCCAGACTGGCCTTGAACTTACAGTTCCCTTGAACTTACAGTCTTTTTGACCTCAGCCTCTCCAATAGCTGGAATTACAAGTATGTGACACCATGCCCAGCAAAATGTTTAAGTCTCTAATCCAGGAGTCAGCATCCTCTTTGGTAAAGTGTCAGATGGTAAATATATTCCACTTTGCAGAATACATGGTCTCCATCACAACTGTCATGCTCTTTATGGAAAATGCAAACATACACACAGACCATATGAAAATGAATGGGTATCACAATGTGCTAATAAGACTTTATTCAAAAAGCACATTTTGCTGGATTTGGTCCTTGAGCATTCATTACTAAACCTTATTTCATGCAAAAGAAATTCATTTCAGGACTATGAGGTAAGAAGGCTATGTGTCCTCTCAACCAGGTTGCTAGCCACCGTTCCCCATTTCCTTTATCAAGTTATTTTTCCTTAAAAGGGTTTGTATTGAATCTTTCATCATACCGTCAAAATACACCCCATTGATATGTCCTCTAGTATCATTGGAGTTCCTGGACGGCAAAAGCACAACCAGAGCTTCCTGACTAAATAACAAAAAAAAAAAAAAAAAAAAATCAAGGAAGGAATCAAGGAAGAGAAGAGATGAGGGATGCTCTGTGGCCATTCCATTCCAACTGATGCCCACCTTGAATGGTGACCTCTAGCCTCTTTGTTTCTCTGAATGAACATGTTTGAGAATGAGCCATTCCATTTTCCCTTTCTGAGCTCACTTAAGAACTTTGTTAGTCCCTAGACTGTCCCAGAACTCAAAATTCCTTTCACACTGGTATTTTCCCACAAATCAGAACCAGGTTATAAAAATATGTCCATGTTATTGAACTAAAGTTTATATGGATGGGTGACCAGTGCCATGATGGTGATGTGAGGCAGTAGAGCGTGGAGGATTTCTTGATCCAGATTATACCATCTCTGTTAAAAACAATTTAATGTTTGCAGAGCACAGCTCTGTGTCCAGGGCAGAGCTAGGGTTCTGTGTCATATCTCAGGCTTCAAACTGACTGTGTCTTTGGGCACAAGGGTCTTTTCCTCTCCCCATGGGCTTCATCTCCATTTCTCCAAGTAGAATATGGGACCAGACATACTACATCTTGACTTGGAGCCACAGGTCTGAAACGGATGACTGTGGCCCAGGAATTCCTAGGGAGGGTCAGGAGGGAGGCTGCCAGTGGGAATGGGAACCTAGTGTAGAAAATGAGGGAAGGGGGTATGTATGGCACATGGTAGGGACAGACTCTGTTCTCAGCACCCACACACTCTATAGTCTCCCTTGTGGTCTTGTGGTCTTGTGGCCCCCTAGCTCAATGATCAGTGGCTGGACATTTGTTTGGAAAAGTCCCTATCCTGGGGAACCAGGCAAGAATAGCTACTACAGTCTATTCTTTGGGTCCAGGGAGAAGAGAGGGCCAGGCCTGGGGGGTGGGAGTATCTTCTTGGGATCCTTGGACTGATGGTCCCCGGGAGGTCCATTGGGCTGTCTGGGCATGTAAGTGAGTCCAGGCAGGGTCAGAACTCTTGGGCTTCAGGCTGTCTCCTGTGTCTCTGCCACCCTTCCATAGAGGAGGAAGCAGAACCATATCATTAGAATCACCTTAGGGGATGAGTGGAAAAAATTCCACATGCCTATCTCCCAATGGGTGCAGCTACACTACCACCCATCAGTGCCTCTCCCAGCTCTCAGCCTCACAGGGCATCTATCCATGAACATCTATGAAACAAGTGGGGAAACCTACAGGGGGGCCTGGGTTGGGCTCATGATGGGCTCTGCAACCTGCTAAGGAAGCACACTTGGAGTTCTGACTTAGTATGCATGGCTGCCCACGAACACTACAGAATCTTTGAGGTGCAAAGCTCAGTCAATATAATCCTAGTGGCATCCAGGCCCTGGGCAACCTTCAGGTCTTGCCATCACGGCCTGTTGGGGTTGGCAAGGATGCTGGAGGTGTATCTGACAGCCTTTCAGATGACCCTCCCTGGGCTGCAGCTTCTAAGGCATCCTTTCTTGGGGCTACCATGGGTCACTGGACTTTACTTTCTCTGTTACTACATTTGATAACAGGCAGCAGTTTGGGTCAACCTGGAAAAGGGATGCCTAGACCTGAGTGTGCTGAGTCATTGCTTCTGGGTCACACAGGCAGCAGCAAGAGTTGATCCCCATATCTAATCTTTTCTATCCCCAGCATTCTTGCCCTCTCCTCTGCTAAGCATATCATGGTCAATGATTTTTCAAAGGGAAGAAAGGTAGCTTTTGAGACCCCTGTAGCCCCAGAATTCCACACAGTGACAAGCTTATTTTTTATAGCTCTTTTTCTACATGGGATTGGTCCCCTGGGTGAGTAAGTTAAATCACAAAAGGGGCCCAAAAAGGCATTTGGGACTCCCATATGTTCAGCTTCTGACTTTGATGCCAGTGAATTCCTCCTACCCCTGACCTCTGACTGTTGTCCCAAGGACTTTAACCTGCTTCCAGAAACAAAGACCCTACACATGGGGCCTGTTTCCCCAGGAGGACACATTCATGTCCTGGTAGTCTTCTTATCTAGTCTCAGCTTGTCCTAGCTGAAAGGACTCAGCCTAGCCTGTAGCCCCAATGGACTCCAGCTGTCTATAATTTCCTTAATTATCTGTTTAGGTCTTGGCTATTTCCGGTTGCTAAGCTGACTATGAGATTGGACTCGTACCTCAGTAGCCAGTGGAGCTAGGAGACTTGGGTGTCCTTCCTTCCAACGGGGGTTTTTCTGGCTCTAAAGAGCTAGAGGACTAAAACCTGCTGCTTCCTGTTCAGGAGGTTTTCACAGAGGCTAGCTATGGTAGCTTTGTGTCTCCTTACCTCTCTAGAAACCACAGGGTGTCCCAGTTGTCTGTGCTTTAGGGCAGGAGGGAAGTGGGGGCCAGCATGTGCAGGATGCGTGAGGGGGCGGGGCACAGGGCTGGCTTGTCTCCTGCTGCAATGCAGCTTTCTGCCCGCACAACTCGCTGTAATTGGATAATTAGTGTCATTATGCTTCCTGCCTATCTGCTTCTCCAGCTCCTGCTCCCCAGCTCTCTCCTTTTTTCAGCTTCTGCCTTCTATGGCAGAAAACAAATGACTGTCCCCTTTCTCCATGGAGAGTCATAACCCCAGTAACCATACTGCATAGTCCTTGCCAGAGAGGAGTTTTCAAGTTCCCTTTGTGACCCAGAGCCATTCAGCACTGTAAGAACCACTTGTGTGGGCATGTTGACTCATCCCACAAAAAAAAAAAAAAAAAAAAAAAAAAAAAACATTTTAATGACCCCAGAGCAATGTGGGATCCAAGCAGGCCTAGGGATGGCCCCTAAATGGGAAAGCATCCTAAGAGGCACATGAACCCCATCCTGGTTAAACAGAATGTTCTGACCCAGTGGAGCCTGGTCCTGCTCTTTGAACTCTGGGGCTTAGCTGATATCAGCTTCAGGGTAGACAGAGGTGGAAGGTTTTGGAAAGACACGTGAGGCAGAAATGACAGACTAAATAAAGTCCTTGCCCTGCCCTGCTTTTCTTTCCCTGGCCTCCAGAAAAATGGATCAAGCACCTTGAAGACTTGCACTGGGTGCACACTAACTCAGCAAAAAAGACAAAGTCCTGTTTCCAGGGAGGCTGAGTGACTCTGCAGCCAGTGCTTGAGCTGTACAAGGGACACAGCCTACCCAGTCACTTTATTAACTCTTTGAATTGGTTCTAATCAGGTGTCCATTGCTTTCTTGGATGTGTTAGGCAGTCACTTAGCAGAGGAGTCATACAGGATCCTCTGAAAGGAAGTTCACATCTATTTCTACTCCTTGATGTCAATATGACCTTGAGTAAGTGCCTCAATCAATATGCCTTAGATGCCTGTACTCCACAGTAGACATCCTCAGCCCTTGACACAGAGCCTCATTGTGCAGAATAATCATAATCATTCCAACAATGCCTTTGTGCACAATACTCAGCACAGTCCCTTGACTTGGCTTGCATGTAACAGGAGTGACCTTACATCTCTTTCTTATAGTCCTGTCTTCTCCATTCTGCTTTGACTAAAACATTTATGACAGTGCCAAATAATACAGATGAGAGGGAGCCAGGCTACAGGTGATCACATACAGGGAACCCATAAGAGTATGAGATTTAGAAGGCCCTGGAAAGTTGGGGAAGCCTCCTAACTCCCCATAACCATGCCTAAATTGGGCACATAGTGAAGGGGAGAGGCTTGGGTTCTTACCCCTGCATCTCTAGTTTCTTCAGCTTATGGGGAGGTCCTCTTTAGTGGAATCAGGAATAATAACAGCTCTGTAAGCAAAGAAGTCCATTTCTGGCTCATGTAGAAGTCTAGCTGCACAACCTGTGGCTGCTTCTTCATATATATGTATCTGGGCTCCTATATGATACATGTAGATCCATATGCAAAATAACACAAGAAAACCATTACCACCTGATCCTCACAGCAGCACTTCAGCCAGCAGGATAAAGAACAGGGGAGAACATGTCGCTTTTCTTTCATGCTTCAACTTGAACCTTGAAGTTGTTCCTGTCACTTCTATTCATATCCAATTGGCTAGAGTGTGGTCACATAGTCATATGTAGCTGCAAGGGAGTCAAAAAGAATACAATCATTGACTAAATAATAAGACATCTAGCTAGCAAGATATCATATAGTCTTTTTCAGAACATTCTTAGGGTCCATTAGCACTTCCCAAAGCCATTTTAGCACTAGGAGTTGAACTCTGGGCATCATGATGGCTGAGCTGTGGTCCTAGACCTTCTTTTACTTTTTTTTAAATTTTGAGACAGAGTCCCATTAACTTACCCAGTCTAGTCTTGAATTCATTCTACATCCCAGTCAGGTCTTGAACTTTCAATCCTCCTATGTCAGCCTGCTAAGCACCTGGAATTACAGGCTTTAACCAGCCACCAGGCCCTGCTTCCAACGTCACATTTCATATATAGAATTCACCCATCTTGAGGCCAGGCTTCCCCCCAAGTGATTAGACCATCCCTTCTGAGGATGTACTTGGCTTGCTACTCTCGGGGAAGCTCTGGCAGTAGCTACAAGAGAGGGAGTACATGCCAACTCCAACCATTTCCAAGGAAGAAAGCAATTTAGGCATCATAATGGTAGACCACTTACTTAGAATGCTTGGACCAGGGGGTCTACCCCTAGTACCATGAGACATAAACAAAAGTAGTCCATGTAGGTAGGCAATAATGGTAACAGTAACCAGTACATAGCAGGGATGGTGCACACAGGCTGTGGGATGTTTGTAGGGAACATGGGAAAGGAATTACTTCGGTTGCCATTTCCCTGACAGGGGTCTCCCTAAATGCTTGTTTCCACATGAGCAGAAAGGACTGCTGATCTGACTTGTCTTGAGGAGTGAGCTAATGACTTGGGACACCACAAAAGACTACTCAAGCTCCCTATCTACCACCTTGGACATAAATAAGAAAACACAAAACAGGACATTAGAGCCATTAGAGACTGAAGCATGCACCACATCCTCATTGCTACACCACCAGCAGCACCATCAATCTCCAGAACTTGCTCATTGTCCCAAGCTGCAGCTCAGCCCCACTAAACAGCAGCTCCTTATTCTCCTCTCCAGCCCTCAGCACCCATCACCCTACTGCCTGTCTCTATGTATGTAGTGACTCTCAGGACCTCCAAAAAGTTAAGCCGGACAGGCTCTGTCCTTTTATGTCAACCACATTATAGCATGTATGGAAATCCCCTACCTTTTAAAGACTGACTGATGTTCCATTATAGGTAAATGGAGGGACACCCAATCTGTTTGTCCAATCGTCCATCTATGGACATTGGGCTGCTTCCACCTTTTGGCTACAGTGAATAATGTTTTTGTGAGCATGGCTATACACGTCTCAGTAGGTCTTGACTTTGTACTCTTAGGAGATGAGGAGCTGCTGTAATATGATGCTGAATTTTTTTTCAGAAATGCCACAGCATGTTGCACTGTGGCTGCAACATCTATCATCCTTTCCTGAGGCCTATTATGACTGGAGAGCTTGGAGCCCCACCAGAACCTATAAAAGCAGGCAAATATATGGCCACAAACTTGGCTGAGCATAGGATGCCCTTGAAAGGTGTTCAATTGGGTGGAGGTCTCAAACTCCCTTTTGGAGTGGGCAGATTGCCAGGTGGGGAGGGTCATGCAAGGCTTGCATGGGCTACCCTAGGTGAGACTAAAGTGATTGGCCATCAATTAGATGTTGATCCACCCGCAAACAAGGGTAGAATTAAGCATTGTCTGGGTCCATACCATCCCCATGATTCTGGGTATAGGTTTTTCTGAGATCCATATTCCTTTACTGAATCCTCTTTGGGGACTTCTTTTCCTATGTGCATCTGTCTTTTCTCAGGATGAGAAGGGTCCCTATGGCCTTGCTGACAGCCCTCAGCCAGTTCTTCAGGTGGCCTTGGTAGACTTGCCTATGAGGGCAGGACTTCAGGCAGGTGGATGTGTAAGCAGGGAGGAGGTACCATGGTGGTGGTTGACCATCTTCTCTGGTTATTGTTTTTGTTCAAAGCTGTTCTGGGTGGTGGCAGCAGCAATAGCAGAGTGCACAAATTGTACCAGGAACAGGGAGAGGGCAGAATGGTATTGGAGGCAGGGTCTGTCCCTTTAAATCTGTTTTCTCGGTTTTATTTCCCATCCTCCTCCCTCAACCAACGAAAGTGGTGGGGCTGTGAGGGCCCAAGAGCTGCAGTGACAGTGTCTCTGAAATATTAATGAGGCTTTCTCTGCCTGGCTCCTTCCCTCCCCTTCTCTGGTTGCATGCCGGCCTTGTCCTTGGGTGGTCACCAAGGTGTATCAAGCAGAAGGGTGGGGCAGAAGTGGACAAGAAGGCAAGAGCCCTGTGGTGAAAAGGAAGATGTGGGAAATCAAGGGTTAAAGCACCATCCTCAGGCTCCCAAGCCAAGCCTGTATCTGTCCCCATCATGTAAGACCCGGGAGTGGACAGCCAGCTGCCCTGCAAGATTCCCTCCTCCCAGACTTTCTCTCCACCTGCTCCTTAGCTGGGCCCCAGGCCCCACCCATTGTACAAGTGTGGCTGGGATGTCTAACTAAAGGCAGGAGCTAGGCCTCTGCTCCTATTCCTGGACCTTCTCTCTCCACCACATGGGGCAGGCTGGTGTTTTCTAGGTGTCTGGAGATAGAGCGATGCCGGGGCCTATTAATTCAAGGACAACTCCCCCTCAGTGAGTCATAGTGCTGAGCCCTAGTCATATCTGGAAGGAGAAGCCTAATTTGGTGAGTCCATAGGGAGATACTAGTGGGTGGTAAAGGGGCCCAAGGTAGAAGCATGTGCCAGATCAGCCCAGGCTTCTGCCTCTTGACCATCTAGACAGACTCTTGCCTTGGGCCGTAGACCTGGCTCTAGCACCAAGACATTGGCAAGCCCAGGAACCATGCAGTGGACTTTTTTTCTGGGGGACTGCTCTTGTCACTCAGAGGCCAGAAACTAGGAAGCAGCTTGGGACTGGGACTTCCTCGCCTGCAGCTGCTGGTGGTGTCTGGTGGTATCTACCTCAGGAACAGTGGCAGTATTTGGTATGAGACATGTGTTCACACAGACTTGGCTGGTGCTAGGTGAGAGCGACCCTGGACTGTTCCAGTCAGTATAATGAATGTTAATGCATTTTTAAAGTTCTGACATGAGGATAGCAGTGGACTTTGCTCTCTATTGCTTGACCCTTCTTAACATGAGGCTGGGCGGCCCCACAGAGCAAGTAGAACAAAGGGTTCTACCTGAGCCTGTTGGCGAAGCTATTCAAGGGTAGCAACAAGGTATCTTAGTGTGGGCAGCTAGGACTCACCTCTGACAATCAAACAAAAGCTTAATGCCTAAGGTCTCTAGTCCCAATTGCCCCCGTGAAACAGGTATTGTGCACAGTGAACTGTAGTGAGGGTTGGTGGGTTTTGTTGTAGGTATTGTTATCCCACGGACATTGACAACTCAAATTTTAGTGTCAAGAGTGGGGTCACAAGAGGAAGTCCAGAAGCAGAGGGTGAGAGGGAGGGAGGGAGGGAGAGAAAGAGAGAGAGAGAGAGAGAGAGAGAGGGGGGGGGGAGGGGAGGGGAGGGGAGGGGAGGGGAGGGGGAGGGGAGGGGAGGGGAGGGGAGAGGAGAGGAGAGGAGAGGAGAGGAGAGGAGAGGAGAGGAGAGAAGAGAAGAGAAGAGAAGAGAAGAGAAGAGAAGAGAAGAGAAGAGAAGAGAAGAGAAGAAGGATAAAGGGAGAGGGAGAGAGGAGAGTTAGGCAGGAAGAAACTTGGTCAAACTTAGTCAAATCTGGTGAAGCAGATTTGAGTCAATAGAAGAATAGGTGCTCCATCTGGGCCTCAAGGGATTAAAATGCCCAGGTCTCACTAGAGAGAAGAGTCCAGAAGGCATTTTGGGAGATGGGTCTGGTCTTGTCCTATCTTCTTCAAAACCCTACTATCTCCTAGGGTAGCAACCTATTGACAGTAATACAGTGAGGATGAGCTACAATGCAAGTTTCTTCTCTCTCCCTCTCCTTCTCTCCTCCCTATGATGTTGGCCAATTTGTGCCAGGCTAGAGCAAATGCCAGAAGGTCCAAGTGCCCCTTTGTGGACATTCTCAATTCAATTAAGCCAATTAAGGTCTGAAAGATGAAAGAGCACAGAAATGGTACGTTCCCCTCCCTTTCTATGCCTACAAGCCATTCTCGGCAGCTAGCCCAGGCCAGAGTCTGTCAGGCCTGCAGAACTGATAGACCTGGTCACTTCTGTTCTTGGCCATTTCAGTGATGGTTGTTGTCCTTATTAAAACTGGGGGAGGCCATCATCCAGGTTTACAGACAAACCAGAGATGAAGAGAACATATGCCTTCTACTCTTTGAAGCAGCCAAAAGTCACTCAAAGGGGCCTTCCCTCAACTGATGTCTTCTATGTGTCCTGTGGCCTGTTGAGTGAATGAAGATGAGGAAAGTCTGAGTAGCCACCGGTACTGGCTCATGCTGTGCAGGTTAAGTGATGCCACCTTCCAGAGCTCCAAGATTTTCCCTCTGTGAACCAGGCCCCATTCACTAATTTCTCCAGCCCCATCGCTATCTGATCACTCAGTGCATTTTGGCAACTCAGTGGTCAACAATGTTGTCTCAAAGAATTAAGGATACAGGTAAAGGTATTTCCTGTTCATGGCTATGGCCAGTCCTGGGAAGTAGGAATGGACTGTGGGATCTTGGGCTCAGCAGCAATTAATTATGGCTGGAAAACTAACTGGTAAGTACATTCTAAAGAATGTTCCACAGGAACAGTAACTAATGGAAGTCTTTGGATGTCAGCAGGTGGTGACAAGAGAGAAGGATGTGTTGTTGGAGCTCAGACATGGTCTCTGGTAGAGTGAGTGATGACTGGTGTGGGGCATGGGGAACAGGCCAAGGTCAGAGGAGGGACTGGAGATTGAATGGATGTGTGGTAGAACCAATTACAGATTATAGGAAGACTTTCCTGGAGTGGTGGTGCCTAAACCAAGAAAAGGGGGCTTCAGGACAGTGTGGCAACCAGTTGCTAGCCTATAGGGAGATCTCTGTTGGTAAACAGTGTCATGTTCGCTTTGAGGGGGGATGTAAAAAAGGAAGCTAGCCATGACTGCCAGTCAGGGTGTTGGGGGATACTGAGATGGGGAGAATGGACAACTTGACTCTAGGACGATCCCAGGGAGTAGGGGTGCTGTGAGCTCCAGCAGTTCCTCTGGATACAAGGAGGTAACATGGCTTGACCTCATCAGAAACAATGACCTTACCTCCCTACTCAGGGTCCTTACTATGAGTCATTGAAGGTCCAGCCATCTTCAGCAATGACAGCATTCCAAAGTCAGGAGCACCTCTACATTGCAGGCCAAGAACAGGGAGGAGGAGGTACATGATAGGAATCTGCCAGTTATGTTAGGGAAGTCCTGGCCTCCTCCAGGACTCCTGGTCCTGGGTGGCTGTAGCAGTGGCCTACAGGTACCTGCTCTGAAGAACATGTATCCATCTCAGAGCCCAATAGGCTGTTCACTTCACATTCCAAGCTTAAGAGCTCCTCCATTTCCAGGTGGTCAGAACCGCTGAAAAGATTAATGGGCTTCCAAGGAGTAAACTCCTTCATCTGGCTTCCCAAAGAGTCCCTGTGGAGTCCTTAGGGAACTCAGCCAGGAATATGCAGGTCCTCAGATGGAGGCCCGGGCCTTCAAGCTTAGGGCAAATAGGCCCTTACCTATGAGGGCATCAGAACCTGAGACAAGTACTGGCTACCCCTCCTCAAGGGCTGATCATTCTGGAGAACCCATGGGGACCCTCTCACATTTTCACTCAACAGTACCTGGGTACATATAGCCCTGTTGATTTGGCCTTTCGTAGCAACCTTGACTGACTAGGGCCTAAGAAGCTGACTCATAGGGGGCCTGTGCTGGCTGAAGCCAGTGCCTACACAGACAAACCAGACCTATTCATCTTCTCCAGCAACCAGCAGGCTGGAGGAGGCAGAAGTAGAGGACAGAACTCAAAACCGACAGGTGTACCCAACTGCTTATGAACTAGAACATCAGGCAGCAACTAAAGCTCAGGTCAGAGTGATGAAGGACACCATCAAAAGCCAAGGTCACCTGGGCTAGGGGTTGAGGGAGGCACTTATCAGTTGAAAGCTAACATAGCTACCTTAAAGCAGTAGTCTCAATTTCTTCTGGCTCTGTCATTTCCCTTAACCAAGCCTCAACTTCCTGTGCTGACAAGAGAGTGATATTTATCACCCTCTCGTAGGTGGTTGGCAGGGCACATTCACAGAGCGCCGGTGGAAGGAACACACTCTGCCCAGCTTCCCATGGGTCCACTGCTTGCCCTTGGCATCTCTGAGCCAGTACTTCTGGCTGCTGCTGCTCAGCCAAGCAAAAGGGCCTCAGTCCCTGCCCCTCCCCCATCCTTGCTTAGCTGCTTCTCCTCCTTTCAGTCTTTTCTTCCCCTTGTCCTTCCTAGAGGCCTTCCCTGAAACTCCAGGGCTTTGGACCTCTGTAGGGAACCCAACTGGGAGACCTGGTGAGAGAAAGGTGCATAAGGTTGGGAAAGGATGGGGAAATCATCTTGTATTTGACATTTTCTTCCCACACTTTATAGAAGTGAAGGCTGCTCCATGTAGAAACTGATGAAACTGTTAACACTCGGGTGCCCAAATTACAAAATGGTGACCACTTGGGATGGCCATTTTCTAAGTCTCCCTTTTCCCACCCACCACATCTTGTCGACAGGCACACACACTTATTCTTGAGAATTGAAGCTCCATGTTTGGAGCATGAGTGGAAATGTTTCATTGCCCCCTAAAACATCTGCTCTTCCTCTAGGTTTGATACTCTCAGTTGATGGCACCCCATAGGGCTCAGAGGGACTAACCTGGAGAGCAAAGGCCATGGAGTTAACCATCTCTATTTCAGCTACATGAGGGCCTTTTTGCCTTTCTTCTGAGCTTCAGGTTATTCCCCTCACCCCCACTGGCGATTCTACATCAGAAACCTAGATGGAATACTGAGTTCTGATTTTGAGAGGATTGTTCTGAACCAGGAGTTTTCCCCCAAAGGTGAAAGGCTTAGTCCAGCCAAGCATGTTGTTTGCTGATAAAAGCCAAAGCCTTATGCTCTGGGGCTAGTTCAGGGGGACAAATGTGGAAAGTTTGGTACATTGCCTTGAGGGAGGAGGAGGAGGACAGGTCCAATGGGGCCATGAAGGCCAAAGAAACAGCTCCGGGGGATAGCAGTTTCCTAGGTAAGGTAAGGTGCACTGCTGCAGAAGATAAATAACTTCAAGAAGCCCTAAAAGGGGGAAGATTGTATGACCTGGTAGTGTTCTGGATGTTTTCGGAAAGGAAGACCTTAGCTCCTTTGTCATCTGGGTGTTGTAGCAGTGTATCAGCAGAGTCACTAGTGACCTGTGATCACTTTAGGTTTTCTCCCGTGTGCCTATTGTGATCCCCTCCACTTCATTTCCCTCGTCCCTACCCTCCTTGCCCTGTCCATTCTTCTTTACCTCTTTCCCTACCTTCCCCACTTTTTCTACTATCCACTTGCCACCAGGCCTCCTCCTCCCACCCCCGGGTACTTTGAGGGTCACAGAAAAACCTTTTACACTCAGCCTTGACAAGGAACCCAGCTGGCCCTCTCTGTAACTCAGTCTATCCCCTGAAATCCTGAACAGCCCAGGCCTGAGCCACTGAGGGCTGCTAGCTATTTAGAGCAGAGCAGTGGGCACTGGGCAAGTCTTATTCAGGCAAGAACAGGAAGTAAGGTGGGAGAGTCAAGAAGAAGCTGGTGATGGGTTCTGATCTCTTGTGTACATGAAGCAAGAGTAGCTACTCTTGGCACCAGACGTATTGCCTTCCTTCCAAATGGGTTTTCAAGCACATTTAAGAGGTAGTGAGAGCTAGCTGGTGCTTCCCCACCTAACAAACCCTAGAGCTCTGGGTGGCTATAATAGGCAGGACTTGAGAGGGGTGGTCACTCTAGTGAGACTTGGGAGATCAGTGATAAAGCACACTGAATGAAGGTCTGCAGAGTAATCCCAGAACCCTGGTCCTTCATTTTTGTCTGAACCAGTCTCTTGGTGTCTTCGTTCCTCCTCTCCAGGTGTTCACACTTAGCCTCTTTCCCACCACCAACTTGCCTCACCTCAGCACTGGGATCTTAGGTGGCCACCTGTCCCTAGCTGCAACTGAGTTGAAGCAGCACCTGTGAGAAGGCTGACAGACAGGATGGGTGACATGGCAAACAGTTCCATTGAGTTCCACCCCAAGCCCCAGCAGCATCGGGAAGTGCCCCACGTGGGTGGCTTTGGTTGCACACTGGCAGAACTACGCAGTCTCATGGAGCTCCGAGGTGCTGAGGCACTGCAGAAGATCCAAGAAGCCTATGGGGATGTTGGCGGCCTGTGCAGGAGGCTGAAGACCTCACCTACTGAGGGTAAGTCCACCATGTTGGACAGGGAAAAGGATAGCCTAGGAACATGGGGACTTTCTTCCCCCCTGGGGCACACTCAGGACTCTGTGATACTACTACTGCTATGGCTGCCTTGAATGGCTCTGTGGAAGTAAGGCCCATTTGACCCTTGGAGAACACAGAAACTGGGACCCTGATTATTACCCTCTGCTCAGTAACTTTCTCTTAACTGGAAGGCACTTTGTGCAGGGGGAGATTATCACCTATTGAGCAACTCAATTCTGAGGGCATGAGTTGAGCCCTCGGCCACACCTCTGTAATCAGTCATTTTCCACCCTACAGGAGAAAAGAGAGGGAAGGGCAGATTAGGGTCACTAAAGGTGGAGGATCCAAATGGAAACCCTGAACTTCTTTCCAAGGAACAGAGCAGTGCTAACTGTCTCCTACTGAAGGAAGAGGAAACCATCACCTCTGTCTATATATTTGAGTTTCATGTGCTTAAACTTGGACTAAGTTAAGAGGAACCAGAAAAAAGGGGATGTGGTGTGGAAGCCCTAAGGGGCTCAAGTCGAAGGGGTCCTCTCCATGTAAGGAAGGGGTGGCTTAAGGATTGCTCAGAGACATTTGAGTCTTGTAGGAAAGGCAGGCCAAAGATAGGGTCCAGTAGTCACATGGTACCATTAGCAGTGGTGGTGATTGGGATTGGGGTGATTGTCCAGTAGGTGAAGTGCTTGCTGTGCAAACATGAGGTCATGAGTTTGAGTTTTCAGCTCCCATGTAAAAAAGCTGACCATGGAGTGTGTTCTACAGTCACAGCACTGAGGAGGCAGAGATAAGAAAATCTGTGGGGTTTGTGTATCAGCCAGTCTAGCAAATCAGTGAACTCTAGTTTCAGAAAAAGACTTCATCACAATTTGGTGGAGAGCAACTGAGGAAAACATTAGACATTTACCTTTGTTCATTAGCATATATGAGAACATACACACGAACACACACACACACACACACACACACACACACACACACACACGTGACATCAATAACAGGCTGTTCCAAAGAGGTATGAGCCTAAGGCAGTGCAGGTCTCATACCAGTGAGCCTCTAGATGAAACATGGTGAGAGTACTCTAGAATATCCAGAGTGGAGGTCTAACTGCCATCTTGGGTCCTCAACTCCCTGGTGCTAGGGTCTTCTGTGGTGAGACTAGGGTCCTGAAAGAGCTATCTCTAGCCCCAGATTTCAGGAGCTGGAATCCTTTCAGGCCCATCTGACACTAGCTTGGTAGGGTTACTGGACCTAACCCATCCTGATGTTAGTCCTTCTTCCCAGCCAATGCTGATTGATTTTTATCAGCTACCCATTTAGTTGTGGCACTTTGATGTACCCAGTCTTGCAAGTCCTGGCTCCTGCCACCTGGATTCTTCCTGCTCCCAGGATCCTTCCTGCTCCCTGGATCCCCTGTCCTACCCAACCCAGAGCCTCTAGGGCACACACCACATGCTCTTACTCTAGTCTTGCCCTGAGTGGATTGAAGAAAGCATCATCTGTCCAAAGGTAGCAGTGCATGGCCAAAGGGAGCATTAGAGATAGGGGAAGGCAGGCCCATGGGCCATGTTAAGAACTCAAGGTATGATGGCCTCCCTGGGCCATCTGAGTCTTCCTGAACTGCTGCACCCATGGACAACCTACTTAGCCTGCCTACCACACATGCCCTCGAACACACGCACATGCACACACACACACACACACACACACACACTCACACACTCACTCACTCAGTCACTCACCAGCCTGAAGCAGCATTCTGTCAGGGCAGATGGCTGGGCTCCATGCCAAAGGATCTCTTTCCTTCCTTCTCTTTGCCCACCCCCACTGAGGACTTAGGGCCTCTGAGAAGGCTGGGGTAGAGGGCTATTTAGCCACAAGGGCTCTGGCCTCTCCCAGATCAAAGGAAGCAGATGGGCTTCAGCTGGCAGCTCTTCTCTCTGCCTGTCAGGCCTTGTTAAATATTTAAAATGTCAAGGCCCCTGGGAACCTGCCCGATTCTGCTACAGAACTCAATGCTCATCTGGTGCCTCTGAATGGGGTGGGTGTAAAGAAGAGCAGGTGTCCAGGTAGGTGGTTCAACCCCTGAAAGGCCTCTGAGACCCTAAGTCCCTATGGCAGCTTAGGGACCAGCCCTTCCCCCCAGGCTCCTTGGGCTCAGCTCTCTGAGGCAAGGAGCAGGTGACTCTCATTCCTCATTTCCTTGGCTCAGCAAACCTTGAGCAGGCAGGCTCCCCAGCAGGCCTTCTAAGATGGAGGGGCAGGTTTAACTGTACTCCAGGCCCCATGCCAATCCCCTGGAGCCCAGAAGGGGCTTGACAGAGGACAAGGGGGCCAGGTAGATGTGTGGCATGTTAGTGGAGGGGACTTTGGCAGTTATTGCAGCAATCCACTAATCTCTTAGCCTCTATAGAGATTCAGAGGATTCCAGAGCCCATGCTGAAGAAGGGCCTACCAGCTGCTCAAGAACCTTGGGCTAGGCTGCTAAGGGGACTCAGCACCATGCCCCTGTCCTGTCTGCTCTCCATAGGCAGTCCAAAGAAGGAGGGAGCAGATTAGCTGAGAGCCAATACAATGTGTTCCTAATCCAATTCTGACGGCATCTGGCCTCTGCTCTGGGCAAGCAGCCCTTATGTGTCCATGCCAACCATGCTGCCTCTGTCCCCATGTCTTGGACCTGTTAGGTGGGCACATGCTTGGAACCAGAAGGGCCACAGCTAAGCTGCCTTTTCTACAACACACAAAACATGGCAGCGTGGTACCTGTTAGGACCCCCAATCCCACAGAAAGGCTGGTGCTTCATGATCAATCTGAAGGCAGTGGCCAGCGTCAGGCAAAGGAGATACGGAAGCAGTGCTGCAGTAGGAAGGCCGAGCCAAGGCCAAGGGCAAGGCAGAGGAGGGGAAGGGAGTGAGTTCCTGGGGAAAAGGGCCCAAGGGCCTTACTGGCCTTGGGGACAATCTGGGCATGCGAAATAGGACAGTCGAGAAGCAGAGTCACATGGTGCCATGGGACTCATGGGCTTTCTAGAAGTTAGAATGGGTCACTTCACCTCTCTGGGGGCTCCAGGCCAAGGGCAGTGTAAACCCCAAGTATCTAGGAGCTCAGAGTTCTGGTGTATCCCTTGTAATGTTGCATCTCTCAGCTCCTTCAGTTGAAGGAGAAAAGGCTTAATCTGGAAGAAAGGCTACCCCACCCCCATCTTGGTCTTTGTCCCCACCACTGCTACCACAGAGACTGAAGCCTCCAAGACACACTACTAGGGAAGCTGTGGGACTTCAGAAAGAGGCCTTTGGCCCCAGCAGAAATCCGAGCTGCCAGCCCAGGACAGGCTTAATGAGGCCAGGGAGAGAAAGGCAGGAACAGCTGCAGCCCTTCTGGGTGGGAAGGACACTGTGTGGCTACATGGTGTGGACGTGCCAAGGCTGTGCTGGTTGTGACTTTTGCTCTTCTCAGTTCTTCCACTTCATTCAAGCTCCACCCTGATCCTCTGCAGAAGGCCCACTGCCAGCACTTCCTTATTGGTGATTGATCTGGGACTGAGTCTTATAAGCCTTCCTGAACTCAGCCTGCTGTGTGTGCCCCATGGATTGATGATCCTTTTTCTTACCATTCAGCTCCTTCAGCAGGTGGTAGAAGCCATACCAGTGACTACTGATGCCATCCATCCATTAGGTGTCAGTATGGAGCTGGTCCCTTAGGGGCATAGCACTGGAGTACTGGGTGAACTTAAGAAGGAGCTGGATCAGCCTGTGGGAAAGACTTGCAGACAAGGATAGGAGTGTAGCATCATCTCAGTTGCCTGAGATCTATGTAGAGCTTACCTCCAGGACCCTGAAGCCTAGAGTTAAGGCCCTCTCTGACACTGGACTCTGCATTGACTGAAGTGTCTCATGTTAAGACTGAGAGGGCCTGCACTGAAACCTCCCTTTCCTCTCCCCTCCTTGTTCTCTGCATTGACAGTCTCCTTAGCCTTAGCTACCCCCATTTCTCATCCTTAGGGATGACAAGTGACAGAATTGGATGTGAAGGGTCATTGTGAGACCAAAGGAAACCATGAGGCTCCTGAGGAGGCTTGCCACTGAATTTTGCAGAGCGTCTCTAGGGAGAAGTTTGTGTGATCTCCATGCCAGAGCTTTCGTTTGTCACCAGAGCCAAGTTCTAAGAAGGTGTAAGGTAGAAGGAATCCATGTACTTGCGTACTTCCTAGGCACTGTGGGCACTAGACCTTGGCTCATTTTCTCCTCCACCTTGTCACAGTGCCTCAGCCTCTTTGGAACCCTGTTGTCCTTTCCTGATGCTGGTCCTTTCCATCTCCAGCAGAGGTCCCCTCCCCCTCCACACTGTGGAGAAGCCTCCATGCACAACCTGGAAGATTGGTTCCCCAGACTTCTACCTTTGTTTCTCCCTGCTGGCTCCAGAAGACTCTGTTCTATCTTCTTCAACAAGCTATGCTTCTAGACACTCCCATGGTCCTGGTCCCTAGTTCTCCTGTGCTTTGCTCCTTTTGCAAGTTAGGCTATGTGGCCCTGACTGTGTTTGAAAACAGTAGGCCATAGACTGGGTGGCCAAGGTCCAGGGAATGCTTCATTTTTGAGATGCCAGTGTCACAAACAGTCCCATCTTGGAGGCCTGTGTGGGGCCTAGTGGCCAGCACTCTGCAAGAGATATAGAATCCAAGTGTTAGAAAAGAGACAGCTTGTCTGATCTCTTTGCAGAGGGCCCTGGCTATTTCTTTGGCACTTGGCATAAAACTTGACTAATATTACCTGGATCCTCTTGATTGGTGATCTTTCCACAAATCCACCAAAGTCACCCAGGTATTGGTTTACCTACCTTCCACCCCCAACTCAGGAAGCTGCTCTCTTAGCTACCCTGTGCCATGTACCCTTGGCCCAAGGACCCTTGTGGGTCCTTGCTGTTCTCCCGCTTGTTGAGTGTTGTCACTCCTTTGCAAGTATCTCTTCCAGATGGCTTCACCATGGAAGTGACAGCAGACATAGAAGGTACATGGCCTGGGCTAGTGTTTCAGTAATTGAGACACCCACAGTCCTAGGGCCTCCCTCCCTAGGTTTGTTGTTCTATAAGTGCATCAGAAAATTGATAACCCCCTTTCCTAGGCTAATATCCCTTCCTCAGGCTAGGTATTCTCTGTGACGGCTGTACTTGGTCTCTATGCTTGGTCCTGGGGCTTATAGTACCAGACCTGTACCATTCTGCTTATTCCACGTATCCACTCCAGAATTCCAGAGGCACAGGCTTTGGTCAGGAGCAGCTTAATCAGGGATGCGTAATGTCAGCAAGGACTAGGTGGTGTCATCTTCTTCTGTGCTTCTGCCACTTCCCTGGGGCACTGTATAGGCCTGTCAGACAACACCAATGACTTGGAGAAACGCAGGCAGATCTACGGGCAGAACTTCATCCCCCCAAAGCAGCCCAAGACTTTCCTGCAGCTGGTGTGGGAAGCCCTGCAGGACGTGACTCTCATCATCCTGGAGGTGGCTGCTATCGTCTCCCTGGGCCTCTCCTTCTATGCACCACCTGGAGAAGAAAGTGAAGGTAAGGGGTAAAGATTCTGGGCTGGAAAGAGGTCCTAGCTCTTGGTTCCCATGACTTCACCTCTCCTTCCTTTCTGTTCTTCTTCATCTTTGGACACAGCCTGTGGGAATGTGTCTGGCGGGGCAGAGGATGAAGGAGAGGCCGAGGCTGGCTGGATTGAAGGGGCTGCCATCCTACTCTCTGTCATCTGTGTGGTGCTGGTCACAGCCTTCAATGACTGGAGCAAGGAAAAGCAGTTCCGAGGCCTTCAGAGCCGTATTGAGCAGGAGCAGAAGTTCACTGTCATCCGAAATGGACAGCTCCTCCAGGTGCCTGTGGCAGCCCTGGTGGTAGGAGACATTGCCCAGGTCAAATATGGTAAGTGTGTCCATCTTCATCTGCTCTGCCAAGAAAGCCAGTGGAACCCCTTCCAAGCTCAGACTG
The DNA here is from genome assembly GCA_964023405.1 of Apodemus agrarius. Classification (NCBI taxonomy): domain Eukaryota; kingdom Metazoa; phylum Chordata; class Mammalia; order Rodentia; family Muridae; genus Apodemus; species Apodemus agrarius. The sequence goes on from OZ030010.1 coordinate 147,385,109, forward strand.
TCTCCCTAGTAGTCTATGTATTTTCACCCTGAGATTGGCACATAGGGACTGTGAGGAGGGGCAACAAAGGAGTTTGAGACACGACAGTGACCACACTAACCTCATAGCATCTGAGGAGGTCTTCTCCCACTACTCGAGGATACAACCATTGTCCCTGTTCCATGAGAGCTGGACAGCATGTAGAAGATCGTCCTCAAAGGAGGAGGCTGAAAGAAGAGAGCTCCCCAGATCTTTCCCAGATGACAGGACCTCCCCTGGGAAAGGTGGGAAAAAGCAAAGGTGGGGAGGTCCCATGAAGGCATAGCCTCTGACTCTGGCCTGGAACGGTCTATAGGAGACCTTCTGCCTGCCGATGGGGTGCTCATCCAAGGCAATGACCTCAAGATCGATGAGAGTTCCCTGACTGGAGAGTCGGACCATGTTCGAAAATCAGCAGACAAAGATCCTATGCTGCTCTCAGGTGAGAGACTCCTGCCCAACTACCCAAGTGTAAAGGTCACTGTGAAAGCCATTTGTCCCAGCATCCTGCTGGACTTGCCTTAGTTAGGTTCTCCCCGAGTAGCCCTTTTGGTTGGGAAGTCTGAGAATGCTATCCATTGCTATAGCAGAGCAGGTTACTGAAGTAACCTGCCTGGTGGTGTGGCTCCAGCCATAGGGCAAAGAAATGGGCCTTCCCTGCTCAAGAGGGCCCTTGGTATCATAAATAGGACATCCCAAAAGGAGAACATTCTAGAGTCAATATTGTGGTCCTTCCACATCCAGACTAGAAATGATGCAGTGAGTGCTTTGTTCCTTTTCTAGAAGGTTCTCATTCAACCCACTTTTACCTTAATGGGAAAAGGACAGAAAAGCCTAGATGTAGGGGTCAGCAGTCATACAGACTTCTGCAAGACCTGTACCTGCCTCAGGGAAACACTCAAGAGTTTGGCTGCTGAGTATGTCCTACCAGGCTCTATTTTAGTTCCTCTGTTTCTATATCAGGCACTCATGTCATGGAAGGTTCTGGAAGAATGGTGGTAACAGCTGTTGGTGTGAACTCCCAGACAGGCATCATCTTTACATTGCTTGGGGCAGGTGGAGATGAGGAGGAGAAGAAAGACAAGAAAGGTAAGACAGCCATGACTTCCAAAGTACAGTGATGATGATGCAGTTTCTTCTATGTCCCTGTTCTTGCTTCTTCATCTGCATGCTGGTTCTTCTGGTTCTTCTTAGGGAGCCTTCTGGTATTTTTCCATAAGAGCCAGCAGGCCAATGACCCCTGTGTAGGGGCAGTTTTCCTTAGATGTCTGTTTCCTGGTGGCTTTGGTACATCTGTTCCTGGGGTGGAGTGTGATCACAAAAATGTAACCTCTTACCTCACTTTGAAAGATGCTGCTGGAAGCTGGGCATGGTGGTGCTCACCTTTAATCCCAACACTCAGGAGGCAGAGGCAGGTGGATCTCTGTGAGTCTGAGACCACCCTGGTCTATATAGTGAGTTCCAGGACAGCTGGTGCTACACGAAGAGACCCTGTCTCAAAAAAAAACCCAAACAAAGAAAAAAGAAACAAAGATGCTTCTGGGGTCTTCATGCCCACTCTCAAGGTGATTGACTCCCACACAGATAGGAATAGGTCTCAAAATGACAACCAGGACCAGAGGGTGCTGGGTAAGGTTGGAAAGTAGGCTCTCTAGAAAGTAGTAGCCCTGCCCTGGGGACAGTAATGGATAGAAACAGAATTTTAGAGAAAGTACCTTTCTTATGACCCCAGGCTCCCCAGCACAAAGCTACTATACTGCCTTCTCCCAGCTGTGGTATTTAAAACCATAGAGTTACAGAGCTTCCCTATACCAGGCTCTGGACCTCTGTGACTCAGGCATAGACCATAGTTCTAGTAAGCAATCTATCTTGTTCTTTCCCACAGCCCCAGGTCACTAGGGAACAAATATCTCCAGATGCATGCATGCCCATCTTAGAGAACCTAGAGCCAGAACAATTGGTCTTAGACTACACAGGGACAGATCAGCATAAGGAAGGACAAGTTAGTAGTCCTAGCTTTAGATCACCTCTTAAATGCCCCTGTTCCTAGGGGCAGAGAGACATGAGCTAGCAGGGCTGCTATCATCAAAAAGCTTCCATTATCCTTATCCTTGTTTCCCAGCTGTCTGGTCCTGTGCCTCCCTATATGGGCACCTCCCTGCTTTTGGTATGTAGGCCAGGTTTCTTCCACTTGCACCAAGCCCCCTATCTTCACTGAGATCCTCCCAATGTTATCCTACAACATTCATATGTACATACATACATACATACTTACTTACATACATATATACATATATGTGTGTGTTGTTTTATTTATCTACATTTTAAATGTTATTCCCCCTCCAAGTTTCCCCTCCACAAACCCCCTATCCAATCCCATCCCCCACCCCCCTGCTTCTATGAGGGAGCTCCCCCATCTACCCATTCCTGCCTCACTGCCCTAGCATTCACCTACACTGGGCAACTTTAATGTGTGCTCCAGGAATGCACAGGCAAGCTCAGCTGGGCTTAGTTTGAATGCCCAAGATGATCTTGCTTGGTGCCCTCTTGGTTCTGCTTGGGTGACAGGGAGCCCCTTACACATAAGACCCTCTAGGAAATCCACCCCTCCCCTTGAAGCCAAGGTTCTCTCCCTTGAACTGCCATAACCTGCATTTTCCTGGCATCCCCTGGACCACCTTTCCAATGTCCTGAGCTCCTGTTCTGTCCCTTAAATATTCTTCACAACTTGGTCCTAGACCCTTCCCTCCTCTTTGAACTTGATTATTCCTCATCCAGATATTCCCACACAGGTTATTTACACTTCTACAACACTCCTAGGTTGTGAGATCTAGGGAGTCAGAGTGGACCAGCTTCCTGGAGGAATGCCCCGAGGGAAAGGGGAAACAGCATTCATCTCTTCCTGTGTTTCCCTCTTCTACCATCTCACTCCTGTAGTTCTGTCAGGTTATTGGTCATGCTCTGAAGTTGCTCCCTGTCAGTCTGCAACCCTTATCCTCTATTCCTGTCTCTTAAAATGATTCCTATGTACCCTTTTCTTCCAGAGTCCCTCTCTCACCTTCCATGTTCTGCTTTACTCCAAGCTACAGCTATTAGTGATGCCCACCTCAAGCCTCCTTTCCTCCCCCTCTGCAGGTTGGCAGAAGTCAACCTTCTTTTAGATGTCTACAGGTCTAGAACTTCCTCATTCATTGTGTCATGCTTTCATTTCATTGTCCTCATGTCATTCATGATATCCATGAATATCTCTCTTCTACTCCTAGGAGTCTGTCTCCTTCATGAGACTGGAGAGATGCTTCTGAGGTTAAGAGCACTTTGTTTCCTAGAGCCTTATTGGGCTGTAACTACCTGCAATTGCAACTCAAGAGGCTCCAATGTCCTCTCCTGGCCTCCACTGGCACGGACAGACAGACAGACAGACACACAAATAAATAAAACATGAATACACAGATAAATGAGAGAATTCTCCCTCACCTCTAAACTACTCCAAATATGCACAGAGGGTCAAATATATGCTATATTTCTGGTCGAAATTGTCTCTTTCATTCTTGGGACCCCAGACCCAATGTGTCCCGTTGTCTAGAAGGTATCTGACACCCAGTCTGTCCTTTAAGTCTCTAGTGATATGAGCTTCTGGATTGGAATTGATCCTATGTTGGTGGATTCCTCCCTAAATGAGGGCTAGGGCAGATGTGTCTCCCAGATAAATTCCTCTAACTGCCACTAGAGCTGTGTAGCCTCCAGAAAGAGTGGCTGTCACTGTGGGATATATCAAACCTGAGGCTTCAGACAGAACCACCTAGAGTCCTGTCTTTGCACCATTTCCCTAGTGATGCTAGGTGCCCAATGCTTAGGCCTCCTCTGCACAGTGGCCCTGGACCAAACAGGTCCCTGAAATATACAGAGCTCTTATCCCATTAAAATACACAGATCTGCTATCAGTGGCCTCAGAGAAGAGTAAAAGGATTGAGTTGGTCTGGGGCTTGGGAGTTACTTCCTTTTGGGTACAAAAGATCAGACATTTAAGGAGAGAACCCATTTAGGGCAGTGGGCCTCCCAGAAACTGTCCACAAATACTTTACGTGACCTGGGGCCCATCCAAGGCTGGCTTTAGAAACTCATGTATGGGGCTGAGGTCAAGAAAACACTGGACAGGGGCTTGCTCCTAGAAAGAATAGAACATCAAGAAAGCCCCTTCTTAGGCAAGGCCAAAGCTGCCAGCAATTGAGCATTTCCTTCCCTCCTCTACCCCATATAGCCACAAATTGCCATATGTGTCCAAGCTCTTCCTACTCTCCTGCACTTCTGTGTATGTCATGGCCACACAGGTGTTCTCAAGTCTCTCCGTGTCTGTCATTCCTCTTCCATTGTAGGCAAGCAGCAGGATGGGGCGATGGACAGTAGCCAAACCAGAGGTAATGTGTGTGTGTGTGTGTGTGTGTGTGTGTGTGTCAGAGAAACTGAGAAGCCTGGGGGAAGATGGGGACAAGGGGGAATGGGGAGGGACTACCTGCTACCAGGGCAGAAGCAGCATCTAAAGGCAGGTAAGTAGGTCCCAAAGGCCCATACTGGCTTGGCAGTGAAGGGGACATCCTTGGAGGCTGATCCTACCAGACACTGCTTTCCTGAAGCCTAGACAAGCCACCTGGAAAACATCTGGTCAGCACCAAGGCCATCACGCATGGCTTGAGCTTGTCCACAAATGAGAATTATCCATGAATGGACACCCTGGGACCACTTTGACCAGATGATGAATCTGAGGCATAGAGAGGGTAACTTGTCAAAATCCCTGGGTGCTAGTCCTGTGAGTATCCCAGGTAAGAGGAGTCAGCTGGAGCCTGGCAGGTAACTGAGATTGATAGGGATTTGGGTAGAGGAGGCATTCTGATAGCTGGGGCCCTTGCTTGGTGGGATAACAATAGGCAGAGATTCAAAGGTAGAGTGACACAGCTAGACAGGGCCAGGCATGTCCTCAAGGCTGCTAGGAGGAAGGAGCTCTGGTAAGTGGCTTTGGGCTACCAGGTGAGGTGGAGGGATGCATAATGACAGAAAAAACCAGGGGGCACCCCCACAATTACTAGATTAGGCAGCAGTTTTCTTATGAAGAGTGGAGGAAGTAGGTGTGGGGGTATGATTACTTTTGGCATCCATGTCACCACCACAAAAGCAGCAAGAATGAAAATTGAGACTAAAAAGAAGGAATGAGGGGAGCTCCCTGATCTAAGAGGGGATAAGGAAGGATCAGGACAGAACAAGTTTACCTGAGAGCACTTGGGAGGAGGCAATTTGATCAAGGGTGCCTGGTTGAAGAGGAGTGCATACTAGAGCTCCTTAGTGTCCCTGAGGAGAAAGTGGGGGTGGCTTGGACATTTGTGGTCAAATAAGTCAGATTTTGGTTCCAGAACATTCCTTGGCCAAAACACAGGACTTCCCTCAGGTATTGAAATTTGGGGCATTCCAGGACTGGCCACCTTGCCGGTGCACAAGTTCCTTGTGCTGGTGTCTGTCCACCCTTCCCACAAAAGAACCATCTCTCTGTCCCACCGAGGACAATATTGCAGTCACCTGCCTACCTCAGGAGGGCCTGAGCTTAGGACACAACAGAGGAAGGCCTACAGATTCCCTTTTCAAAACTTGACATTAAAAGTGCTCCATTAAGCCCGGTGGTGGTGGCGCACGCCTTTAATCCCAGCACTTGGGAGGCGGAACGCAGGCGGATTTCTGAGTTCGAGGCCAGCCTGGTCTACAGAGTGAGTTCCAGGACAGCCGGAGCTACAAAGAGAAACCCTGTCTCGAGAAAACAAACAAACAAACAAACAAACAAACAAAAAACAAAACAAAAAAAGTGCTCCATTAAAACCCACGTGATTAGACATGTATTTCCTTATGATAGCCCTTTGTAGCCCCTTTACTCTTTCTAGGCCCTAACATCATCCAAGGGTTTCCTTTATGTACAGCTAAGAAGCAGGATGGTGCTGTTGCCATGGAAATGCAGCCCCTGAAGAGTGCTGAGGGTGGAGAAATGGAGGAGCGGGAAAAGAAGAAAGCCAATGTACCCAAGAAGGAGAAGTCAGTCCTGCAAGGGAAGCTCACGAAACTGGCTGTGCAAATTGGGAAAGCAGGTAGGTTCAGCCAGAGGCAGCAGGGCAGGAGCCTGGAGGACACTGGGCTCCTGGAAGTAGTATCAGTTCCAGATGCTATGAATGCAATGAACAGAATATTGTCCTGGCCCTAAGGCAAGTTCATGTGCAGAGAGGTGAATAGTGTTCCAGAAGTGTGGTATATACTGTAGGGCCAAAGGTACAGGCTAGAGTCAAGCATGACTGTCAAATTCTGGTTTACCGCCCTCCACCCCAATGTGGCCTAAGTCACACACTTACAAATTAACTAGCAGACTCTCTGATTCAAGACTTCTGGCTATATCACAGTCAAGAGGCTGCTAACTTTATCGAGAGTCTGCTGTCCAGAACCTCAACACCTGAAGATGGCTAGCCCCTCCCAGATGTGCTTCTCATACCCCCAGCTCTGGGGAAACTGGAATAAAGGCTACGTCAGGACGGACCTCTCATTCCATAGAGTCATCCCTTGAATTGTTTATCTCAAAGATGGCTCAAATCCATCAACCCCTTGCAAAGGCCCTGGCTGGACTCAGGCCAGCCATGACTACGTTGCCCTCAACTTTTCTTCCCTCCTTTTCTCCCCTCTCTACCATGGCTGGACAGGATTGGTGATGTCTGCTATCACTGTCATCATTCTGGTCCTCTACTTTGTGATTGAGACCTTTGTCGTGGATGGCCGGGTATGGCTGGCAGAGTGCACACCAGTGTATGTGCAGTACTTCGTGAAGTTCTTCATTATTGGAGTCACTGTGTTGGTTGTGGCTGTACCTGAGGGCCTGCCTCTTGCTGTTACTATCTCCTTGGCTTATTCTGTCAAGGTAATACTACTACTACTTACAATTAATTCCATCACACAGACCCCAAAACTGAAGTGGGATGTCACTGAGCACCTTAGATGTAGAGGGAATTAGGGGAGGCTGGGGATGCCTTTGGAAGGAAGGTAGGCACTGGACGAGATAGACTTTCCTAATACATCCTAGCAGAGGGTCCCAGTATACTCACATACCTCTCAGACACAGTGAAAGGAGCAGAAAACAAGCTGAGAAGCCTCAGAAAAGGTTCTGGGACACTGAGGAATAGTGGGAGAGTGAAGAAGAACCAGTGGACTATAGAGGGAAACAGATAGCAGGAAATTGAAGAGGGAGCTCTGAAATTTCCAAGTCAGCCCTGCAGAGAGTAGCTTTCTGGAAGCTCACTGTTCCCTGTCTGATGGAAGTTGTTGGATCTTACATACCTACTCTATCAGTTTGACTACCACCCAGCCCAGAGATGACCAATGTCACTAAATGGACTGTTAGCGATACTTACTCACATTGCCTTTATCTTTATGAGTAAACAACTGAAGCATCTCCCACACTATTTTTGCCCATTACAGAAAATGATGAAGGATAATAACCTGGTACGCCACCTGGATGCCTGTGAGACCATGGGCAATGCCACAGCCATCTGTTCTGACAAGACGGGCACACTCACCACCAACCGCATGACAGTGGTCCAGTCCTACCTAGGAGACACCCACTACAAAGAGATTCCAGCTCCTAGTGCTCTGACCCCCAAGATCCTTGACCTTCTGGTTCATGCCATCTCCATCAACAGTGCCTACACCACCAAAATTCTAGTGAGCATGGCTAGGAGGGCAAATGATAAAAGGGCTGGGGGCATGGCATGAACTCCCCTGATGGGTTCATGAGGCCGCTTGGAAATTTCGGTTTGCTGAGAAAGTAGCTGAGTGGGATTGGTAAAGAATTTGCCTACTGTCAAATTTGCTCCAGGTTTGCCCCACCATACTATAAAAGAAAACACAGAGCAGAGGAGAAAAGCAAAGACCACCAGGCAGTGGTGGTACACACCTTTAATCCCAGCACTTGGGAGGCTGAGGCAGGCAGATTTCTGAGTTCGAAGCCAGCCTGGTCTACAGAGTGAGTTCCAGGACAGCCAGGGCTACACAGAGAAACCCTATCTCAAAAAACCAAAAAGAAAGAGAGAGAGAGAGAGAGAGAGAGAGAGAGAGAGAGAGAGAGAGAGAGAGAGAGAAGGAAAGAAAAGAAAAGAAAAGAAAAGAAAAGAAAAGAAAAGAAAAGAAAAGAAAAGAAAAGACAAGACAAGACAAGACAAGACAAGACAAGACAAGACAAGACAAGACAAGACCAAGGTTGAGGAGATGGCTTAGACAGTAAAGTGCTTTACAAGTATAAGGATTTGAGTTCACTCACCAAAACCCATGTTTAAAAAAAAAAAAAGCTAGGCAACAGCCTGCTTATAATTCCTGCATTGGGGAGGCAAAGACAAGCAGGGGATCCAGGCCAGTGACAAATCCCATCTCAACAAAACAAGAAAAAACAAGAACTTTCTACAGAGTACTCTTACTGTTAGGTAGGACAGGTAGGCTATAGACATCCTTTCCAAGCATGGTAAATAATGGAAAACCTATAAAGAGCCACTAGTCAACATGGGTGCCCTCCCTCTGTTCCATGCCACCACCCCCTAGCTACACGATGGCCAAGACTGGATGAGAACCTTGGCCTTAGGGATGGAACAGAGGTACTCTGGGCCCTGGTTCCAAGCTGACTATTCTTGCCTACAGCCTCCAGAGAAAGAAGGCGCTCTCCCACGCCAAGTGGGCAACAAAACAGAGTGTGCTCTGCTGGGCTTCGTCTTGGACCTGAAACGGGACTTCCAGCCTGTACGGGAGCAGATACCAGAAGATCAGCTTTACAAAGTGTACACCTTCAACTCGGTTCGCAAATCCATGAGCACAGTTATCCGCATGCCTGATGGTGGCTTCCGCCTCTTCAGCAAGGGAGCCTCAGAGATCCTGCTCAAAAAGTGAGTGTATAATAGGAAGAAGGATCCAGGGGTTGGGTGGCTAGGAGCTAGTTAGCATTTGATTCATCCAGTTGTCTATTGGTAGGCACATGGATTGTTTCCACATTTGGGCTCTTGGTCATTCAAGTACAGGTTTGAGAACACATTCTTAACTCTATAGGGCATACACTATCAATCAGCTTTTTCTTACTAGAATACTTGAGCTCAGCACAGTGATGAACACCTCTCTTCCCAAATAAACCCAAAGAAAAATTTTAAAGATTTATTTAAACTTATAATTTTAATGGTTTCTGCCCATAGTCAGTTCCACCACCTCCCAAAAGCACAAAGCTAGAGAGTAAACATTTAACACATACACATTTTGGAGGTCATTCTAGATTCAGAGTAGCATTCCATTGCTGGTCCTCAAAGGGCCATGTTCATCTCATGATGAAAAATGCATTCACTCCACTCCCAAGATTCCTTAATGTCTTTTTTTTTAAATGGGGACTTTAGGCCCTCAACATCACACCCAGTTTTAGGTGGTGCTTGCAACCAAAATTGGAGCCTTTGAGTGCTAGGCAGGCATTCCAACAACTGAGGTACATCCCCAGTTCTGGTGTTTCTTTTATTGGGTAGGATAAAAACATGTTATTCTCCCTGTTTTGCCCATCACGTGCTAGCCCAGAGCCTCTGAGGTTGTGTTGTCTTTGGAAAACTGGTCAGTGCAGTGCAGCAGATTTAAAGGCTGAGCAGCACCCTCCATGGCCTCTGTGTCAGCTCCTGCCTCCAGGTTTCTTCCCTATTTGAGTGTCTGCCCTGACTTTCCTTAGTGATAGATTGTTACCTAGAAGTGTAAGTGAAATAAAAAACCTTTTCCTCCCTAAGTTGTTTTGGTCATGGTGTTCATCACAGCAGTAGTATAACACTAACCAGAACATCATCTCTTTGTTATTTGCAGATGTCTTGCTGTAGTTTTTTTTTACCAGTTTCTTCTGTCCAAGCTGATGTTCCCCAGTTTTTTCAGTGGTTATTCATATGATACAGTCTGCCTCTCTCTGTTTTGATTTTCTTTGAGTCCTGTGTTCTGTTCTAGGTCAAGCAGAGCAGACCACTCCCCATCATCAAAATAGTCTCTCTCTCTCTCTCTCTCTCTCTCTCTCTCTCTCTCTCTCTCTGGTTTATCGAGATAGGGTTATCTGTGTAGTCCTGGCTGGACTGGAACTCACTCTGTAGACCAGGCTGGCCTCGAACTCAGAAATCTGCCTGCCTCTGCCTCCCAAGTGCTGGGATTAAAGGAATGTTCCACCACTTCCCAGCCCTTAATGTCTTAACTATTCCAGAAGTCCATGTTCAAAGTCTCACTCACACGTAAAGACTTTTATCCCTATAAAAATTAAAAAAACAAACAAACAACTCATGTACTTTTAATATACATTGGCACAGAGTAAATACCCCCATTCCAAAAGGCAAGAATGGATTCACAGCAAGTGCAGATTCAACCAAAGCAGACAAAAAGCCAGCATAAAATTAAATCATGTAGCTCCATGCCCAATGGCATCTGAGACATATCTACAAAGGGCTCAGATAGCCCTACTTCTCTGCTCTTAACATCCCCCCTGAGCTGGTTTTCTGCATCTTTCTTCAGCAGAAGTTACATAGTGTAGGTATCTCCAGCTTCCTGCAGTATTCACTGCAACTTTAGCTTCACCCTTACAGCTGTGTGTACTACCTAGAAGTATTCTGACATGACCACACATCTATCTCCTAGCTCCCAAGGATTTCCTTTAAAATCTAGGTGGAAGCATCTACAAGCCTGCAACTCTACATTCTGAACATCTGCAAAATCATCACACAAGAGTATGCCAAGGCCAACCACTAGTTGGAGCTACATATGGGCCCATGTGAACCATGGCTGCAGTGGTTTCTGAGTTCCTTGCTAGATGAATAAATGGGACAATCCCAAAGAAATAGTTTACTGTACAGATTGGGATAAACAGGGTATCCTGGAGCTGTCCTCTCAAAAGATTCTGCCCTACATAGTCTTCAAAAACAATTTGTATTTTTACATCCCTGAACTTTGACATCATTCTTATCATATTAGTGCAATGCTTGGCCTTCTAAATGGCACTATCATTCAGCAACATGCTCCTTGGCTGTGTGTGTGTGTGTGTGTGTGTGTGTGTGTGTGTGTGTTAATAATGTTGGAAAATATTTTTTTATATATCTTATGGTTTCTCAGGAAGTTAAGCATGGAACTGCCATGTGACCCAACTGTTTTGTTCCTAGGCACATATGTGATAATTCACTTTGGTTGTGACCTTGACTGTACTGAGGGATATTTAGGAAACTGGTACAAAGAACTAGGATCACTACTTTCACCATATCTGGTCCCATGGAAGAAAACTTAGGACTAACTTGTGATTGGAGTTAGGAAGTGTTTGGAAGACCATGCTGGAGAGTTGAGTTGGTTGTCTTTTTCTTGTGCTTTAAAAATCTTTGCTATATATTAACTACTAAGTCATCATGGAACATATAATTTTCTCTTTTTCACTCTCCCAATATTGTCTATATATGCACAGATAGTGTCAAATCATGATAAAATTCAATTTGTCTGTTTTTGCTGTTGATATTTGTATATTTACTTTCTTATCTTTGGTTTTATTACATTTTTAAATTATTGTTGAATCATGTGTATGGATGTCTTGTCTGCACGTATGTCTATGTGCTATATGTGTACAGTGCCCATAGAGGCCAGAAGGGGGCATTGGATCACTTTGAACTTTTACAGCAGTTATAAGCTTTCATGTGAGTGCTAGGATTTAATCCAGGATCCTCTAGAAGAACAGCTACTACTCTTAACAACTGAGCTATCTTTCCATCCCCTATTTTATTTTATTTTATTTTATTTTATTTTATTTTATTTTATTGATGTATGTGAGGGTTTTGCCTGTATGTATATCCATGTACCACATGCATACAGTCCCTATGGGATCCAAAAGGGGGCATCAGTTCCCTTGAGAACTGGAGTTAAAGATAATTATGTAGGTGCTGGAAATCAAATTCCTATCCTCTGGAAGAGCAGCCAGTGCTCTTAACAGTTGAGCCATCTCCCTAGCTCCTACTTTATTTGTTGTTTATGTGAGTTCATGTGTGTGTGTCATGTGCACATGCATGTATACATACATGTGGAAGTCACAGGACAAGGGGGGGTCTGTTATCTCCCTTTACTATGTGGGTCCCTAGGACTGAACTCAGGTCATTGGGTAGGAAACAAGCACCTTGACCCTCTGAGTCATTTCATCAGTCCCCATTTGGCTTGTTTTTGAAACAGACTCTCTACTCTGTAGCTCAGGCTAGCTTGGAACTTGAAGTTCTGCCTTAGCTTCTTTTTTAAAAAATATTATTTATTTTTATGCATATGAGTACACTGTAGCTGTCTTCAGACATACCAGAAGAGCACATCAGATATCATTACAGATGATTATGTGCCACCATATGGTTGCTGGGAATTGAACTCAGGACCTCTGGAAGAGCAGCCCGTGCTCTTAACCACTGAGCCATCTCTCCAGCCTCTGCCTTAGCTTCTTAAGTACAGGAACAACAGCCATGTGCAACTGTATTTGAAGTGGGGTTTCTTTCAGAGATGATGAAAATATTCTAAAGCTGACTATGGTGATGGTTGAATGTATCTGAAGATATACTAAAAATTATTGAATTGTACGCTTTAATGGATGAATTATATGGTTTGTGAATTGTATCTCAATGAAGCTATACAAAACCTAAAGTTGACCAACACCCACTCTGTTTTTTGCTGACTGTGGACATAAGAAAGTTAAGCTTCCTCATGTGATATGGGGACCCTGGAAGTCTGAATCTCCTAGGAATACCGAGAGAATTCTTTGAGTAAATCCATGACCCTAGGAAGATGTCATGGTGATTTTTGTTAGTTTTTCTGTCTATGCCCAACCTCGACAGCCAGCTTTATCAGTTTTCTTGTGGCACCTGCCATATGAGGTTTCGTTCAGTTCAGCCACAACTTTTCTGAAGGTGTGATCCCTAGGCCTGTCCCTTTGGAAGCTTCCAGACTGTCAGAGCTGGGGTGAGGTTGCTGCTGTGTGTTGTTCCAGATAACTCTCCATTGCATTTGGGTTTCACATACATTCCACTTTTTGATCCTAAAGAGTCTGTAGGAAAGTTACAGTAAGCTTCAGGCTGCCATGTCTTGCCTGGGACTCTTAGCCAACCAGTGGGTTCACAGGTTGTAACAAATGACCTATACCTGATGGCTTAAGGTAACATAAATCTTAGACAGATGAGATAACTGAATTGGTAAAGTTTTTGCCTCCAAAAAACTCAAGGGCCTGAGTCTGATCACAGAAACCATATAAAAAATCTTGTAATTCCAACCCTGGGGAGGCAGAGTAAAGATAGCTTGATCCTTCAGGCTCTCTGCTCAGCTAGCCTATCGTGCTTGGCAAGCTCTAGTTCGTTCTGGCTTATACATGCACACACACACACACACACACACACACACACACACAATTTATTACCTCACATTCCTGGTGGCTAGAAAACTAAAATCAAGGTGTGGTCTAAGCAGTGTGCTCTCTCTTAGAGTGGGAAGAGGGGATCTTTACCCCTCTCAAATTCTGCTGCTAGTAATGCAGCTGCATCCCTCCAATTTCTCACTTGTGATCACATGGTCTTCTTCCCTGTCTGTGCACTTCTGCATCCTGTTTTTTTTGGGGGGTGCATGTTTGTTTGTTTGTTTTTTTAATAATGTCTTTGGTTAAGGTCCCATCCTAATCCAGTGTGACTGGCATTGTTTCCTCATGTTCACTCCCTGTCCCTACCTATCCCTCTACCTCTCTCCTGCTCCAGGTGTACGAACATCTTAAACAGCAATGGTGAGCTCCGAGGATTTCGTCCTCGGGACAGGGATGACATGGTGAAGAAGATCATTGAGCCTATGGCTTGTGATGGCCTCCGCACCATCTGCATCGCCTACAGGGACTTCTCTGCTATCCAGGAGCCTGACTGGGACAATGAGAATGAGGTGGTTGGTGACCTTACCTGCATAGCTGTGGTTGGCATCGAGGACCCTGTGAGACCTGAGGTAGCTGCCCCCTTTCTGGAAGCTGCTGTAGTAATTATTCCCCAGGTTCAAGGTTGTCCAATAGGTAGCAGGGTAGCTTTTTCCACACTGGACCTGCACAATGTAGGCTTGGAACAAAACACACATGGCAAGAGCCACTTTCTCCCACCTTCCTAGATGTAACACCTCTTCATGTGCTATTTATAGATAAAGCAGCATGAAAACCAGAGATTTGGAATCTCTCAGGGCCATGGGACCTTCCACAGTGCTTTTGATCCCCTTGCCAAGCTCTCTTGTCCTTGACCTATGGGATTTCTGTAGGACCTATGGAAGTTTGCAGTTTTGATAGAGAAAAAATTAAGGAGGGGGGTAGATCTCAAGGGTTATGTGACTGAAGCAAACACAAAAATGAAAAGGGATGGCTTTGATGGTCTTGAAATTAGGAGGCCACTAAAACCTTTGACCTGAGCACTTTTTGTGTAATGGTTGTATTTGCTGGCCTTTAAAGATGGGAGATTTTTATGAAAGGATCTTCAAGAAAATAGTGTGAAAGGGCCTATCTTCCCAGTCCTGACTGTTGGTATCCACCTCGTGTTAGACTACTTGATCCTGCCCATTAACCTGGAGCTTTGGCTATGACAGGGGATGAGAAGCTTTGCATACAGGATCACAAAGCAAAGGCATTCAGTTCTTAAACAAATACTGCCTGAATCTAAAGAGTAGAAATGGGCCACTATCAGCAGAACAGCCCCTGTACTCAGTTGGGGATGGAGTGAGCACAATAGGCCTAGGTTGGGGGGGGGGCTGGCAGCAGAATGAGCCCTGGTGCTGTGATATTTTTGAAGATTTTCACTTCAGAAAATGTGAAACACAGACACGTGTTAAGAAAGATATAACTAGGACCCAACCTCAGTTGAAACCTTGGGGATTCCAGGGTAGAAAACTCAGGACAGGAAGAACCTATCTCAGTTTGGGTGGTGACAGAGCAGTCCAGGGATAAAAGGCCAGTTCCTCTGTGGCTTAAAGTGGTTGAGAAGTCATAAAGTTACTGGGGAGACCTGATGTCAGGTCCTGGTTCTGAGGCAAGCACAAGGGACCAGCAAAACCTCCGTGGGTATTAATCAAACTTGCTGGGCTCTGGAAAGTACAAAATGGCCACCAGAGGGAGACAGAGAAGTGTGTCCACAGAAAGAAAGTCCAGCAGATGGACTGCAGTAGACCTGGGGAACTTCTACAGGCCTCTACTCCCTGCTGTGCTGTGGGGGCCTTGATAAGATAGGGAATAGGTCAAAATAGACAAGATGGGAACAGGCTGCTCTACAAGGGAGGGTATCCTTTGGAGGAAGTGTTCCTACCACTTGACTAGAGGGCTAAGAGCTTGGAGACTGCATATGTGGGTAGGCCTTGGAGTAGTGGCTGCACCTGGATTCTGGGGTGACCATATGCCAAGCTCCTAGCTCTTAGGCTCATTATGGTTACTTGTGAGCAGCAGAGAAGGCTTCCAGCCACTTTGGAAAATAAAGCTGAAAAGGCGCCTCAGTCTCCTGATTGATAGGACCTTAAGACCTTAAGAGAACAGGATGTGTCCTTGAGACTTAGCATAAGGAAACAACACACACACACACACACACACACACACACACACACACACACACGAGGATAAGTGAACTATCATAGCTAGACTTTTCTCAAGGCATATCCTTCCCTGTCACTTGACAGTTCTGGCTTTGATTATTGGATCACTGTCAAAGCCTTAAGTAGAGGCGCCTCTGCTCTTGCTTACCACCCTCTACTTGCTTACTGGATATCCCCAAACTGCTCTGTCCATCTGTGCCCACCCTATCTACTCTAGTCTCTTTAGGCCAGGGGAGTAGGCTAAATCTAGATACCTCCCACATTCTTTCCTCCTCAGGTTCACAGGGTACCCACTAAAGAATCCAAAGATCTAGGCCTTGCCTCATTCAATTCTTCAAACTCTGAGCTGGCCCTCATGCACCCCAGCGCATATGCTATTCCATCTTGCCTGTTTTGTCCCTTCTGCATCCCCAGGGCCTGAAGAGACATACATATCATGTGATTGGAAACTGTCCTTTCTATCTGCCCACTACTGGAATGATGTTAAAACCCCTAGGCTGGTCTCATGGCTTCCCACCCTCTTAGCTTGTTTTGTGCTTTGTGCTTGGGGGGTTATTCTTTCTTGCTCCTTAGTTCTAGAATGCTATGCTATTTGAAAAAGAAATGCATGCATTGTAACCCCAAGCAATGTTCCACTTCCTTTAGTGAGTAGATTGTGTAAAACTACAGCTGAGACAAAGATTAATTCCTCAGGAAAATGCTTGAGTTCTATACAAAAAAAAAAAACCCACAAAAACAAACTAGACAAGAGAGGGAAACATTCATAGCTGGGTCTAAGTCACTGCTCATTCCTGTGGCCAGGCACAGTGAAGGCAATGGCAGGAGGCAGTTTGCTAGTGGGCTGGAGAGGGCACCTGCCCACTGTAGACCATCCTCTGAACTCCTTCACACCACACTCTGAGAGCCCTGAACTGGAACCATAGGGTTCACTGTACGGGTAGATTTGCTGGGATCTGGGATCCTGCAGATCTGTACCAAACATAAAATATGGGTTTGTCTTGCCAGTCCCACCCATAACTCTTATATCTCCAAGGTCCCTGAAGCCATTCGAAAATGCCAGCGTGCTGGCATCACAGTCCGTATGGTGACTGGAGACAACATCAACACTGCTCGGGCTATCGCAGCTAAGTGTGGTATCATCCAGCCAGGGGAGGACTTCCTGTGCCTGGAGGGGAAAGAATTCAACAGAAGAATTCGAAATGAGAAAGGCGAGGTAGCTCCCTGCATCTCTGTCTTGAGCTTCTTCATTCCCATCCCTCTGCTTCCCAGGCAGCCCAGCCACAGTGCCTGTTGGCAGTCTAAACTCTGATGTCTCTCTTATTTCCTCCAGATAGAACAGGAGCGGCTGGACAAGGTGTGGCCTAAGCTGCGGGTGCTTGCCCGGTCATCTCCCACTGATAAACATACTCTGGTCAAAGGTAACCAACTTTGTTTACACTCTTCAACATGTGACTGCATCTGGCATCCCTGTATTTTGTCACTTGGTCTGAGGTTCTTGAGTAGAAGAGCTTAGAGACCAATGACTAGAAAATTTCCAACTAAGAATGGCTCATAAAGGCTGTCCCTCGTTGGAACAAATGGAGAAACTGAGGCCTGGAACAGGGAGACAATCATCTAATTCACACAATGTTGGACCTTCCTTTCTATCAAATCATACTGGTCTGTGTTACTGAGCAAAAGACTTTAGTGGAAATGGGGAGATGAAGCTATCACATTAAAGCCAGGAGCCTTGATCCCATAAGGAACCTGGAGCAACAGAAGCAACCCCATACCAACCTCTGGCACACAGCCTTACCCGGATTCACTCTGTGTTCCAGGCATTATCGACAGCACAACTGGTGAGCAGCGGCAGGTGGTGGCTGTGACTGGGGATGGCACCAATGATGGGCCAGCCCTTAAAAAGGCAGATGTGGGCTTCGCCATGGTAAGCTGCCTGGTACCAAACCAGTTCATCACACAGATGAAATCCTCTCTCCTGGACTTAAGTTTGCATCAGAAAGTGGAGAGCCAGTGTCAGGGCAGGTGACAGAGTGCTAGAAGCTTTCTTCTCTCATATCTTGACCACTTGGGGCTGTATGGGATCTGACCATTAACAACTGCTTATGTGATTATGTGATTTGTTTAAAGATATTTGGTGTGAATACGCCAGAGGTGACAGTGAAACCCAACTGCACCACTGAGGAAAGGGAGGAACAATGACCAGTGGCTTGTCAACAATGGTATCTGCCCACAATTCCCTATTCTCGGTCCACTCCAAGTAACCTCTGGCCCCAAGACTGATTAGCAGAGACCACAGTGGGTTCTTCCTCTGGTTTCTCTCTTTCTGTTCCTATAGCTCTAGCTCTTCTCAATGAGCAGTGCCTTCTAGGCATTGCCCAAATGATGAGCCATGTCCCCAGCACATAGGGGACAGGAGCCTGGTGTCACCTTTCCCAACTCTAGCAAAAACAAGGACCTTTCACTCAGTCCACATTTGGTGTAGTCGTGGGATAGGGTAGTACAGTGTTCCTGGACCTCACAACTGGGAGGAGAGAGCAATTTGAGCTTCCCAGAGTGGCTGGTGTCACAAGGCCAAGACCAAGATGGGGTAGGTAAGGGCTGCACAGATTTGATATGTATTGCTGTGCCCAAGCTTATGTGGTGGAGAAGCAAGAATCTTCCATGTAGACAAATGATGGGTCCTTTACTCTACCCATACAGCCCACATTTCTCAGAGCTTCATCAGATAGCCAGAGCAAAAGATGGCAAGTAGCCACCAATGGCAGCTGGTCCTTGTGGAAGGCTCTATGGATGTCCACGTTGTTAGCAACTATGTCCTTTAGTACCAAAGGCCCCCTCACAGCCACAAGTGATATCATGCAGTTTGCAGCATAGGATGGTATAGTACTATTCAACTAGGACCTTACTTAAAAGTGAAAGGCATGGAACCACCCCAGGTGGGCTGGGTGGCCAATAAGAGACTGAGAAATAGGCACTGTGTTTGTGTGTGTCATTCCCCAGGGTATCGCAGGCACTGATGTGGCCAAGGAAGCCTCTGACATCATTCTGACTGATGACAACTTCACCAGCATTGTCAAGGCAGTCATGTGGGGCCGCAATGTCTATGACAGCATCTCCAAGTTCCTGCAGTTTCAGTTGACAGTCAATGTGGTAGCTGTGATCGTGGCCTTCACAGGTGCCTGTATTACTCAGGTGGGCACAAGGGGTTTCTAAGGGCAGTAGTGTGGACTAAATAGGGCCATATTGAGAACAAGTGTTTTCTTTGCTGCAGATTCTTTTAATTGAAATCAAACTCACATACCAAAAATCTTATCTTTTCATGGTAACCAATTAGTAAACTTTTTAGTATATTCACAATGTCATACAATCACCACTACCATCTAGTTCCAGAATACATTCACCCATCCCAAAGGAAACCTTTCACATACTAGCAGTCCTTCCGCATCCCCCTCTAAGCCCCTGGCAACTTCCACTTTTTTCTGTCTCTATTTATTTGCCTGCTATAGACATTTTGTATCTGTGGAATAAAATGGCATGTAGACTTTGAATTGTTTTATTGTAGAGGCATGGCACATGTATGTGCTACAGAGCACATGTGAAGGCCAGAGGACAACTTGCATGAGTAAGCTCTTCATTTCTACCCTGTAAGTCCCAGGGAATTGAACTCAGGCCATATGTCTGCACCTTTATCCACTGTGCCAGTTTGCTGGTTCCACATGTAGCCTTTGCACTCAGCATCTCATTCAGAATGTTTTCAGGAATAATCCATGTTGCAGCTTAGGCCAATGATTTATTCATTTTCATAGCTGCAAAAAGTCCAGTAGGCCTCATTTTGTTTGTCATTAATCCAGTGACCAACCTTTGGCCCACTTCCACTTCATTAAGAACACTCATGTCCAAGTTTCAATGAGCATATGTCTTCCACTCTTTTGGGTCTAGATCTGGGAGTACAATGGCTGAGTCACAGAAGATCTCCAGATTTTCCTTTTCTCTTTCTTTTTCTTTTTTCTTTCTTTTTTGGGATTTTTTGTTTTGTTTTGTTTTTGTTGTTGCTGCTGCTGCTACTGGTGGTGGTTTTGTTGTTGGTTTTTGTTTTGGACTGGTTTGGTTTTTTTCTGAGACAGGATTTTTATGTGTACTCAGTTCAATGGCCTGAGTTCAATTCCCTGGGACCCACAGGGTGGAAAGAGAGAACTTACTCATACAAGTTGTCCTCTGGCCTCCATAGGTCTGCCTGTCCTAGAACTAACTCTGTAGTTCAGGCTGGCCTGGGACTCACAGAAATTCACCTGCCTCTACCTCTTGAGTGTTGGGATTAAAGGTATGTGTCACCACTACCTGGCCAGATTTCCCCTTCCTCAATGATTTCATACCCCCCCCCATTGGTTGGAGGCCAGAATTTATTGATTTCCTGTTAGGGATGGTTGACGTTATTGTCACCAAGTACTTAACTGTTTTTGTTGATTAGCTTGGCCCTTTTAAGGATGTGTGTGTGCACACTCACATGCACAAGTGTGTACATATGTAAGTTTCTGTGTTGGCAAGGTGTGGATACATATGCATTCATGTTCATGTAGAGGTCAGAAGTCAATCTCTGGTGATCTTTGGAAACTATCTACCTTGTTTTTTGAGAGACAGCCTTTCAGTAAGATCCCAGCCTCAGTGATTAGGACAGGCAAGCTGAGTAGCAAGTTTTAGGGATCTTCACATCTTCATCTCCCCATCCCTGAGATAACAAATTCACACCACTGTGCCAAGCTTATTTGACATAGATTCTAGAGGTTAAACTTAGGTTCTCATGCTCGTAAGGCAAGCACTTTGCTAACTGAACTAAGTCCTTAGCCCTTCAAGGACTTTTTCTTGATATCCAAGTCATGTATGAATAACATCATAATAACCATCGTAACCATTTGAAAGTACAGAATTGCATGGCTTGATATATTGTGTTGTGCAACAATCACCTCTATTCTCATGGTCCCCAGAGGAAACCTCACACCCATTAGCAGCCACTTCCCATTGCCTCGCCAGCATTGAAAATGCTCATCTGCTCTCTGTCTGTGAAGTTCTCAGCTCATTTTGTTTCATTGACTCCATCTATGGTCTTGTACATCTGACCCCTGTGAAGCTGATTTTTAAAAAGACACTCATTGGAGATGACAAGAAAGCAGGTTGGGGTCAACATTTCTGCTTCTTCCTGCCCTGTGAGGAGAGAGACTTTGGTTTCAAAGGCTGTTACTAGGCAGTCTTGCAGGACTGTCTTGAAAGCCCTAGTAACTAAGTTGGGACTTTGTGGTTCCTGCAAAGGCCACACCTTTGAGATCACTTCCACTAGAGAAGAAGAGAGGGAGGGAGGGAGGAATCAGAAATCCCAGTGGAAAACATCTGCCAAACTGAGAAAACTTGTGTGACAGGCTTCTGGGGATGAGCTCATGGCATTGACAAAGCTGAGTTTCTCCTCAGTAGTAGCAGGCTTACCTATCCCACCACCCCAAGGTTTCTCTGTGTGGGCTTGCATGGCCAACCCTCAAAAGGGTGACTGCCCCATCTCTACAGGACTCACCTCTCAAAGCTGTGCAGATGTTGTGGGTGAACTTAATCATGGACACGTTTGCCTCACTTGCCCTGGCAACGGAACCCCCAACTGAGTCACTGCTGCTGCGGAAGCCATATGGCCGGGACAAGCCTCTCATCTCACGCACCATGATGAAGAACATCCTTGGACATGCTGTCTACCAGCTCACCATCATCTTTACCCTGCTATTTGTTGGTAAATTGAACCTTCAGCATACATTTCAGCCCATATAGAAGGCTTTCAGGACACTGTTGCTGTGGCCTCATGTTTAGACCCTGTCTATATCCTCAGTCTGGCACAGGATGGGGTACAGCACTTACAGACTGAAAAGAACAGGCCTGCTCTATGCCCTGGGTCCATACCTCTCTCTGCTACCCTTCACGATGTGCCCTACTATATACATCTCTGGGGCAGATGTGGTATAGGAGGGTGGCCACTGGTGCAGGGAGAGCCTCCCTCCTCATCCCCTGCCTCTCTCTTCATTTTAGGAGAGCTTTTCTTCGACATTGACAGTGGAAGGAATGCACCTCTGCACTCTCCACCTTCAGAGCACTACACCATCATCTTCAACACATTTGTCATGATGCAGCTTTTCAATGAGATCAATGCTCGCAAGATCCATGGTGAGAGGAATGTCTTTGATGGCATCTTCAGCAACCCCATCTTCTGTACCATTGTCCTGGGCACCTTTGGAATTCAGGTAGGACACGAAAAAGTAGAGAACGTTATATTGGCCTCCTTGTCCCTGAATCTCTTGCATTCTAGAGCAGTGGTTCTTAATCTTCCAAACATTGCTGGGCCTCATTTTGATCTAACCTACTAGCTTCCAGAAAGCTATGGAAGGCCTTTATCCTCCCATCTTGTTCACATGGTGCTAAAAATATTATTCCCTGGCTGTCTCTGTGTCAACCATCCACATTTCTAGCACCTAACTACTTGATATTCTATAACTATGGAAGATTATTTAGGAAATGCTTGCTGTACACATGGTTGGCATACTAAACTGGCTGCTACAACACTGTGGGCTGGTAGGCCAGATCAACTTCCCAGGAGGGGCTAAATTCTCTAAAATATATTGTCTTCAAACATAACTTCAGATATATAGTAAGTCTCATAAATCAGGGAATGGCTATCATAGAAATGCAGTTCACTGTTCACAGATCCCAAGAAGAAGGGCATGTCATATCTTGTGGCCACTCCCAAGTGCCAATAAGGAATCCATGACAGGGGAATTTTTCTGTGGTTTCCCAGGACCAAATGAATTAGTCAATAGACTTTATTTTGGCTAGCATGAAATCGTGTCAACCCACCACAGAGTGTAGACAGGCCTAGAACCTGGCCGTGAGATGGTTGGGTTATACACTATGGATTGGTTGGTTAGTATTTGAAAATCTTGCCCTTGGGTGTAGGACTCCCCCTGAAGTAGACAGGAATGAAAGCAGGAGGCCAAGACAGGGTGACCTCTTATACTAAAGGGTCATGCAGAGCCGGCAAATGAAAATAGCCTTGCAGA
The DNA here is from genome assembly GCA_964023405.1 of Apodemus agrarius. Lineage (NCBI taxonomy): Eukaryota > Metazoa > Chordata > Mammalia > Rodentia > Muridae > Apodemus > Apodemus agrarius. The sequence goes on from OZ030010.1 coordinate 147,407,869, forward strand.
AGCTGGAAAGGTGGTCCAGACAGCTGGGTCTCATCTGGAGACTAGAGGCAACAGAAGGGAGGTGGGTGTGGATGTCAGCATGTGAAGCTACTTGCTGATCCATACTGGTGCCCTTGGCCCTGTAGACAGCTAGTCTATAGAGTCATCTTTATGCATTTGCTGAGGGAGAAAAGAAGGGAACAAGCTGGAAAAGAAAGTCAAGATATTTCCCTGAATGTGGCCAGTCCACCAAGGGACAGGAAGCCAGCATATCCTTGATGATGGCCAGGCTGATCCGGCTCCTGTGAGACAAAGTCAATCTGGAAAGCAAGGTTTATAGGAGTCTGGGCAGGATAGAGAGAGAACAGGAACTATCTTGACTGCTACTCTGCCTACCACTTTCCATTTTTCCCCCCAGATTGTCATTGTCCAATTTGGAGGGAAGCCCTTCAGCTGTTCCCCACTGTCCACAGAACAGTGGCTCTGGTGCCTGTTTGTTGGTGTTGGGGAGCTGGTGTGGGGACAGGTGAGTGTCTTCAACTTTCTCACCAGGCTTTCCTTCTGGTTGCTTCTCTTGATGGCCCTCAGAGTGGGTAAGAAGCCAGGCATCCTGTTTCACCTATGCCTCCCATTATCCCAACTCCATACGTCACAGTCTTGGAACCTATGACCCGGAAAGTATGTGGTATGTGCTCCTGCTCAGGCTCAGGCCTATGACATAATATAACCTGAGGGCAAGGTCACAAGTGACAACTTCAGGAATGAGAGAGTAGAGTTGAAATGTCACATGGTGCTGTAAAATCATCCACAGTTTCCTTTCTCATGGTAGAAGCAAAAAAGCAATCTCCCTAAACCTGGATATTTAGAATTGACAAATAGGATTATTAAAACTAAGAACTTTCAGTCACAGAAAAGGAAATAATCAGCAGGGTGAAGGGGGAACTACAGTGTATCGGTATAGGACACTTGCTGAGTTTCATAAACTTCTGAATCCATCCCTAGCAGTACAAGAAACAAGATAGAAGGAAGGGTAGCCTGTAGTGCTTGGACCATCCCATTGAAATTAAACAATACTCTGCTATAAAACCTGTGGGTCGAGGATATCTCAAGAGAAATGAGGAGGTGTTTTGACTTAATGGAAAGTGTAGAACAATACTTGCAGACCTGAAAGCAGCAGCTACCCCAAAGGAGCAGTGTGTAGTACCCAGTGAAAAGACCAGGAAGTACAGGAAGTGCTGGAAGTCAGTACAATCTCAGGCACTAAGCCAGCCCCCTACATGGTGCACAACAGACCTCCGATAGCATTTTCTCCAGAGTTCAGAACCACTGCTATGGGAAGGCCATGTCCAGGACTTACTTCTCTTTGAGTCTTGATCAGCTCAGTCTGCCACAACAAACTAGAGACTGATAGGTCTCTAGTTACACTGAAGGTATGTATTTTCTCTCTTGAAGTCTAAGATCAGGGGCAGCCACTTCAGTGTCTGGTAAGGGTTCCTTCATTGTTTCTGGGTGGCTACTTTCACACTATGTGCTCCTACAGAGTTCTCTAGTATCTCCTCTCTTAAGGGCATAAATCTCATGGGATTAAGGAACCAACCTAATGACTTCATTTAACCTCTATTATCTGCCTCTTCCAAATACTTCCAAACTGATGGTTAGGGCTCACCATTAGGGCATAAATAGGTAGCATTTAGGTTATAGCACTATGAGTTTTGTTCCTTTATCCATTGATGTATGTCCCCTATCAAACTGGCCACAGGGACCTCCTTTGGCAATGGTAGAAGCTTCATGTGGCCTCTGTTGACCCCTGGCATTAACAATTGGACTACTCATGAAGTTTCTCCATCTCATTTTCAAGAAATCTCTATATTGCACCTCCGATTCTGTTGCACTTAGGCCTAACAGTCCAACAGAGTCCCTTCATATTCTACTGCCTAAACTCCACATAACTCGACTCTGCCCTGCACATGTCAGCCTCTAGTTAACCTCTCAGATCCCTGATGTAATAGCTGCTGCAGTTCTCCCCATGGGTACAGGATGCCTGCCTGTAGCTTATCCACCCATGTTATTTTTAATTATAAAAATAATATACATTCAAAGTGGCAAAACTCCAATAAAAAGGGAATCTTGGTGAAGGATCTTAAAACCACTCCTGGCAGACTGACAGGAATGTAAGAGGGACAGAATGACCTACCATCATCCACCCAGACAGTGAAAGACACATTCTAGCCTTCCCTTCATTCCTCCTACCCTTCTCAATGTTTCCCTCCTAGTCACCTCTTCCTCCCTGGCAGCTCTTGATCACAAGCCCTTTTCTAGATCCTTCTTTCTCCAGGCACAAGCTTCTGGGGGGCTCAGTCTCAGAGAACATGGCATGTATCTTTTCTTCCAGCAACCATGAAGGCCAGTAAATATGGAGTGCTATCAGGTAGGGAGCTCATCTGACTCCTGAGGTCAATCACATAGCACTGTATATATGGGCTTTTCTGCTTTCCAGCCCTGGATGAGGCTCAGTTGAGCAGAGTCTGCCATGTGGAAAGGGCCAGTTTAGAGTCTTCTAAGCCTAGGATGTGATCTGTGTCTCTGAGAAATGGGCCCTCTGGCTTTTTCCTGGCCACAGTAGAGCTTACTCTCATGGCTACTTCTGTTTGTTGTCCTCTGACTGTGGCTTTCCCAGGTCATTGCCACCATCCCCACCAGCCAGCTCAAGTGCCTGAAGGAAGCAGGGCACGGGCCTGGGAAGGATGAGATGACTGATGAAGAACTAGCTGAAGGGGAAGAAGAAATAGACCATGCTGAACGAGAGCTCCGCAGAGGCCAGATCCTCTGGTTTCGGGGCCTCAACCGGATCCAGACACAGGTAAGTTGCTGTTTCATGTGACTCATATTTTGCTGCCTTAGAAAGCAGAAACTAGGTAGACAAACCCCCAAAGCCAGCAGGGAATTCCCTGGATCTGTTCCCAAAGTATGCGGGGCAATAGGTAGTCCCCTTCTTACCACTGGCTGGCCACTTAGATTACCTCTCCCCAACACCTCCCTTAGTGCCCAGGTAGCTTCTCTCATATCTGGATAAGAACATGTGCTAGCAGCTAGTGACTCTCTCAGGGGCACACACTAGTACAGTCTACTTTTCTTGGCAAGGTTGTTCAGGTAATAGACAAGTTGTATTTGGGTGTATGGGATGAAAATGGCAACTCCCAGGAGCCTTAGGCTCTCTGTTCACTAGAGTCTGCTGTAATTATTGTGCAAGAGCCTCTGTAGGTACTGGACTCTACCACCAAGTTGGTCCAAATCTCCATAGGCTGGACTGGTCAAGTCCAAAGCCATCAGCTATAGTTCCCAGAAACATCAGACAGCCAACATGAGGTAGTAGTGAAGGCTTCAAAAAACCCATGTGCCAAGCTTCCCTGCTCTCTGCCCAAGTCCACTCTTGCCCAGCTTTCTTCTTTAAGGTTCCATAGTGCTGCCTGTTTCCCCTCACACCCTCTCATGATTGCACTGGCCACTGCTCCCATGAATGACTCTCACTACTGTCTACAAGGCCTTCTTTCACTTCATGCTTCCCAATTGCCCTCTGGAAGTGTTGCTGGCCCTGCTCATCCTGACAGCTTGATGTTCCTTCTGAGTTTTCCATCTTCTCTCTGTCTTTATTTTCCTGGTATCTCCACCTCCCATTCCACTTGTGCTCTTTCATTCTGAAAATGCCTCTGGGAGCCTACTAGGGAACTGCCTGAGCCCAGACATCCCACCAGGCCACTAGGCCTCCCCACATTGCAGCCTCCTGGACTGGCCTGTGCCCTAGACAATTCCCCATGGCTTAGCTTGTAACCTCTAAGAGACCTTGGCACTTTTACTCATTCAAGGCCTGGGCTACATTCTCTCTGATGCCTCACTATCTCTGCTATAGGTGCAATCACTTTTCCTCTTAAGGAATTTTTACAGCTAAATCAGAATCACCTGGGCAGATTCTCCTGCGGAGTCTGGTAGGTCACTAGGGCAGGACTTGATTTCATATTCCTCCCTATGTATTCTTCCAGCTGTTCTGCCACACTTGGCGCAGGACTCATACCCAAGCTGCCCTTGGGGCTACTCCTATTCAATCTTTGTGATCTAAAGGTATCTGTTCTGAGGATCCCTCTCTTCCCCTTCTAGGCTCTGTGGGTATGACTGCCACTGGCTAGGCACTGCAATCACTCCTTGCCTCCATCTATCCTTATTCATCTCTACCCTTCAGATGTCACCCTGGGGCCTGTGTAGCTTGTCTCCATTACCCCCAGGATGAAGTTTCAGCTTCTTACTGTGGCCTTCAAGCTCCAACTTCTTGGCATCACCCCCCCCATTCCTCTCTACATCCATGACTCTGTGCTGCTTTTCCATATATACACCCTGCCTACCCATTCTGCCATGCCTCCCTGCTTACAGTTGTGAACCCTCGGGGCGCTCTCTCTCTCTCTCTCTCTCTCTCTCTCTCTCTCTCTCTCTCTCTCTCTCTCTCAATACTGTAAAAGCCTACTTAAAGGTTGCCAAGTCTAAGACTCCTTCTCACAGTACCCCCTCCTACCACCATGGGCCATCTGTGTAAGTGAGGCCAGAACAGTGAACCTGAATATACCAGAATTCCTTGTGGAACTTACTTACAGAGTGGAATCCTTCAGGACTGGGTGAGGTGGCACTAAAGAAGTCCAAGTTGAAGGCATTGCTCAAAGACCAAGCATCCTGAGAACCTACTCCAGTATGTCCAGGGAGGGCCCACATCTGAGCCATGTTACACTAGATAAAATTCAGATGAAGCCTGGGAAATGGGACACAGCCATTAGATCTCTAGCCTGAGCCTCCTCTTCCCATTGGGTAAGCCAGTGCCTCCAGCCCAGTGCCCAGGACAGGCATGGGTACAGCATAGGTAGCTTTGTTTCCTATAATAAATATTTACTCACTAACATAAATGCATAGTAACTGTCAAGTAAAAAGCCCTCATATTGGCTGGGCAGTGGTGGCGCACGCCTTTAATCCCAGCACTTCAGAGGCAGAGACAGGTGGATTTCTGAGTTCAAGGCCAGTCTGGTCTACAGAGTGAGTTCCAGGACAGTCAGGGCTATACAGAGAAACCATGTCTCGAAAAAAACAAAAACAAAAAACAAACAAACAAAAAAACCCTCATATCTTCCCAATGTGCTTGTGGCCACTTAAGTGTGCCTTCCAGGAAACTATGAGTGTGACCTCTCCCAGCACCCCTTCCTGATATGATTCAGGGCAAATCTTATTTTGTCATTTTCCAGTTCTGATGCAAAACCCATCCCATAAAAACAGTACAGCAATGACTCTGCTCCACATCAGCCTCTTTTACTTCTGTCATGTAATGCAAGATAGAGTTACCATTTCTACCTGCCCAGGCGGCAACCCCATTCCAACCTAGAGTCAGTGGTAGCCTGGCCAGCCATGTATACATGGTGTCTTTGTGTATGCCTGTAAGCAGAAGTGGGTCCCATTAGCTGGAGTCTTGGTGTTCCATATCCTTCTAACTGTTCCCTGACCATGTCGATGTTTTGTAAGCAAGGAGATGGGACCTGAAAGAAAAAGAAGAGTGACCCAAAATCAGCCAGTCAGATCCAGGGCTAGTACCAGTTCCTTAAGCACAATTCTTGGCCCCAAATAAAGCCACACTGATTCTTCCATGGGATCTCAACTCCAATGGCATTTCAAGGTGGCTTTATCATGTCAGATTTACCATGCCTCTCAAGAATGCTGAAGCAGTCACTTTAGCTCAATTTATTCTATTTGATTTTAAAAATGAACAAACCTGCTTAAAAAAAAACAGAACTAAAGCCTATGTAAGGCTCTTCAGGTTGTATGTATTTTTCAGGCAACTGGCCCCAGATTTCTGGATCTTGTGAACCACAAAATTGCTCCCCGGATTTCGGAGGCCTGTACAACATTTTCGGTTGCAAAGTAACTTGATGCCCACTTTCATCACTGTTCTATACTAATGTATCAATGCACCAAATGCTAGGGTGCTGTTCCATAATAAAAGAGAGTATCTCAAACCTAGAACATGCAGCTTTTTGAATGTTCATGACGTGGTCTGTCTTTTTTGCATTCACCAATGACTGAGACTTATTCCTGGCCAGTGCTGGTGCCTCTGGCGGGGGTAGGGTGGTAACGGTCATATTTTCATAGATATGGTTATCCATGGGGAACATTATGAAAAACATGGAGATTGATGCAAAACTGAGGCAGCAAAGTCATGTTTTCTACCCCTTATCTTCTCTAAAGAAGCAACGCCATACCCCAGAATCTGTAACACCTCTGCTTCAAACATCTTCCTCCCATTCAATACCCAACCATATATATACAACATATTCCTCCTAGATGCAGTTACATCCTCAAAGCCTTCTCTTGAGGAAAGGAGTGAGGAAGTGGGCTGTACTGGGTGAAAAGCAGGTTGAGTGGAAGGATGACAAGTCTTTCCACACTGGGTTCATGTTTGAAAGGCATTTTGTTTGGAGGAGTGTGTCAACAGTAAAGCTACCTCTTTTGGAGAAGCCCTGTCAGCAAGCCAGAAGAGACTGGTGGGCACCAACTTTCCACAACAGGGCTTCGGGTGAACCAGGCTGGAAGAGAGCTTTGGACTCCAGAATGTATGTTGGTTTATATTAATATAATATAATATTATTCAATGAATTACATAATACTTTTCCAGATGTTGGATCTACCCTCAAAGATTCTCTCCCCAGTGAATCCATTCTCTAAGAGGAGGCTGCCAGTGTGCCTTGCCTCGGGCCTCCCAGAGTCTAGGCATGTAGTCTTCCAATGTCACGACACCGGTTATGGTTGCTCAGCTATAGTTCCTTCAGATCCACTTCCTGTATTTGCCACAATGTCAAAGACAGAGTCAGGAGGCTTCTAGCAGGACTTATCTACACGGGTCTCCCATGGGTCTCATCTTCTACATATGTACTTCCCTTTCATCTTCTAGGAAGCACAAAGAGTGGGGACAAGGTGGAAGGCAGTTGTCCCCCAGTCCTGCCATCCTACATTCTTGAGGGCTGTGGGAAGAATTCTTCCAAGATGAAGCCTATGCTCTTGGAAGCCTCTCTTCTGCCTAAATCTATCTTCTGTTGAGGGTCCCCCATACTGCAGTACATTTCTGCAGTACATTCAATGAACTGCAGAAATCTGGTTGGTTATCAACACTATATCAATGGAGCAGGGTAGAGTAAGAGGGTCCTCTACTAAAAGGACCATGATCAAGGGCAGTGATTTCCTAGGGGTTTAGACCAGATCCTCCAGCCCACATTCCAATGGGGATTCCACTTTCTAATAAAAGCATGTCATATCCCTCAGGTGTGTTGGGGCAGGAAAAAAAATGTTGAGAACTACCGAAGTAGGATAAGGAAGTATTGCCAGATACAGGTACTTACTAAGGAGTGGCTCTTGGTGAGCGTATCGTGAATGCAAGTGACCTACAAAATGTTTGCAGTGTGTTCCCCACCAGTGACTCTTTCCTCTCACATGCCTAACTATTTGCCCAGCAAACCCTCTCTTGGTCATGGCTTTGAACAAAGCATTGTCAGCTTCCAGAGCTCAGGGCTGACCTAGCTGAGGCTTTGCTGGTCCCATATGTCCCTAGCGTGGCCCTGCCCTCACCTAGCCCCACCCTGTGTGGTAGCCTGGACCTCCATACAAGCCAACCTTTATCTCATTTTCTCTCCCACAGATGGAGGTAGTGAGTACCTTCAAGAGAAGCGGGTCATTTCAGGGTGCTGTGCGCCGGCGGTCTTCGGTCCTCAGCCAACTCCATGACGTAACCAATCTTTCTACCCCTACTCACGTAACTCTCTCTGCCGCCAAGCCCACCAGCGCTGCTGGCAGTGAGTCTTGACTTCCCTTTCCTCTCATAAATGGCACCTGGGGGAAGATAAAGCCTCCCGACTCTGCCTTCTCTTTTCCAGTCTTGCATTTCTGCTCACCGTGGCTTTTCTGTTCCTTCTTTACTGCCCTGTCTAGTCCTTCCCGCCAGACGGTGTCTCTCCAAAGCCATATTCTCTTACGAAATGACCCCACAGCACTGCTGGACCTTTCGACCTTTGCTTTATTTGGATTTTGGTTTGCATTTAGAACCCCTGCTACCATTGGTTTTCTTTTCTTGAATTTGTCCGCATGTTCCCATAGTTCTTCATGAACTCAGGCTTCTTCCAGTGATGTCTGGTGTCAGGCTGGAGACTTGCTTCGTGTTCTGGGGTGAGAGTCAGGAAAGTATGTGACCCAGGGCTACCCTTTTGGGGTAAGCAAAGGCCCACAGTCTGGTATCATTTGCAGCAGAAGAATCCAGCCAGTCTCCTCAGGGAAGAAAGTGACAACTTCCAGCATTCTCCTTGAGGTGGCTTCCAAAGGATGCCCCTATCTCCAGTCCCCAGGTGGGCTCAGTGGTGACCAAGAGTGCCTCTCCGGAGCAGCTGGTGCCTGCCCTGTAGGTCCCGCCCTGAGCCAGGATCTATTAGAGGAGCCCTGATAACAGGAACTCAGAGGCCAGGCAGGTGCTATTTTGTGTGTCCCCAAGCATCTCGCTCTCTCCAAGCAGGCCTCAGTACTGGAGGATCTGACCCCAACCTTATGCCATCCTCTCTACTCCTTCCTCAGAGAAGCCAGGACATTTCAATGACAAGTTCCCACCATGCAATTCACATTTTGAAGAGAATCCTGGGGTTGATCTGACTAGATAGAAGCTTCCATAATTGCATAATTGCTCACATCTTTTACGAAGACAAAGAAGAAGCCACTAGACTGCTAAATTTGTCACCTTGCGGTGCCCTCAACAGGAGAAAATGCAGGCAACCATGTGGAGGTGGGGTTGTGGGGCAAGGGCCTTGTATTTGGGTTGCCTGCTTTTAGGAGGTTTCAAAAGTGAACAGTAAACTTTCGAGTATGAGTCCAGGGCCCCTGCTGGGATAGTTCAATACTACGTCTTTCCTTCCAGTGAGTCCCCTGCAGCTCCCTTCGGAACATGCCACTCCCACGCAGACGGAAGGCCTTAACTACTTCATGTTTTTCCCATCACAGACTCTTCGAGATTCTTTTTGCTTGGTTTCTTTCTGTTCTTTTCTTTCTTTCTTTCTTTCTTTCTTTCTTTCTTTCTTTCTTTCTTTCTTTTTGTTTTTTTTGTTTGTTTGTTTGTTTTTTGGTTTTTTTTTTAGGATCTGGTGAGAGGTGCCCTCCTCTTCTTTAAGCTCTTCTTTTGGGCCATTCTGCCTTTTAAGGAAAGGATAAGGGCCCCTCAAGAATAGCACAAATGTATACCCACATACATTCCTTCTCCAAACAACAGGCCACATGCACCTCCAGCTTGTACACCCCCTGGGCCACAGATATGGGCTGGGATATGTACTGTTGGTCTGGCAAGCAGCCAGTGCTCCTGGCATACCCAAATGGGACCAAGAAGGATCTCAGGGCTACTTTACCCAGAGAGGCCAGCATGATGCTATACCAAATCAGTTAAGGATAAACTGGTCATGGCCTCCCAGCACATGTTGGCCATGCCCAGGAAGACAGTAACAGCTTCCTTCCTCTGAACAATATAAAGAGTGGGTGTAGGATACACAAATCTACATGACCTTTTTTCTCTCCAGTGATTCCCAACACATTTTTTCACTGTTATCTTTCTTCACCTCCCATCTGCCTGTCTGTCTGTCTGCCTGCCTGCCTGCCTGTTTGTCCACTCATCTGTCTACCTGTCCATCTATTGCCTCAGTTGGAGGGCAGTTTACAAGGCTCTTCTATGTATGTCCCCAGACCTCTTCCACAGTGCTGGTGTTAGCCCTCACTGGAGCCTAACAGCCTCTGAAGGCCATCCTCACCTACCTGGTTTCCACTACCTGGATGAGGCCTACTGCATTTCTCCCACTTCTCTAAATATGTTTTTTATTTTCTTCCTTGGCCCATAGTATCTTGCTTCTCTCTTTTCTTCCTTCCATGACCATCTGTTCCCTTCCGCCCCACCTTTGGATCCCAACAGTGCCTGGTAAGTACAGGGGGAGACACACTACCCCCCTGCTGTTCATGAGCTATTCCAAAGGAACATAAGCAGATGTGAGAGGTGGGTGGCAGAGTATTCTGAGGAGGGGGCTGCTCTGAAGGTACAGGGGTCCTCTTGTCCCAACAAAACAAGGTAGGCAGCCTAAGAAAGACTCCCTGTGGAGGAATATGCTGCTTGAATCACCTGACAACCCCAAATGGGACCCACTTTGCTTCTGGAAGCCACTGGCCAAATATATTGTTGCCACACAGCAGTTCCACCTAGAGTTCAAAGCCTAACTTCTGAGTTCTGAGAGCTCTCACAAATTGCTGTACCCAGCACCCTCATAAACTAGGACAAGACAGGTGCCCACAAGGACAAGGACCTATCTATTCAGGTTCCCATAGGCAGTCAGGCCTGGCATAGTGGATACTAGCTCACCCTGCCCATTCATCTTCTTGGAACTGATCAGAGGTTCAGAGATGCTGGAGAGGAAAGCAGCTCTTGGGCACTGGAGAAGCTTCCTGTTGAAAAGCATTCCCACCAAGAGCCTCAGGCTCTCTAGAGAGAAAGGCCATTCATCCTGTGCATTTGAGGCCAGCTAACAACTCCAAAGCTAAAGGGAGAGGAGGACCAGGATCCTTTGGGCTCAGTATGCTTTTCTCATCCTCTCTAACTTCCCATACTATGTACAAGTGCTCTCTCTCTCTGTCTCTCTCTCTCTGTGTCTCTCTGTCTCTCTGTCTCTCTCTCTCTCTCTCTCTCTCTCTCTCTCTCTCTCTCTCTTCCCTTCCTCCCTCTATCCTCTTTCTCTCTATATTTCCTGCTGCTTCTGGACACAAGAGTCTTTCCACATCCCTACATGCCTCTTGCACAGACTGAGCTGGCCATGATCTCCTACTGGCCATTTTTCCTCCTCCCTTGCCTTGCCTTTAGGCTGTTCCTGTCACAGCCATTTCATTTGTAGTCCTCTGGGTCCAGGACATATTGTTCCCCCCCCCATGTCTTTTGACCTGGACCATTTCCTGAAGGCCAGTCTGGATGGATGGCTCAGGAAACAATAGGCCGTGAAATTCTTTCCCTGTGGGTGTTCATAATGCCCCTTCTCGCCCCAGCCACATATTCACACACTAAGGCTGTAGGACTTCATTCTCCTAGTGATTATCAAGAACTTCAAATAGCTAAAGAAGGGTTTATCAGTCATCCAGGTTTGCAAAGAAGCAGCAAACCCAGGGCACTATGTATCTCCCTCCTAATGGGAACAGAAGGAGCATGATCTCTTTGGAAAGACAAGCCTGGATCCTGGAACCACCAAAGCCTCTCTTAGGTAGGCTCCAGTGCCTAAGAATTCTTTTGTGTCTCTTTCCTGTGGGAACACACAGACACACCCTTGCCCCTCTGCAGTCAAGCACCAAAGGCTATTATTCTCCCATTGGCTCACTCTGGGGACCCTTTCATTCCAACCAGCAGGGAAGCCTATCCCATCCTTCAGGCAGCAGGAGTGGGCCTCTATACTCGAATGTTTACTGTCTCAGTAGTTTGAGATAAAATGCCTTCTGACTGACTCAGGCCAGCAAAGATTTGAGTACCATATCGCCAGAGGGGCTTCTTCCAAGTTCTGATGAAGAATTTGGAACCGACCAGCCACAGCAGTTGCCTCATTTTAAAGGGATTTTGCAACACAGAAACCTTTAACCCACTGAGGGGAGGGAGCTAAACCCTGCCAGGTGAGCGAGCCCCTGCAGCTTTCCAGAGCCCAGGAAGGCATGCTCATCATGTTTCCACACCTTGACAAGGAGCTGGCACACAAGCTTAAGTTTGTATCCATTCTCAAGAAGTTAATCAACGCTGAGTCACATCACCCTACCTGGCTTTCTAGGGAGAGTATATTGGCAATCTTTTTGTTAAACTGCAACAACACTGGCTCCACACTAGGAAAGACATCAATCAGTTCTCTAGTTGGGGCCCTGCCATACCCATTCTGGAACTATAGGCTAAACCCCAGGGGAACAAGCTTCCATGAAACTCCTAAACAAAATGCAACCCTGGTCTGAGTCCCCGCAGGTAGGTGCAGTGAGTACCACAACATGGGCAGCAGCTGAGAGCTTGTGGAATTTATTCAAGCCCTCCCTACCCTCGCCCCTGCTGCAGCTAGCCTTGACTGATGAAAGGGCAAGGCTATAGGTATTTCCCATGGTTCTGGGCAGTAAGTGCACAAAAGTAAGAAGCAACTTGCAAAAGTAGTCAGCTTCTCCTCAGTTCCCACACTTACTGGGCAAGAATGCCAAGGCATCTGACAGATCCCTTTTCTCAAGAAGAATTTGAAATAATCGTTGGTAAAGAGAAGAAAGAATCGGAAGCAGATGAGCCTTAGTAGCAGAGCAAGGGCAAGCCCACTGGGCCTGCAGCCTTTGGTCAAAGAATTAGAAAGAAGAGAAGAGAAGGTGTCAGGCATTATTTACTGTTGATTTTACCATTGTGGTTCAAGAGCCTTTGCTTATTTTTCTCTCTCTCTCTTTTTATTTTCTTTCTCTCGATTTTTTTATTCTTTTTACGGGATGAGCCTTCCCTCAAGACCCTCAGTTTCCAGTTTCTACAGTCTTGCTCAACCCTCCACCCACAGCCTACCCTCCACAAGGAAACCCCCAAAACACATACACACACACACACACACACACACACACACACACACACACAAAGAGAGAGAGAGACAGAGAGACAGAGAGAGAGACAGAGAGAGACAGAGAGAGACAGAGAGAGACAGAGAGAGACAGACAGAGAGAGACTCAAAGGCTTAGGGAAGCACATGTGGAGCCCAATAGGGCTTGAATCTCCCTCAGGACATTCTTGATTCCTATCTGCTGCCACTTATGAACTGCAGCTTAGTCTGCAACATCTTCACCAGTTCCATGCCATGTTAGCAGCCTTTACCCTGTATGCCCTGCTGTCTAGGCCACATGGATATGAGACATTATGACTTTTCTCTGGGCAGCAACTGGTGATCAGCAAATGGAATGGTGACTGTACATGGTCACAGGTCTCCTAGGAGAAGTGAAGAGACCACTCAAAATCTTAGGGGTTGTATTCTAGGTTCCAGGATACTGAAGACAGATTCTCTGAGTCAGCAGCCTGGTGTGGAAAGTGAAAGGGTGGCTATGGTAGACGTTGGGGAATCTATGATGGATCCAGGGTTAGGGGGGTGTTGCTCACAGCTCAGCAGGGGTTGGGACTGGGAGCCTTAGATGTTCAGACAGTTCAAGCTAGCTGGCAACAACCAAGTGGGTAGAGAGCTTTGGAAGGGTGATGAAGACATAAAAGACAGAGGCAAGGCTGGACCAGACATTTTGTATTCAGTCACCAAGTATCTGCTGAGTATGAACAGCTTGCTGGATGTTGAGGACACCATTGAACTCTAGAAAAAGCCCTACCAGGGGTTAGTGATTAGTTTCCACTGAGAGGACACAGAACAGAAAATAACTATTATTTGGTACTTTTGATTGGGTGCTGCGGGACCACTAAAAAGGTGGGGAAGGAGCCCTGAGGCTCACTGAGGAAGAATCATAGTGGCAGAACACACAAACAATACCAAGGGCCTGTGAGAAGAATATGTCAGGGAATAGAAGTAGTAAAAGAGATGGAATGAGAGAGGCCAAGGCAGGCCCTTGGTTGGGACTACAGGTCTTCTGTGGGAGATGCAGCTCGTAATTCCTTGCATTGGTGGAGGTATTTATTGGAAAGGACTGACCAGCTGCCATATGAAGGATAAACTGTGAGGTCCATAACAGTAACAGGGAGACTAGAAAAAAAAGCCCTGTGGTAGCCAGCTTGAGCCTGGTGTTGTGGCAGTTTTGGTGGGTGGGTGGTGGGTGTGAAATGAGAGATTCTGGATGTCATTTGAAGGGAGGATGTAGTGGTATTGTCAGTGGCTGATACTATATCAGAGAGTGAGATATGGCTCAGCACCCACATCTGGAGCTCAAAGAGTAACTGAAAGACAGGTGCAATGGAAGCTATGAGTACACAGGAGCACCTAGGCTAAGGAAGCAGTCAGACCCTGGATATTAGGGAAGGATCAGAGGGAAAGTGACTAGGAAGGAGCTGGGAGGGGAGGTGTTGAGGAAGCATCAAGTACTTTCCTTGGTTAAGGACTGCAAAAGATAAAGTGTCAAAAGTCTTCCTGGGACACTAACCATGATGGGTTGCAGAAGTGAGGCAACAGCTGAGTGGAACTGGGGAACAAGCACATGCTGAGGAATGAGACTGGTGAGCCATAGCACCTCCTGTGGGTGATAAGCAATTGGAGACACCCTCTTCCAGACCAACCTGATTCCCTTGTTTTTCCCAGAAGTCGCAGGCACAATCTAGGGTTTATCTTTCCTAGAGAAGTCGTTGATGTGAAATTACCCTCAAAAGCTGGATCTGGTGGTGCATACCTGTCATTCCAGCACTGGGGAAGAGAGCAATGATGAAACAGGAAATCTGGAGTTTGAAGCCAGCCTGGTCTGTATGCTGAGACCCTGACTCAAACAAACAAACAAACAGAAAAGTTTTTATGCTATAGGAAAATGGGCTATAAACTAAAACTCCATGATTTACCACCCCAGTCACCACCCAGGCCAATTCTATCACCTACAAGAATATTTGTAGTCGGGTCAGGAAATGACAGGGTGTGACTCAGTAACCAGAAAGAACCTGGAAACATCATCTGGACATAGGATGTTGCAGGCCACCATAGGGTCATCAGACTCTTAGTCAGAAGCTGTGTGTCAGGCACAGAGGCAGGATGGAGGCCCCAGGCAAACCAAGGTCATTAATGCTCAGGCAGGACATAGAGGCTGTAATGGAGGACGGCAGGGATTCTGATGAACTATTTCAGGGTTGGTCCCATTGGACAAATGACAGTGAAGTATATAAAGAGGATTGGCTAGGAGCTAGTGAGGTGCCTCTGAAATCTGACTAGAACCCTGGGCCCAGAAGGTCATGAAGGTGGTGAGGATGAGAAAGTAAGAGTTCCAGTGGACCTCCAAGGGAGGCACCTGGGAGCAGTAGGAGTGGGCTGTGAAAGTGGGCCTGGCTGGATGTGGTACTCAAAGCATTGATGGCATCTAGGTGGTCAGATAGGCCTTGAGGGTTGTTGAAGGCCCTGGGGAAGAGTAGACATGGAAAAGTTTTCTTCATGTGCGGAACAGTGAGAAATCCAGACAGGAGGCCAAGGAGAGGCCAGGACAAGCTATGGGCTCAACTCATCCTTGGCTGCAACTTACCCAGGAACACCAAACTCCAGATCAGGAAGTAGGAACCCCAGAGTCTTGGAGATGCCTGCAGGCACCTATCACAAGGCCTGCCTTCCAGAACAGTTGCTGCTTTGCCTGGATCAGGCAGTCTCCCAGGATGTACCTGTGCCCTCCAGCCTTCAGGTGGCAGAAAACGCCCAATCTTAAGATCAACAGCCCCAGACTTCAGTGCCTGCAAGAAAGAAGCTAAAGCAGAGCTGACTCACTCTCAGATGTTACCATCAAGATGACTCAAAACACTAGAGCAGGTAGCCCTCGGAATCAGATGCACTGTATTCATTCACACATGGTATGCATGTGATGCACAAATGCTGGAACATCGGGCACTCTGTGCTTGGATCTAGCAGAGGAAGAAGCAAATGGAATAGGTCAGAGCAGCAGTAGCTGTAGAAGGCAGGGAGGAGCATGTGAAGGTTGCCTTGTGGCCTGAATTTTTTCTTCAGGGAAAGACTTTGGAGTTGAGGCAGCTGCAGTGAGACCAATGGATAGGTTTGAACAGGGGGTCTGGCCTGACCATGTGAGGTCCTATTAATAATGTGTTGTGGCCAATCACCTGGGCATTTCTGGAAGACTTGACAGATTCTCCCAGAGGCAAAGGCAACAATGTGCCGCTCACTTTCTTTTTTGTGACATGGTGGTGTAGTGGACAACTGGGGTTTAATGATGTCTCCAGCATCAACATTCCTGTCTTGCCCTAGAAAACCTAATGAAATGTTGGCATTGGATTATTTTTTCTCATTAAAATTGATGAAAGCTTTTCATTTCTATGTTAACCCTATTTAAGCAGCCAGTCTGAGAATAGTGGTCTGAAGAACAGCTAGCCATCCACAATCTAACAGAAAAATATCCGAACTGGATCTCAGATGTGGATTTTCGAAACCCCAATTTTCTAGAGCCTTTTGACTCACTTCTTTGCATTCCAAAGGCAATGCAAGGAAATTTAGGAGCATTGTGCTTGACATGGCTGAGTTGTCACCCCTAAGGTCCTAACTAGAGAGGTGAAAGGGACTCATTGTACTCTGGGTGAATCATTGTCAACTGTTCCTATAAAGGACCACCAAGTAAACATGGTTAACTTTTCAGGCCAGCTCTCTGCTGCAACTGCACAACCTACCCTTGTAACATGACAGCAGCCACAGACAGTACACAGATGAACAGGCGTGGCAGCTTGCCAATAAACTTTATTTACAAAACCAGAAGAGGTCCAGGGCTCATTCACCTTTTGGCCAGAGTTTACAAATACATTACTGAAACCATGAAAACCAAATCCTAGCTCCTTGAAATGACTTAGAAGTTATAAGTCCCCACTGTCTCACACAGGGAGGAACTAACTGGACCCAGTTGTCCTCCTGGAGAATTGGTAGTCCTTCTACTGTCCTCTACGCTACCTGGAGGCCATAATGACTAGCTTTGTGTTTCTAGGGACAGTTGATATGGGCAGCTGTGCTGGTACTGGCCTGAGTGAGATCTAGCAGAAGAGCCATTGACCTCTGGTTTTAAAGGCATGAAGGAATCCAGCATGTGGGGCCAGGAAGAGATCAGAGAGGCAACTTCTCTGTGGCTTAAAAAGATAAGACTGGAGTGTGTGAGAGTGAACTTGGAGAAATCCAGAGGAGGGACAGGCTGGTTACTAGGCAAGTTCTAAAAGCACTGCCCTGCAGCATGTGTGAGTGCTTGGAGGACATGTGAGTTTGGTTCAGGGCACATGGCATAATAGTGGGGAGGTCCAAGGATTATGGGAAGCACTTCCTTGGAGAATATAATACTGGTGTGAATTGAAAAAAAAAGAGTGCAGTAGACAAGGAGCATGGGGACAAGTGCAGGGCTGCCTGCATAGAAGCTCAAAGAGGAGGAAGAGGATAGGTGTGGTTTGGGGGAGAGCAGACAGAAGGATAGATTGCAAAGGGCTGCTGAGGACACCAAGTATCTAATGAGACCCAATCAGACACACGTAGCTATGATCCAGAGCTGGAAGAAGATCATAAGTATAACTTGTAGACCAAGACAGCTGAGTAAGAATAGGCTTGGTACATGCAAACCCGTGTGGCCATTTTCAGTCTTGGCCTCCAGGTTAGGGCCAGTGGGCTCTTCAACCGAGACCTCTGAGGAAGAGACAGTGTTATAATACCTACATAACTTTCTAGCACTATACAGAGATATGAGCAGAGAGGAAGAATATGAGGGACAGGACAAAGCTGGGACATCCCAAGACAAAGAAGCAGCACAGTAAGTGATTTCAGAGCCTCTGGTAAAGTAAAAGAGTGCCAGGCAGGAACAGTGTTAGGGAGGCTTGACAAGTTTTCAGAAATGGGAATTCAAGTGTGTGGTATACCCCTGAAAGGACTAAGATGCAGGTGCAGAAATGGCCAGCAGCTCATTCTTTGGAGAATCTCAGTATATTTGTCTTTTACCAAATTGGAATTCATATTGAGCAAAGACCTCAGGTGCCACCTAAGCCAGTCCTGTTCCCAGGGCAAGAACCAGGAAGGGAACAGGCATAAGCCCATTGTTCCAGGATATCTACCCAGGTCAGGGATGTTTATAACCTGAAAGCTTAGACCTGTAAACCCTTACCACAGTCCATCAAAGCAGTCTCACTCCCTTCAAGTCCCCCAGCGTATGAATATTCATCATGCAGTACGCCAGCCGCTGATGTGGGCACAACTTTCCAGCACCAGCCAGCCATTGACTGTCTCCTCTCCTTTCTTCTCCCTCCCTTCTCTTCCTTCTCATCCCTTCCTTCCCTTCCCCCATGTGGGCTCTGCTCTGTCCTTCCCTCTCCACTTCAGATCCGGGTGGTGAAAGCATTCCGTAGCTCGCTTTATGAAGGCCTGGAGAAACCAGAATCCAAGAGTTGCATCCATAACTTCATGGCAACACCCGAGTTTCTGATCAATGACTACACCCACAATATCCCGCTCATCGATGACACAGATGTGGATGAGAACGAAGAGCGCCTGAGGGCCCCGCCTCCCCCACCCCCTAACCAGAACAACAACGCCATAGACAGCGGCATCTACCTGACCACGCATGCCACCAAGTCAGCTACCTCTTCAGCATTCTCTTCCAGGCCTGGGAGCCCACTCCACAGCATGGAGACATCCCTCTAACCAGAACTTCTCTCAGCACATGTACACACACACACACACACACACACACACACACACACCCAGTGAGGGGAACCCGTGCACCTGCCAAAGAGGGAAATGACTAAGATGGCTAAAGACTTCACTTCTGTGGTATTTATAGGAAGCCAATTGCATTCAAGAAAGGCACATCCCACTAGGCTTCTTGCTAGGTTCCCATGAACTGGGGGAAGGAGAAAGAAGGAAAAGGGAGGAAGGGAGGTTCTTCATCCAATGTGAAGGAAAAAAGGAACATGATACAAGATGTGCTTTCCACCATTTTTCTACTGATGCTTCTTTTTTTAATGAACATGTCCCACCATGTGTTCACCATTTGGGCTGTGCAATGCAGTAGGGGCTACCTGAGTCTATTCGGAGCTTTGCTATACCCATATCAAAAAAAGGAAAAAAAAAAAAAAAAAGTATACCAAAACCAAGAAGGAGGTCATTGTGCAGACAGGCCACCAGAGGGAGCCACCTATAAAGGTACCTTCTATGGCAAAGCACACAAGACCCATCTGCCGACGGCGTGTGTGTGCGTGTGTCTATATGTATGTATGTGTGTCTATATGCATATACATATATATGACAAAATTCATATTTAAAGAATAAGGAACTATTTATTGGCATGATATTTCTATTCTCACCACACATTTCCCTTTTGAAGTTTCATTTTTGAATGTAGCAAGGTTCTTTTCAGGGAACAAGACTGCAAGAACATCCTCTTGGTACTGTACTTCCTTCCTAAGCCCCTGACCCGAGGATCTCCATACCTGACCCTGCTGGGATTCCAGAAGAGGCAGTCTGGGGAGTATTGTGCAAGGCCTTGCACTTAGAACCTTTGCACTTTGAGACCTCTACCTGTAGAGGAGAAGGACTTTTCAATGGCATTTTTATTTAAAAGGAAAATACCAAAGTATTGATGACAGTGGTCCCCTCCAGTGTGCATTAAGGCAAGTTTTGGTTTTCGCTTCCTTCTACTTCATTTCCAACACCTTCATTTTTTGGCTGGCAGCTTTCTATTTTCATATTCCAACTTTAAAAAACAGGATGACCCCTAGGAAGAGCTGTGATGGAGCAGAGACAGATGCTAGGAAAGGACAGTCCAGGTTCATTACCTTCATTCCTCTGGACTTGTACTATGTGCTTTGGCAAATGACAGCAAGTTCTCACTGGATTGCCTCAGTGTCTATGAGGACATGGGTGTGTCACCTACCGAAGCATGCTTCCAGCCCAGGTCTTCTTGCCCACAGGACAAATCCAACCCAGAAGGCATAACCATAGGAGCAGAACATTGTCATTGTTCTTTTCTGACTATTACCTCTCTGGGCCTGAGGACTGAGTATAGAATCAGTCAGCAGGCCTTGGGTCTACCTAGACAGGTAAGATTAGGACAGCCCGGTCTGGGAATCCTGAGACATTTTCTCCCAGGAGCCTGTCCCAAGAGTGTGGGCACCCATTGTGCCAAGCCTGCTTTCCTAGAAAGAGTGATAACCTTAGAGAAGGCAGAGGAAAGAGGTCTAATGCATGTTTCCTGCCAGGGAAGTGCAGGCTGATGACTCTCTTCCTAGTGGAAAGCTGAGCCTCCCCTATGCTCCTAGGTCCTGAATCTGGATGCCCACTGTAACAGAGGTGAAATGAGTAGCATCCTGCCCTTGAGGTTTCTTCACCTTCTGAACTTATGGATACCACACTTTTCAGGAAGGAAGATGTCTAGAATATCACTCCATTCCCACATAAGCCTGTCACTTGAGCTCAAGGTTTGTCTGCCAGGAGACAGGTGTGAATTGAGAGATGGACAGTAGCTGTGTTTGTCCTACTCCCCTGCCACACCACTAAAAGGTTGTCTCAGCTTTCTGGCATCCACAGAAAGTCAAATAGAAACTTGCTATGTTCCCACTGGCCACAGCAATGCCATGTCACCCCTGAGCAGGAGTAGTCACATCTCGGGAAAAAGAATTTTGGTTACAAGAAACTCCACTTAAAAATGCCAGCTACAGATCATATAAAGCCATCCCTTTTTTCTAAAGGGCATATTGAGAATGTTTCCCATTTGTAAATTGTTCCCTGATGTCCTTGTTTAAACCACCACAGCAAAAGGGCAACTTGGTTTGCTAAGGGTCTTTGTGTTCTTCAATAAGTGATCAAAATGTGGAGTATTGTGACTGAAGCAGGTCAGCTGTGCCCAGCTATGCTCATGGGCTTCTTGTCATCCTCTGTTGTAGACATACACATAGAGCAAATGGCCACTATGTATTAAAAAGCCAACCCTTGATGATGCTGTGTAAAGTTGCCTGATGTCAGTGTCAATTGTGTGATACCAGGGCCTTTATGCTGAGCTGTGGGGTTCAGAAAAGGCCCTGGAAACATGCATCATCTGTTCTGGTTCTTGTACAGTCTTCAGGCCGAGAGACCTGTCTCGGAAGCTTCTCTTTATAAAGCATTATACTATATGGAATGGCTTGGTCAACTGTGTTCAGTTCATAAATATGTTTCACATTTTTATCTGCCTGTTAAAAAAATGAACAAAATATCTTAATGAGGAAGACCACAGATGCATAATAAATTAAAATCTGTAGTTGAATTTCCTAATTTAAAGAATAGACCAAAATTTTGTGTATAAAAAAATGAATGGGTCTGAGTCACATGTGTTATTTATTATTTGGTAAATTCCCATGTGGAACCAAAGGTGTCTGCGTGCTATTGAGCCAGGGCAGAAGAAGCCACAGGCATGCCCTCCCCTGTGCCTGCTGCCCAGATGGATTCTATGGCAAGAAAGAGCACTGACCCTGTGGGCAAGAGGTGCTACACCTGTGCTGCCTTCTAGTGACTGCTTCGACCAGATAAAGCTTGCTGAAAATATTCAGGCCACATCCTTGCATGGGTCAGTGGAAGAGTTGTGACAATTCTGTCTTCAGAACTTTTTCAGCTTTTCACACTTAAACTCCATGCCCTTTACCACCAACTTCCCACTTCTCTTCCCCAGTCCCCTATTTCTATTGTGTGGTGGCAAATCTGTCTGCAACATTCCAATATAATGTCTCTCCAAGAAGTATTTGTCCTTTTACAACTGGCTCATTTCACTGAGCGTCATATCCTGAAAGGTCATCCATGGTCTAGCAGGTATCAACCTTACAAACGATCACCATGGTCACAACACTCTACACATCCTCCTCACCTTTTCATCATGATATTTCTTTTTTTTTAAGATTTATTTCTATTGATGTGGCTATGTGCATGGGCATGCATGTACAGTGTCTGTGAAGGTCAGAAGAGGGCATCAGATCCACTGGAGCTGGAGTAACTGGCTGTTAGAAACCTCACTCAGGGTCCCTGAAGCAAGTCCTAGCCATTTCTCAGGAGGTAATCTTCGTGGTATTTCTATTTCTCTGATACACACAGTGTCCTTTTATATTTATTAGTACAAGAAGACGATTTTCCAGGGCAAGAATCAAAAAGAAGAACCATGGATCCAAAGACCCCTTAAGCCTCTGTTTCAACAGCAAAAAAGGCAAGCAGCACAGCTTGAGTCATAAGACTAAGGAAGTCTAGACAAGACAGATTCAATATCAACACAACTAGCTCCACATGAAGAGATAAGATGTGATGCTGCCCATAAAGCATGAATGTGTCCTTAGTCAAATGGCCGGGAGCACGAGCATAAACACACTACAGCAGCAGAGCCTGGGGAAATGGAAGGTCTGTATGTCTTGGGGCAGTTTTGAAAGACTTCACACTGGGCAGGAAAAAAACAAGAGAAATGTATCCTTTTACAGTTCTAGATGCTCAAAGTCCAAAATCAAGGTATTAGCAAGGCTAAGCTTCTTCTGAGGGTCTATGAGGAGAATGTGTTCCAGACCTTTCTTTGGTTTTCTGGTGTTACCATCTAGGTGTCTAGACCCTTTCCTTTACTTCTGCCTGCCTTCATGTGGCCTCGTCACTTCATCTGCCTATGTCTCTTCTCTTACAAGGACAGTGGTTTGTGGATCAGAGCCCACCATAGTGGCCTCACTTAGCAAGGACATGGACAGATCTTTTGAGAAATGCAACTCAATGCACCATAGCTGGGAAGAAAGGGGGCCAGGCAATTCCCAGGACCTGGTTGTCCTCCTCTTCATTCCATTGGGTTCATGGGCTAAGTAAGAAGCGGCCACTTATCATTACGCTGTAAGATATGTTCTGCACCACAAGATCCTGGAAGCTTTGGGCTCTAGAATATCTTATCTCAGTCTGTCATTACTGACCTTTTAAACCTAAAATAAAAGAGATGGAAGACTGCAATTTCTGTTTACAAAAGCCTTGGCAACAGGAAGTAAAAAAAATCCAAAAGACCCAGATTATAACAATGTCTTTAATTGCATACGGCCTAGAAATGAGGCCTTATGCTCACTGTCCCATGTGCCAAATGACAACCACTGAGCTGACAGGCCCAGAGGTCAGCACACAAATAACACCAACTCAGGCCAGGAAGACTTCTGGGCAATTTGACAGGCACACAGCACATGGGAGGATTCTGAAATAGCAATCACAGTCAGGTTATCTGGTACAGCCAGCTCAAATTTATAAAGTAGAAACTGAGTCCCAAGGAGAGAGGGGAACTGCCTATAACCAACCAGTGGGTAAGGAAATATCAGGTTTCTAGATGCTGTGCACTGTATGGGGCACTCTCAATGGGAGGGATGCCTATTTCAACCCCCTGCAGAGCTTTATCAACTATCCCATGCTGTGCTCTGAAGAGGCCCTGAGAAGGCAGAGTGGAGCAGAGCCCTCTGTAAGGTTTAAACATCCTCACCCATCCACCACTGCTATTCCAATGAAAGGGTACTACCTTCTGAGAACTGAGAAAACACTTTTTGTATGACAGATGACCTCAAAGAATCAAAATGGGTACAGGGCTGAGGTGTAGCTCAATGATAGAGCACAACAGGAAACAAGTCAAAAAGTGGGCCCAGGAAGCATCATTAGAGGCTGAAGCCTGAGTCAGGGGACTCAAAGGCCTGTCAGGGAAGATAAAAGAAACCAAGAGTAGAACATCTGTTCTGAAAGTCTGTTAGTGAGGGGGGAGCAGGGTAGTCAATGCTAAAAACAGGTCAGGCAAGGAACTTGAAAACAGCAGACTGCAGAAAGACAGCCTGGATTTCAGTCCCTCACTCTATGCTTGGAGCCGATACCCTAGGCCCTGGGCTTGCCATGCGTCTCCTGCAGGAATCCCAGCCACACTGGATAGGTAAAGTGAAAAAGGGGCACTCTTGTAACAGTGAGACTCAGAGGTAGATCCATTTGTACAGTTTATGGCAACCAGTCATTCAGGTTAAAGGCTAAGACAGAAAAGATAAGCAAGCCTAAGATGGGGAACAGCCTGTGAGGATCTGAGGAGGAAAGAACAGAGGTACATGACAGCTGAAAAGGTGGCTGCACACTCCACCATCCCATTTCCTGGCTTGCTTGGAAGGGTGGCCTGTACCTCCCAAAGCAGGTCAACAGTGTCTCAGGATTGGTGGCAAGAGGACCTAGGGGGCTTCTGTTAGGTCCACCACGGTGAACACTCCCAGAGGGAACATTAGAGGCCTAGCCCTCTTCTACATGCCTCTTGAAGACTCTCTCCACACCAGATATAGTGTCAAGAAGCCACTTTTGTATTCAGAAGAACTCAGAGGTCACCTGACCAGCTGTGTAACGAACAAGACACTTACACAAGTCACTAAGAGAAGCTCAGAGTCACAAAGCATGCAGTCCCACATTCCTGTCAGGTCATTTCTGAGACCTGAGCTTCCTCCCATAAAGGTGTTTAGTGAAGAGATAAATGAAGGTGCTGCCTATGTGTTCCTGAAGCCAGGACCCAGGCACACCCTTAGACCTACTATCTTCTTTGTGTGTTTCACTGTCAACTCTGGGCTCTTCATCCCAGAACTAAGTTAAGTTTTGTCAAGTTTCTCTATGGCTATGTTCCTGAGCTGACACAGGCATTGATACACAGCAGCTGCTTAGTAAATGTTTCATGACCGCTTGTCTCAAAATGTTTACATGATAAACCCATAATGAGTTTATCATTAGCACCCACAGAACTTTAAGATAAGAAAGCCAGGCCACTGGATAAGACTGGCTCACTAGGAAGGCCAAGATAGTTTCTTGGCATCCTCACCTTGGGGATAGATAACACATGCAGTTTGTAAAGTCAAGCAATCCTTGCCAAAGTGTGCCTATTATGTGATCATTCTCTCTGCCCACCAGCAACAAGTGAGGCCCATGTGTAGGGACCTGCTTCCTTGAAGCTCCATGAGCAACTGTTGGTATTACTCTAATACCTGTCCTTTCCAGTGGTAACAACTTACCACATGAGAGGGAGCAGCTTCCATGTGCTGAATGTAGATCAAGACCAGAAAGAGGCCCAGGGAACACACAGCAGGTTGCTGGTGCCCACAAAGCCAGACTTTCTGAAAGAATCAGATAGGTACCATAGTGGAGAATGCCCCTGAACTCTCACTCTGTGTTATCATGACACAAAAACCCCAAGGGCAGTGCAACGTGTAGAGCAAAAATGAAGACTTCTGCTGTTCACATCATTTTTATTACACAAAATAAAATTTCATCTATGTTGCACACTCATACTTTCTATAAATCTGGCTTCTAAAAATCCCTAGGGATACAGTCCCATCTGTTGTTTTGACGTGCCTGTTAATGACATCACACTTCAATTGCTGTTGAGTCTTCTCAATAGGCTAAAGCAGAGACTGCTGCCTCAAGGCAGCCACCTTCCTGTATGCTCCAGTCTGCCTAGCTAGAGGCAACTCCAGACATCTTCTAGACCAGGGCTGCTGGGGACAGCATGTGGTAGCATGTCCATCTCCCACAGCACACCCAGTCCCCTCAGTTGGTTCTCTGGGGTCTGGCTGTCACAGTGGTGTGGTAGCACCATCCTCAAGCAGCCAACCATTCTGGGCTTCTTTGGACAGGCCTAACCCTGGACCAGGACCCTAGGGAATTTCTGTGTCCACAATATAAATCTGAATGAAATCAGACACAATATTATCAATAGTTGGCTTGGTAAGGTCATCACTAAACACCTAAAAGAAAAAGGAAAATAGGCTCTATTAGACCCCCCCCCATCTTAGTTAGGGTTTTTACTGTTGTAACAAAACCACCATGAACAAAAAGCAAGGTGGAGAGAAATGGTTTTGTTCAGCGGCTTACACTTAGAGATCACAGTCCATCATTGGAAGAAATCAAGACAGGAACTCAAGCAAGGCAGGATCCTGGAGGCAGGAACTGATGCAGAAGCCATGAGGGATGTTGCTTACTGGCTTGTCGCCCATGGCTTGCTCATCCTGCTTTCTTACAGAACCCAGGACTACTACCCACATGAACTGGGCCCTCTCCCATTGATCACTAGCTGAGAAAATGCCTTACAGTTGGATCTCATGGAGGCATTTCATCAAGGGAGGCTCCTTTCTCTGTGATAACTCTAACTTGTGTCAAGTTGACAGAAAACCAGACAACATACCCTCCTACTCATATCAATGAGGTACTGACTACTAGAACACAATACCATTGCCCAGGTGGGCCAAGGCACACTGGAAATTGGCTAGCTGAGTTCTGGTGACTTTCTTGATAAGCCAATTCAGTTCTAGTCTGCTGGGGCTGAGCAAAGGTTGTACAGAGTAGAGAATGTTACAGATGGAGGAAGCCCTGGCAATCAACTGATGGGGTAGGTCAGGGGAACTGTTCAAGGTCACACAGAGAGCTGGTAAAAAGCTGCGCCCACAGCTTGCCTCCTGCCTGAGATCCCTCAAGTCCAGTCTCTAAGGATGTTGACTAAAGAAGACAAAGTCTCATTTCTAGAAACAGGCAGGCTATGCAATCCAGGACCTCCACTTTGGTTCAGCCTGTGGAAAACCTAGAGCAGACAAGTGTGTTAGATCACTCATAAAATGGAAGCATAACTCAAGAACCCACAGAGAGGTATGCAGTACAGAAACTCACAGGCCTAGGGCCACACACTTTCTCTCAAGAGCCCCCTTCCCCCTCCCCCCGCCCAAGAAATCCTGCCTGATATGAGTGTCCTAGTTTGCCAGGGGTCTAAGGCCCTATATTAAGTTATCTAGGCTGAGTCTAGGTTCAATTGAGAGCCCTAGACCACATGGCATGGTACCAGCTGGACCTCACAGTGGCTAGGATCTGAGAAAACCAGGTCAGGAACCCAAGCATGATTCCAAGGAAGCAAGGGCACTGTCGTCCACTTATCTGACTAAACATAAAATGATGCCTTATGTCTACACAGGTCCCCTTTTCATCCCACATGATCTGAGAGGAACTCCTGGCTTGACACTGACTTTATAAAATACATTAACTCAAGGACCCTGAGCACTGACTATAAGCCTAACTTACACAGGATTAGATAGAAAACCTGAAGGTAACCTCTTCCATAGAGGTCACACAGGCCATAGAAGTGTGTATAAGAGACCAGGGCCTGGACTAGAGAGACGGCTCAGTGGTTAAGAGCACTGACTGCTCTTCCAGAGGTCATGACTTCAATTCCCAGCAACCACATGGTGGCTCACAACCATCTGTAATGGGATCTGACACCCTCTTCTGGTGTGTCTGAAGACAGCATGCTTACAAACATAAAATAAATATACAAATTTGAGAGAGAAAGAGAGAGAGAGAGAGAGAGAGAGAGAGAGAGAGAGAGAGAGAGAAGGACTTTTCTGTTTGTCACTCACACAGCTTTTCCAATGCAGACTTCAGCATGCTGCCTACCAATGGCACTTTTGGCACCCATGCATCCATGCATCCATGCATCCATGCATCCATCCATTCATCCAATCCATCCATATATCCAACCCATTTACTTATTCTCAGTTACACATGAGTCTATCATCTATCTTCCTGTAGTGTCTACCTATCCATCAGACCTATCACCTCCCTATTGTTCACCAACCCATTTTTGCCAATAAGTGCTCCAAGGATTCTGAGGTGGACCTAGGTCTATTCATCTTGATCAATGCCAAGATCCTACTTAATTCAGTATGTCTCATGTTCTTGGTTTATCTGTTGCTCTTGATCAGGGTAACTTCTTCTTCAGGCCATTTGACAATGCCTAGATGGAAGCCAGGACTGCTGGTCAACATTTGACAGCTTCTACCACAAAAGAATAACGTGGCCTCAAATGGCAACAATATCAAGAGAAAAGCCCCAGCTGCAAACTGCTAGCACAGACTATTTTCTAGTGTCAATATTCCAAGTGCCCCATAACGTTCTTCAAAGGTAACTGCTAGAAAGAAATGGGTGAGCATCTAGCTGGAGGAACTTCAGAAAGGAAAAGACCAATAATCAAGTAGCAAGGCCCAGGCTGTGACAGAGATGGGGATTCACTGCCAACTGTAATGATTCAGCCAGTTTTTGAGGAAAATCAGGTGGTGGAGCAAGAACTGCAATGACAGCCACTTCAGTTTCCAGATGCAGGCCCCATCACCTGTCTTCTCACTGCTTCACTGCATTCATTATAGCATCCAGCCTCTCTGCAGGCTATCAGTCATCTTACCTCCCTGCTCAAGTCCTCCAATGGCACCGCCAAAGCCATCTGTTGCCTGCCAAGTCCAGCTTTCTTTCCTAGTGCCTTGACACCACTCTCCGACTTAGTTAGGATATGACAGACATGCTCTACTCCAATGGTCGCACCTAACCCAAGTCCCCACATGGTTGCCTGATTTTTTTTTTCAGAGAAACACGCTCATACTTTTTTGGTTTTGGAGGCAGGGCCCTCTCTATGTAACTCTATCTGGTTGTTCTAGAACTCACTGTGAATACTGGGCTGGCCTCGAACTCAGAGATCTATCTGCCTGCCTCTACATCCCAAGTGCTGGGATTAATACTGTGTGTCACCACCACCTAGCACGTCCTGGCTAGTCTTAAATTTACTCTATGACCCAGTCAGGGCTTAAATTTGTGATCCCCTGCTCTTCTTCCTGAGTGTTGCGATTACAGACATATACCACCTTGCCTGGCTTGAAAGGAAATCATTTGAAACCTGATGCCCCCAAAAGCAGCACCTTTATCTGCAGAATAGAAGGCATCAGTCCCCACTGTGATGTTGTTACCGTGAAGGGACTGCTTTCAGGAGGACCAGAGACTGGTGGCTGTTTTTCTAGGTCATAACAAGAACCCAAAGTAATGGCAGCTTCAGCTACCCATGGTCTCTCAGGTTAGGTCAGTTCTTACTCTTAGAGAACAGATGCTTAGCCTGAGTCTCACACAGTACAGAAAGATAGCAAGAGTCTCCCATATGCATATATTCCTGGCATGCCAAGAAGGGCAACTCTTGCTACTTAAGCTTGCAAGAAATAGAGGTGGGCACAGGTTCCTAGCAACACCTACCAGCAGCTGTGATTTGTGCCCAGATGATACAGCTTCCAAGGGCAAAACACTGTTCCTTTTCCAAGTCTTGTCATCTGGACAACCTCCACCAGCATGCAATTCACATCTTCTGGGATGCTGATCAGCCCACCCACTAAAAACTTCTGTGCAGTAATTCAAGACTAGAGGTTTCTGTGGTTATGAAATGTTTAGGTGAAATTATTAAGGGGAAACAAAAGAGCATTTTCATGAACTAAATACACACAAAACCAATGGACTGTGATGTTATCAATATCTTGGAGATACATGTATATCTAAACATATAAATTCTAACATAGTGTTCTCACGAGAGGTGGCTGGACACCATTCTTGAATATTACTTACAGTTATATGTCAATCTAGAATCACCTACATAAAAGATCCATTTAAGAAGACCAGAAGTCCTAGCTCTGCCCCAAACCTAAGCTTCTTCCTCTGAGGGCCATCCCTCCACTGCCCCTGAGGTGCCAAAATGGCACATCCAAATGCTCCCCTAAGTCAGCCTTCTCCTGTGCCGCTTTTGCAAAAGTCTTCTGCTGAGACTTCTGTGACCATGGAAGTTAAAAGGATACAACTTAAGAACTGGTTCTTCCCATAGATTCTAAGAACAGTGGAGCCAAATACAATAGCAACTCATGAGGACTGGAATTTCATTAAATCACAAAGCCGTCCCTGCTTCTCTGAGGCTCAGTAAGCACTAATCTAGACAGGCTGTAGGCACTGCAATGGCTTCAGAGGGCAGAAGAAGCCCCAGTTGTAGCCACTGAGAAGTGCACAGAAAAGCAGAAGCTGAAGTAAGAATTGGTGAGAACAACCCAGATAGGGCAGGGGAAGTCAGCTGACACATCATGAGATGTGAAATCAGGAGCCCCAGTCCAAGCTTCCAATGTCTCTGCTCCTCCTCACATGCTGTGTTCTTGTGCACTGGAGGGGATTTTCTCCCAGATTATGGAACAAAAAACCTGGGTAGAGCTACTAGAAACAGTTCCAAGCCTCCAGAACACAATTACACCTTGTGTGGATGCTGGAAGGAGCCCTGGAAGCACAGAAGTCTCAGCATGAGGAATCCAGACTGCACAATGTTGTCTCCGAGCTCCCTGAAGTGCGAGTCCAGCTCCAAAGGGTTAAAGTTCCTGGAAAACACTGCAATGCTTACAACAACTAGTGATAGCCTCCCACCCCTAACCAATGAGGTGGTTCCAACAGGCAAGTCCTTAATGAAAGGGATTTCCAGTTGTACATTAAGGACTACCAGAATGAGATAGTAAGGCCCCATAGCTGATACCACATGCTCTGGTCACAGATCTGGTCACAAAACATAGAGAAATTAAGCTGGAATTTATGAGGAAGCTTCCTCCCCACTGACTAGTCTCTGTAGTAACAAAGTACTGTGCAGACTGCTAGGGAAGAATTATCATCTAAAGTCTTAGCCAGTTATGGACCCCACATGCTAGACTACCAACCAGCCAGAGTCCACTGATGCACTATTGTTAAGTCTGTTTATGTAGTAACCAATTGCTTTCTGGTTGGATTTGATACCTACTCCACAGAAGGAATTTATTTCTGGTAAATGAAGCCAAAATCCCATGACTAGTGACTACAAGCCCTGGCAGAGAGGCTACTACTGCTGTTTTGCTAAATTGATATGATGTATCCATCAGATTTGCAGTGGTAACTGTAGAAACTCATAATTGGAAATAGCGATGAAATTAAATGTCTGTTGAATACTCAGCTATAAATGGGACATCTATATTGCCCTCTTCAAAGGTCATGAAACATTATAGAAGAGGATGTAGAAAGAATTAAAGAGATGGAAGAGGGGGTAGAGTTTTGTTAAACACTGTCTTTGGGGCATGCCATGGCTATTGCACTCTTGAACTCATAGTTGTTGTGATTCCCTGTACCTCAACATCTTGTCATGGAGTGGGACACACAAGGCCCTAAGCCTCCCTAAGTAGTTATAGGCAGTAAATGCTTGGTGGGTGAAGGGTGAAACATTTTCTATACCACCACTTTCAGTGGTGTACTCATGGTCCTACAAGAAAAAGACATGAAAGTATAAAGGGGACTAGTTGGGAAGAAGGACATCAAGAAGTGGTAATAATAAGAACATGATCAAAATACATTATATACATTTAAAAATAGCATAATGAAACCCATTATTTATCATTGATAGATGCTAATAAAACGTATCTTGAAGTAGGTTAACATGTTATTATTAAATAATTCTTGCTAGGTGTGATAGCACATATGTTTAATGCCAACACTTGTGAGGTGCAAGCAGACAGATCTCTGTCAGTTGAAGGCCAGTCTGATGTACGTATCAAGTTCCAGGACAACCAAGGCTACATGATGAGGTGTCTTCTCAAAAAACAAAATCTTCATCTACATGTGTAGTGTACATATTAGAAACTGTGGCACAAAACAAGAAATTGGCTCTTACTTTTACCCCAAAAGACTGTCAATTGTCAGTGAAATGCTAAACAAAAAGATTGTCCCTTTACAAAGGCTTCAGAGGAACCAGAGGCACCAGCATCCGAGTCAGTTATGTTCCTCATCACAGTCGGTAGAGCAGAAGTGGGGCTCTTTGCACCTGAGGTGTTATAGCCAAGAGTCTGATTCTGAACCTAAAGAACACATAGAAACAGGGCCAGGGAATATATGTTTTGAAAAGTGAATGTTTGTTTTTTAACTTCCTTTTTCTCATATTGTCTTTCCTTTCTTCCAGAACTTTCTGTCCTTATTTACACTCTTCAGATCTACAATCTCCTGAGAATCAACTCCAAAGAGGGATACAAACAGTGTTCACACCAAGTGCTCAGAACTCTGTGCCATGACTCATCCTTCTGAGATGCACACCAATTGTATCTCCCTCCCCAGGTCCACATCTAATTAGAGCTCCACACAATTTCCCTTCGGCTGCTCCTCCCTGCTGGGACCAGGCAATTCCAGGTGGATTCCAGGCACCCTCCTTCAGCTCTGCTCCTATTTTAATTTTCACCTCATTCTGTCTACTGTGAACCCTCCAGGCTTTCAGGGGGTAAGGAATGTTTTGTTGTTGATGTTTTTATTTGTTGACAAAGCAGTTTGCTTCCTAATGATCAGAGTTTGAGGAAAGGCTCATGACACACAGCTAGTCAGTGATTTTCCATAAATACCATGGCTGTCTCCAGGGCCCCAGGATGTTGGTGCAGCCTGAAGGCTGTACCCAGCATCTTTCCTTGGCAGGAACACAACTGCATTGCTCAGCTATTCAATAGACTACCAAAAGCAGGAGGAGACTCAGTTTCTTACATGATATAAGCATGACTACTTCCCTTTGCATCCTTGTCCTGTGGGCCTTGTAGATCTGCCCAAACCCACAATATAACTGGGAGAGTTTCCCTCCCATGATCTTCTGCCTCCACCCATCCTTGGTTCCTCTGTTCTCTTCAAGACTCCACATTATTGTTCTCTGATGCTCTTCTCCCAGCTCTATCTTCTCAAGCCTTACATGTAGCTGGGGTAGTAAGAAGTGGGGGTGGGAGTGTTTCAAAACTTCCCTCCTACAAAGGCTCCTTTATGGTTTTGTAGTTAGTATTTTCGGACCTGGGTCAAAGTCATCCAGCTGCTTCCTTCCAAGTCTAATTGTTCATGCCTGGAGAGCAAAGCACATAGGAGTCTATCTGCTCTCCTTGCCATGGTGGACAGTGGGGTACCTGTTAGACATATTAATGATTTCAAGAGTACACAGGTATTGCTCCTCTATTTTGCCAGCCAAGTAAATGAAAGACATCACAACAGGTATGAGTCATAGGCATCCAGGTTAATCTCTCACAAGAACTTGTGGTAAATTGCACAAGCAGTGGCAATAGGAATGGGAGATACTATTGAGAGATTAAGTGTTTCTGTAGAATCCTAGTGCCTTCTTTGCCTTACCCCAGAAACGGGTGCAACTAGCACTGTGATCATCCCAGCAAAGTTCAGAACTTACTGCCCCCTGAATCCTCAATGGGACCTCCCTAACAACATGCTGCAAAAGGCCCTCCACTCTGGCAGAGGTTACCTGCCTCTGTAATGAACCACTTTCCTTGGACATGCACCCTTGCCTCAGGTGCTGGCGCTGTGACCTCCTCCTCCACAACATCCCTGGACTTCCTAGGGCGGTTCCAGGAGGTCCTTGAAGTGGACACCGCTGTCATGCCAGCCATACCATACTACACCACACTACTCCATGCCACGTAGTGCCCCTCCTCCCCCACCCTCCAACCCATACTGTGAATGCCGCTGCTCAGCCTGCAATCTCACTGAATGCACAGGCTCAAGTGAGAGGAAGCCAATGCTGCCAAGAAGCTTGCTTGTGCCTGGTTTCCTTCCACTATGGTAACTGGGTTTCTGGAGGTGCAGGCCGTGTCCCCTAGAAACTTAAGCCCTGCCTCCAGGAAATACTTTTAATCCACAGGTACAAGAGGCCCTGCCCCTGGGATACCCAAGTGGGAGAGGGGTAGGGGATAGGAGGAGGTAGGGAATAGTGAGGTGAGAGGGGATCAAAAACTACAGGAATCTCCCCATGAGTGTGCAGCAAGGTGACAGCTAAGGACAGAGGCATGAAGGCATGTCCAGACACTGGAGTCCAAGAAGCCCCATAGTTCAATCATTGTGTTGGCCTAGTTTATGGCCCAGAGTGTCTTAGTGGTTTAGGACAGGAAGAGTTTTGCAGTACTTGGGTGAAAGAAATGTTACTGTTTGCAAAACCTGAATCCAGATTTGCAAGAGTTTCAGCATGCAGATGAGACCTAAGGAAATGCTGTACCAAAATGTGAAGAGGGGCCTTTCTGATGGAAACAGTAAGGGTATTTATGTCTGGCCTTCATTGCTTTCCATTTGTTGCAAATGTGGTTTGTCCTTACCTTTCAAGTCTGGCACACAGTAGAAGCTAAGTAAATGTTTACTGAAAGATTGAATATGAAACATATACTTAACATCCCAGTTCATTTTGTCTTCTACAAACAGGAAATTGGACAACAGGTGTTAGAAATATAGAATCTCAAAAAAACTCCCAAGCTAGTGACTAACTCCAGTCATTTTGATATGTTCAAATAATTGCTTTGATTCCACACCACCAGGAAAGTGGAAAGAATTACTGCTCCCTAAGTCCTTAGGTATGATTGGTCTAATCTCATGAGGATGCAGAAGTTCCCACAACCTGTCTAGCCTCATTCTCCTTCCTTGACATGGCTTGCCTCTACCAAGCTCTTTAGTGTTCCCTCCATGACAACTAGGGTAGAGTGCTAGGACTGCTATCATAAATGACCACAAAGGAAGTGGCAAAAGCAAGGTCAGTGGGTTGGATTTCATCTCTAGAGATTCCAACCCACCTTGTTCTACAAGTTCCTTACAGCCTGAGTGGTCCTGGCTTCCTGGTACAATCACACCAGTCTTTATGTTTACCTAGCCTTCCTAACTCGCTGTGTGATGAAGAGGGTGTGTGGAGCTAGAATGCCCCAAAGAGGTTGCCTAAGTATTGGGGAAGGATTTGTGGTTTGTGTCTATTCTCATCAGGTCACACACACACACACACACACACACACACACACACACACACACACTGCTGTCAACACCTGCTCTTCTAAGATATTACCAGTTCTTAAGACCTTTTTCTACCTAAAGAGCTCCCTCCCCTAAGCCATGCCTATACCTGCCCCCCAGGGACCCAGAAAGCCCCTGAAGAGATGTGGTGACAGAAGGAGCTGGCCCAAGAGCTGGTTTTAACTGAGGCAACAGCTACACGAAGGGACATGAAAGGGAGAGGCAGTACAGAGACCAGTGGTGTCCTAGAGCTGCCATCACAAAGTCCCACAACCAGGTGTTCTAACAGCAGAAACTCTGTTCTCTGCTTTTTGTTTACATTACCTCCTCTCCTGTGTCTCCTTCTGTCCTTTTTCTCTTCTGTCTGTCATGTGGACACCCGTCATTAGATTTAAGCCCATTTCAATAAGCCAAAACAACCTCATATCAACAACCCTATCCTCCCCACATCTGCAAAGGCGTGGGTTTTTTTTTTTTTTGTTTTTTTTGTTTGTTTGTTTGTTTGTTTGTTTTTTGGTTTTTTCGAGACAGGGTTTCTCTGTGTAGCCATGGCTGTCCTGGAACTCACTCTGTAGACCAGGCTGGCCTCGAACTCAGAAATCCACCTGCCTCTGCCTCCCAAGTGCTGGGATTAAAGGCGTGCGCCACCACTGCCCGGCTGCAAAGGCCCTTGTAACAGATAAGGTCACGGGAGACATTTTGGGAGATGGTCATTTATTCATGACACCAGCTACCAAAATGAGTTTCCTGGAACTGTAGGCCTGCTGAGGGCCATTTACTTCAAGAAAAAGCCAGTAACTAGGACTTGAGGTACTGACCAGTCATTCTGTTAACTGGCCAGCCTCAGGTCATACCCCTATGCTTCTTGTGGTATGAGGCTCAGGAAGCTCCCCTAAAGATGGTAGTCTCTCAGCTTGGCATCTTGACCTGGTGTAAGGATTCCTGCCACATATCCTTCTGTCCAATTTGTTCTGGTCTGTGTTGTCATAGGTGTTTAGAATTGGGGAGGGCGGCTTGTGCCCCTAGGCCTCTGTATTGTTGACGTGCCCTGAGCCCTGTCTTGGCTGTCTGTCCCCAGACTGTCAGCAGCTCTACTCTCTCCTCTGCCTAAGGCTGAAAATTCTCCCTCATCTTGGCTGGCTAAGGTCATGATCTTCTAAATAACACAGTGCCTAGGCCAGGCCAGTAGCTCTGAAAACTGGCAGCTTGAAGTTCAAACTCCCTAAATTGACTGACCTTGGTGGATCAGGTTGCTGCCTCTCAGTTTCTTATCCTACCCCACCATACATTCAAGCACATGACATCCGCAATTGCACACACACACACACACACACACACACACTTCAAAATGAGATATTTTCCCCCTCCCCTGGCAGACAGCCTCTCAGAGCCAGCCTACAGGCCTGCAGTTAAACAGAGTTGTGTGGATGCCAGCTGCTCCCCTGATGTGAAGAGTCTAGGCTCAACAAGTAATAGGTGCCTGTGAATGTGAGTCAAGGGAATGACTCCATGAACACATTAATGCTTAAAGCCCCATGTCACAGGGCATCTACTGACAGGCAGCCTCAGTGAAGTGGTTGATAAATATTTACAAGCAACCAGTCAGGGCTAGCAAACCTCTAAGCAAGTCTCTTCCTCTGGCAAGCCATGCCTATCACAGAAGCCCTCATATGCCACCTGTCACCAATATCCCCACATTTTACAACCTCCCCATATCATTCTGGTTCCCTAACCCCTTGCTCAGTTGGTAAACTCTCTGAGGGCATAGGCCTGGGCCTCCTGTCCTGGCCCAGCAGAACAAAGATGCTTAGCAAAAGTAGGCTGGGCATTCTCTGGTTGAAGCATTTCCTCCCCTAAAATTGGCTCACCATATACATGTTAGCTCACCACACACCCTTCCCACAGAGACAGCTAGTACCTGAAAGAGTGAGTGACTGGCTTAATTCAAGGAATCAGACTCTTACACAGAAATCCCAAGGCTGAGGCTGAGAAAGGGAGAGAGACATTTGGGTGCTCAAGGACAGTTGTACCCAGAACACCAAGCCTATTTCCCAATTCCCACACTCTCCCTGCCTCACAACCCCCAGCAGTTTTTCACCATGGCTGTCCAGATCTAAAATATCACGCTTTCTCACACAGCCTTGCTGGCTCTGTGTCATTCCTTCTTCTCACCACCTGGTATCCCTTCTTCACAGATTTCTCCTTCCTACCATTAGGGCCTGCAAAACATTGCCCCTCTTTGCCCCATCCCTCAGTGCAGCCGTCCATAGTAAAGAGCCACCCTTGGCGTCTAGATAGCTAACTGCTGACCTCTCTCAAGCTTCAGCCTGCATATGGTCCATTCTACTCCACATCTGAGGGATCTGATAAGCAAGCCTTAGGCTAGAGCAGTGTAGTAATCACACTGGGGTGCACTCAGCCTGGCTCCACCCCTGACTAAGATCTGTTGCCTGTGTTGTTCCTTTCCTTGGTCTCTCAAGCCAAATTCGAGCCAATACGGGAGGTTGCCTTGATCCCCTAGAAAACTCTATTTAGGGAATGATGAAACATTCTTTATCCTCCCAGAACTGGGTACACAAGTCTCTCCATTTCTAAGCCACTTTTCAGGGTCTACCCTGTTCCTGCAGAGTGACTGCAAGCCATTCTATCCTGCCCACCAACACTTTTCCCTTCACAGATTCCAGGATCCTTTTCTCCTGAAGCTGAGTCTCCCTTTGCCCAGCTCTTGCCTATCAGAGAGTACATGCTTTACCCATGCAATCAATGGTTGCAAAGTCATGACTAGGCATGAGCCTTAAGCTTACTAACCCACAAGTTAGATATCCCAAACCCACATATCCCCATCTTCATTCCCATTTGTTCTGCCTACCTGAGCATGTACCTGCAGAGCTAGACTCAGGTCTAGTGCTAGAAACACAGCTGCAACCATGAGTAAACAGTCTCCCCTTCAATAGATTTGTCTCCTCCTTCTCCTCTTCCTCATCCTCGTCTTCCTCCTCAACCTCATTCAACATGGAACAACTTCATCATAGCAGGTTTAATCATGGCTCTTCCCACTTCCAGACAAACTCTAGGCACACATAAGACCATATGTGTGAACAAGGAGAACAGGAGAAATACTGAAAGCTGGGCATCAGAATTTCTAATAATCATGTGTTCTGAACCCCAAGAGTAAAGAAGAAGTTTGATTGCTGGAGGTTGAAAAGAAGGACAATGAGAGTTATGAATGCTACTGAGGACAGAAAAGGATGCCCTGCACCTAGATTTTGATGACTGATGAAGAACTCTGAATATACTTAACCCATTGAATTGTCAATTATACCATGCCAATTATATCCAGATAAAGCTCCTGTTTAAATATATATATATATACTGAGCAATTGTGCCATTGAGGGCAAAATCTGCCTAATGGACAAGATCAGGACTAAACAACAAAGGAAATAGGAGGGGAGAGACAGGTGACTAGGCAGGCAAAGGAACAAGTAAAAGGTCTTAGAGGGCTCAAGGCTCTATGAAAACAAGCGAACTCAGACCTGGGGCATTAACAGGAGTCCAGCTGCAATGAAGGTGGCACTGCAGAAAAGATACTTAACTGGTAACATCTGCAAAGATCCTTTTGTCAAAATAAGGCCCCATTCACAGAGTGTTATAATCTGATATCCTTGAATTATTAAAAAAAAAAAAAGAGAGAGACCCACCCAGGCAGTGGACAAAATTTTCTGGAAAGGCATTAAAAAATTAAAATGTAAAGCCTCTGAGTTTGTGAATCAAGACTTAATATTGCTGGGATGGCAATACTCTCTAAACCAGTGGTTCTCAATCTTCCTAACTCTGAGACCCTTTAATAGTTCCTTATATTGTGTTGATGCCAAACCACAAAATTATTTCATTACTATTTCATAACTGTAATTTTACTACTCTTATGAATCATAAAGTAAATATCTGTGTTTTGCAATTGTCATAGGTAACCCCTGTGAAATGGTCCTTCAACACCCCAAAAGGGTCAGGACCCACAGGTTTGGAACCATTAGTCTAAACTAATCTACAAATCCAATGCAATTTCTATCAAAATTTGTCTGGCATAAAATCCTAAAACTCGCCAGGCAGTGGTTGCATACGCCTTTAATCCCAGCACTTGGGAGGCAGAGGCAGGTGGATTTCTGAGTTTGAGGCCAGCCTGGTCTACAGAGTGAGTTCCAGGACAGCCAGGGCTATACAGAGAAACCCTGACTCGAAAATACAAAACAAAACAAAAAAAACCCAAAAAACAAAAACCAAAGATTCCTAAAACTCATATGAACAAAATATTCATTGTAGGCCAAAAACTCAAGATAGTTAAAATCTTTGAGGAAAAAATTATTTAGAAGACTTACATTTCCTAATTTCAAGTTTTATGACAAAGCTATAGTGATCAAGATTATGTGATAGTATATGTAAAAATATCATAATAGTCTATTAATTAGGGTACTAATTGAAAATATTAGTTTAAAAAGACTTGCCAACCAGTTGCGGTAGGATGTTTTTAATCCCAGTACTCCAGAGGCAGAAAAGTTGGTGGATCTCTGTGAGTTCTAGGTCAGTCTGGTCTACAACATAGTGAGTTCCAGAACAGCTAGGGGTATACCCTGCCTCAAAATAAAACTAAATTTAAGATAAAGGACATTGCCAATGAAGTCAAAAGCGAACCTTTAAAGAGACTGTGGCATTGGTACAAAGACAGATAAACAGAGCTTGGGTGATGGTTCAGTAAAGTGCTTGCCAAACAAGTATGAGGACCTGAGTTTGGATCCCTAGGACCTACATAAAAGCTGAATTGTCAGTGTACAACTGTAACCCAATTCTAAAGCAGGGGAGAGGAGTATCAGAGGCAGATAGATCCCAGAAGCTTGCTGGCCAGCCAGCCAGTCTAGCCAAATGGTAAGCTCCAGGTTCAGGGAGAAACCTTATCTCAAATCTTAAGGTGTAAAGATAGAGAAAGCTCAGTAGTTAAGAGCACTGGCTGCTCTTCCAGATGGACTGGGTTCAGTTCCCAGCACTCACACAGCAGCTAATAACAGTGTGTAACTCTGGTCTCAGGGGATCTTTGGCTTTCATGGGTACTTTATGTATATGGTGAACATGTAAGAGAAGCTTCCATATACATCAAAGTTTGGATCCTGCTTAGCTTTAGAGATCAGATGTAATGGTATAATATTATATAATAGTTTCTTCTAAGAGTAAAATATTCCATCCTTCAAGAAGCTCTTTAAATACAACTCAAAATAGCATCAGGAAGTCCCTAAAACCGACCCCAGAGAGGGACTAGTCCCCTCTCTGCCAGAGTAAAGAGTAAAAGCTGGGAGTCCCCCTCAGATGGAAGCACAGAAGATTCTCAGATGAGCTGAGGTACATAGAACACTCTCAGAAGAGAAAAGCTGCAAAGAAGAGTCTGAGATCAGACTAGAAGAAGCAGAAAGCAGCCGAGCCATCTGGGAGAGGTTTAGATGTACTGAGTTACTGGGAAAGGATCTCTCGAACCTGTTGAGCTGCATGCAGGCTGTGCAGTGTGCTCCAAGTTCCCTGCTTTGTGAGCTGTCACCATCCTGGGAGGGCCTTGGTAATGCAGCTGTCTTTGAGTCCTTTCTGATCCTATAAGTGATCCCTTGTCCATGCTCCTGTAAGTTATCCTAGCCTTCTGTAGATTCTTTTTTTTTTTTTTTTTTTTTTTTTTGGTTTTTTCGAGACAGGGTTTCTCTGTGTAGTCTTGGCTGTCCTGGAACTCACTCTGTAGACCAGGCTGGCCTCGAACTCAGAAATCCACCTGCCTCTGCCTCCCAAGTGCTGGGATTAAAGGTGTGCGCCACCACGCCCGCCTGTAAGTTATCCTAATGAACTTCATTAGTTCACCAAGTTGGAGTTTGGTATAAGATCCAATTTCTATAAAGGATCCAAATAAGTAAATCCTAACTATTAATTCATCATTCCTATTAGTACTTGGATGAGAGAATAAGTAAGTCCTCAGACTCAGAAAATGAGGAACTGATCCCAGGTTTTGGAGGAGGAGGTAAGGAGGAAATGAGAACTTAATGAGTACAGGGTTTCTCCTAAGGGTGATGAAATATTCTAGAATAAGACAGTGATGGCGGATGTACAAATCTGAATTCATGGCAGTGTGTGATGGTGCACACCTTTAATTCCAGAACTCAGGCTTAGAGTTAAGGAAGGCAGAGACAGGCAGATCTCTGTGAATATAAGGTCAGTCTACAAAGCAAGTCCCATGACAGCCAAGAAAACCCTGTCTTGAAAGACGAAAACAAAACAAGCAAACAAAAGATTGAATTGTATGTCTTGTGTGACTTAGGAATGAAATGCAAATTTTTATTTTACTTCATTTCTTGTATTTATTAATTTTAAAATTTTAATCGATTCTTTCTGAATTTCATATCATGTGCCCCTATCCCATTCATCTCCCGTCCCTTTATTTCCAGCCTTCACCCTTGCAACCTCACCCACCAGAAACAAAACAAAACCAAAAAAAAAAAACAACTAAATTAAATTTTTAAAAATCTCGTTGCGGAAACTGTATGTATCACCATGTGTCAGACAGTATCCCCTTTTGTACACACATTATTTGCAATGAGAGTCATTGGTCTGGCTTGAGGCCTCTGGCTTCTGCTACACTATCAATGCTGGGTCCTTACTGGGACTCCTCTCTGATATCCTCTTGGTATCCTGTGTCATGGAGATCCTGCAGCTTTGGATCCATAAGTCCAGCCCTTTCACGTGCTGCAGCAGTTCCCAGATGGGGAAGATGCTGGGGTGGGCCAACTCACAGCTCTGGATCTGGGCCTGGGTGGTAGCTGAGTTGGTCAGCCTCCAGCACCCACACCACCAGGGCCAGCTCTCCAGTGCTGCCCCAGCTAGCTCACCCAAGTGCCACAGCCAGCAAGGTCTCATGCCCTCAGGGCCAGCTCACCCTCTTCTACAGCACCAAGGCCAACTCTAGTGGTGCTGCCCAGACTAGGTAGAAGGCCCCGCTCTCCCAAGTGCCGCAGGCAGTGAGCTGCTGAAACAACTCTCCTCCTTTCAATACCTTGGAGCAAGTTTTTCCACCTGCTGAAGGCAGCAAGGGGTTGGAAGGGCATCTCTCCCTTGCCCATGCCCTCAGGCTCACTCATCTGAGTGCCCCCCTCCCTGGCACCCATTCCCCCACCCTCCTCCATCACTAAGGTCAGCTCTACTCTGCTGCCCAGGCATGGAACAGGGAGTACTGCAGCCAGTGTGGGGTAGGACATCAAAATGATCCCAGGCAGCATGGCCTTTACTGGTAACATAGGCCATGGACATCAATATAGGCTCCTGCTGCATCAGGGCCACTGACCCAGACATGGCCCTCAGTGACAGCATGGGCCAGAACTTCACCATGGCCTCAGGTGGTGGGGCAGGCTATTCACACCAGGCTGTTGCTCACCACCCTTTGGGCTCCTGCTCTGCTTCTCTTCATATGGAAAAACCATTTGGATTCTCTTTCTCTCCCATCTCTCTACCACACACTTGCATAGTTGCTTTGGTAGCAGCGGGCAGGCTATTATCTTGTTTTTGTTTTTCAAATCAGGATTTCTCTGTGTAGCCCTCGCTGTCCTGGAACTCCATTTGTAATCAGGCATGCACCACACACAGCCATGAATTCATTTTTTTAAAAGAAAAGTTCAGTGGGCACCCTTTTATGTTACTGCCCTGTGGCAGTTCTAGTCTAGAAGGAAGTTACCTTGAATGAAGACCATACACAAACTTTAGCAGCACTATATGAAGACCCAGGACAATAATCTCTGGAACCTGATTTGTACATTGTCCTGTAAAATATCACTACTAGCCAGGCATGGTAGTGCACACCTTTAATCCCAGCACTTGGAAGGCAAAGAGGCCAGTCTAGACTACATAGTGAGTTCTAGAACATCCAGGGCTAATTGTGTCAAAACAAGAACAACAAAAAGATACCACTACTGGGAGAAACTGGCCAAAGGGTACACAGCTGCCTGCACTATCTTTATAACATCCTATGTCGTATAATTTAAAAATAAAAAGTTAACAAAAAAAGAACATGTTGGACGAACCAAGTTACATCTGGGGGAGGCCCAAAGAGTTCATGCAGGTAAGTGTTGGCACACAGCCATAGGATCAAGGTTTCCACTTTCTTGGTACACAGCATTCCCTGATCTATAGCAAACAACCCAGGAGATCACTTCCCCTCATTATGGCAACTGAGTGAGCTAAGGAGACAGTGCCTGAGATGAGCTGCAGGAAAGAGAACTTTGACATGGATTTTAAAGAGAAGTTAGTGTCTCCCCGGGTTTATCACTGTCCTTGGGCTCTAGTAGCCTCGATTTGCATCCAGCAGATGGGTTCTTCTTTCTTTCATCCTTCTCCACTGCCTTTTCCACTCTTTTAACCTCCTATCCTACTGATTAAGGGCATCAAGTTCCTTAGGGCAAATTTGATCTTCATCATCAGGATAGCTAATTTCTTCTTTGTGCACAACTACTTAATAGCAACCACCAGTAACCAATAACAACCCACCCCGCCTCTCTGGGCCCTGGCATTTATATACCCTCTGAAAAGTCCAAATATATACCCTCTGAAGAGTTCCAAATGTCTCACACTTGTAGAAACTCTCTGCAGGTGGTAAAACCACACCCCTGCCTGAGCACAAGACAAATTATAGTCAGCTGCTGTGGAGAATCTGAACCATCCTCTTATACCACACCTGGGGAACAAAAACACATTCCCATAATATTTCTATGTTTTTTAAAGAAACCAAAGTTCTCAGTATGCAGTCTGTAGCTT
The DNA here is from genome assembly GCA_964023405.1 of Apodemus agrarius. Lineage (NCBI taxonomy): Eukaryota > Metazoa > Chordata > Mammalia > Rodentia > Muridae > Apodemus > Apodemus agrarius. The sequence continues at coordinate 147,451,059 of OZ030010.1, forward strand.
TCCCTTGCACTCAGCAGCAAGAGGATGAGGATCCTAGTCTGGTTCTCTGTTTCAAAGACACCCCCACCACCACCAGGGAATTTCTAGCTACTGGGGTAGCCTGTTCCCCTATCTCTGCCCTATATGCTAGTTTCATCCTGTCACTAGGGGGCAGAGTTGTCTATACCAAAAGCCACCCAGCTGAGTGTGTGCATATGTGGTGGGGCAGGCACACTAGGCACACACTGGAGAAGTGTGCTGAGTCATAGGAATGTTCTCTCCCTCCACTCCCCATCCCCCAGGAAGTTCCAAGCAGCGCCCTGGCCTGAAAGCTCTAAAAGAGTCCTTATGCTGGAAACAGAAGAGACATCTCCAGAAGAGTTCAGGTAGTGAGGAATGTCCCCAGTGACTCCTAATACATTTTCCCTTGACTATCTGAAAAGGGGATCAGATTGTACTCTGGAGATATGTATGAACTCAGAAATGGCCTTGGACAGCGAAGTACACAACTAGCGAATAAATGGGCTCAGGTCCCAGAAATAGGCTGCCCTTTCTAAGGGGTAATGGGAATATCCTCTGTGCTTCCTGTTGCCATGGTTTCCTCTCTGCTACCAAGGCAGCCTATTGTGTGGAAGCCATTTCGCATGATGGGATGCAAGTGATGGCCCTGGGTACTGCTGAGAGCTACCAAAGAGAGACAGGTCTTAGATCCAACCAAGATCCAGAGGGGAAATGGGAGCCCACACATACTCTTGAGCTCATAGATCAAAGGAAGAGAGACAGGCTAAAGCCAACAAATGCAGAAGCAGAACGAACATGCTATTGGTTTGAGCATTGAACGTGTTTTTCAGAACTCTGGAGCCCATCTTCTCTTCTGGCCAGAGAAGCCTAGCAGAAGGCTGTTTTCCAGAGAGGTCCCAAGCTAGCTGAGTACAATATACTCAGAGGAGCTAGAAATTTGCAAATAGGTCTGATCTTAGACTGCTGCAGCTTCCCTGTTGGACCCAGAGCAGCAGGTCCTCCCCCGACACCCTCCTAGGAAAGCAGAGCAAAGTATTACCATCTAAAGGACTCCTCCACACAGTGCGTCCTATCCACTCTGATCTATTCCCACCCCAGCTCCTAGCCTCCCCTTGCACATTGGAAATGTCTCCTAGAGTCAGAAGGCCACAAGTGAATACAGCTATTTTGAAAGAAGAGGGCCAGTTATCCTTCCAAGGAGGGGGGTGGGCTGCTCTGGGATCTGTCCTGCCTGGAACTGAGAGTGAAGAGAGACCCCCCACGGTGGAAGCTAGGCTCCAGGCTGGCCACCAGAGCCCAGAGGTGAAGGGGGGAGTTACACCTGGGCCCGCAGCCCTCCAGCACTTCCGGACGCTCTGCCGGCCATTCCAGACCTTTCCTGTTGGTGCAGTTCACCACAGTTTGTTTACGCCGCTCACTGTGGATTCTGCACCTCCCCCCACTCCCGCCCATTAACTTTTCTGGTCTTTTTCAGTGTTAAAATTCAGCCCAGACTCAAATCCCCTGTAAGCCTTCCCCCTCCCCACATCCTCGGAGCTGGAATGGACTGGAATGGAGAGGGAGGTGGCCTGACCTCCCATGCCTGCTCCTCCCCACCCCCTCCTTAGCAGGGGAAGGCAAGGCTTTTTTTATGCCAAAGTTGAGGGTTGAGGTGAGGGGTGGTATCTTTGTCTGCCCCCTCCTTTGGGACCTTTATTTAGGTCTCACCAGTGCCTGTAGCCCAGTGCCCTCTCCAGAGGAGGATTCCTGCCCCTGCTGACCCCTCTCAGGCTCTAGATCCATGCTTTTGTCATAAAAAAGCAGAAAAGAGCTGGGTTAAAGATGTCTGCTTTTCTTTCCCAGCACCCATCATTAACTTTTCCCAGATAGCCCTCCTGCCTTCAGAAATTCTAGCCGACTGACAAAGGCTCCATCCAGCAAGTCCAGTCCAGCAAGTACCCTCATCCCCACACCCAGCTCTTCCGAAGCTTACTTTCTGAGCAGTTCCTGACTGGGGGAGGGGGTGGGGTGGAGACAGTTCTCTTCTAGTAGCATTCTTTGAACTAACTCTTCTTTGAGTTTGGGGGGTTAAACCGTTAACAAAATGTTACTTTGAGAGACAATGGAGGACAGAACTAGGGGTTCAGACTTCTGTTTAGAGGCTTAGGAGAGGTAATAGCAAGGCTGGATGCTGGATAAAGGTCTTACATTCAAGACCAGGGCCTGTGCCCTCCAGGCACAAGGAGTGTTGTGAGCAGAGCCAGACTAGGCGCTTAGAGAGGGCTCTGAGAGCTCCAGGTGCAGCCGGCTGTGCTTGTTTCTGCCACAACCCCTTATTTTCTCCCAGTTTTTTTTGTACTTTAACAGATCACAAGGTCACCTCAACAAGTCACTACTGTGAGGACAGTGAGCTCTTATCTGGGCTTCTGTTCCATGGAATCTAACACAACTCAGCAGTTTCCAAGCAGCCTCTGCTCAGTCTCTGTTCCGTCTAAGGTCAGTTAGTGGCCCAGAGACCACCCCTGCCACATCCAACCTTTGTCCTTTTCTGTCTTCTATGCTGGAATGTTTAAGAGCTTTTCTTTTGCCTTCCACACAAAAAGGACCTTTATCTAAAAGTGTTTTGTCCTGTGAGTAAATGCATTATATCAAAGTATTTTGGATTTTATCATGAGTCATTTAGTTTTGAGCTAGATACGGTCCTTCAGGCTTCTTGTCACTGTGACAGAACCCAGCATAGTGGTAACTCTGTCCAGGTGGCCCTAGCCAGGGCGTGGCCATGAGGAGCCCCAGGGCTAAATAGACAGCTCTGTAGAAAGGGCGGTGGAGTGGAGATAGAGAAAACATGGTTGCAACTAGACACATCCACTTTTAAAGGATCAGGAGAAAAGGATCTCCAGAAAAGGATACAGTCCTTGTTGCAGTTGTGATACAAAGCCTTGCAAAGATGACAGACAGAAGGCCTTTAGTAACTTGGTTTCAAATAATGTTTTTTTTTTCCAATCAGTAATCATTAGAGAACTGATCAAGCAAGAGCAGCTGTTAGAATAAAAGGTGAAATCAACTCCTTCATTTGAATTCCAAATTCAATGGAGGTGACCTGGTAATGAGGTGAACTAGTCATTAGGCAAACTGGCTGCGGGTGGCCAGGGCAGCACATGAAGCCGGTGGGCAGCTGTAACCTTGATCTTCTCTCCTCTGCTGAGTATGGGTACTAAATCTTGAGGGATAGTAGAGACCCCACGAAAATAGTGTCAGGAATGGACGTAGAACAGGCTTTCTGAGCACTAAGCCTGTGCCTGGCAAGTGAAGGAAGAGGAGGAGATGGTGGAGAGATAGAGGAGCAGGAATGTTGGTAGATTCTGACCTTTGGGGAAGCTACAGTTTGCCAGCAGGCCCTAGAGTATTCTGATGTTCTAACGTAGGCTGTTGTGTGAAGACTGCAGGAAGCAGAGCCAGGTCTCAGGATCTCCATTTCTTCCTGGAGCCTGTGTTGTTGTTGTTGTTGTTTTCAACACAGGGTTTCTCTGTGTAGCCCTGGCTGCCCTAGAACTCACTCTGTAGACCAGTCTGGCCTTCAACTCAGAAATCTGCCTGCCTCTGCCTCCCAAGTGCTGGGATTAAAGGCGTGCGCCACCACTGCCCGGCTTCTCTGAGCCTGTTATCTGGGGAGTTGCCACAGCCCAGTGAAGACTTTGAGGTCTCTCAGCCACAATAGGACCCTGGTGCCCCATCCATACATAATTCAACACAACTTTTCCTTTCAAGTTTTGTCTTTGTCAGATGTTATGGGATATAATGGATCATTATTATATCCTATAAACTGAGCACTCTGTAAACTGAAACAGGAAGGTGGCTATAACTTGGAGGCTAACCTAGGCTATGCAGTAAGTTCCAGGTCAGTTGAGACTACACAGTAAAATCCTATCTCCTAAAACTGTTCCTTTTATTAACTGGTGCAAAAAAAAAAAAAACAGTTACAAAATATTCCTAAAGTATATAAAAATATGCACTGAACCACTGTGTTTTGTGAGGTTGTTATTTGTTGGAGGGGGTGTTGAGCTCCCATGCTGTCATAGAACTTCTGATTCTCCTATCTACCTGCATGCTCCTCTGCTGGGATTACAGGCATATATAGCCACAGTCTGCCCCTGTGTTTACCTTTATAATTGCATTCTTCCCCAAACAATATACATGTATATTAGTGTTTTCAACTTTGTATGAGCCTAAATATTTTGCCAGTATTCTTTGCAACTTAGTTTATATTAGGTATTTTTCTCCTTATCTAAATGAAATGCCTTACAAGCAACTTAAGGGAGGAAGAGGGTTTATTCTGACTTGCTGCTAGAGGTGGTACAGTCCATTATGGCAGGTGAGGCATGGCATGAAAAGCATCAATCGACAAGTTCTGTTGCTTCTGCATTCAGGAAGCAAACAGAAATGAATGATGCTGCTCAACTCCAAGCCAATGTAACAGTCCTGCCCACCTTTAGGATAAAGCTGCCCACATCCACTAAATTGCTCTAGAAATGGTCTCACAGAAGCACCCAGATGTGTGTTTCCATGGTGATTTTAAATCCCATCCAGTTGACAATGGAGATTAACCATCACATGCTTTTTCACTGAACATGGTACTCCTGAGCTTCTACCAGTTTTAAGTGCATTTTGTTAAGAAAGGACCAATTGTTTTCCCAAGAGCTGTCCAATTCACGTGCTGTCCAGTGTACTCCACAGCCTTGCCAGCACTTGATGTTCTCATATCTCAGATTATTTTGCATATGGTTAACCACTTCTCTCCAAGTAATTTTGTTGAACAAACATGGCCTCCTGACCTTTGAATCTGCTAAAACAATGCTCTCTACCTCCTTCTTCTTCTTTACAAGTGGCTTAGCAATGGCTCTTTGGTAGTTCAAATAAATTGAAAAGCCCCTCTTTGTTTACAAAGAGGAAGGTAATGAATACAAAGTAGGCTACAAAGAATATAAAAATGTTTCTGTTTACATAAAGTTCAAAACAGGTGAAGATTTAAAAATGATTTAAAATTATAATTGCTTTCAATCTATAAATCAATTTGGGAAGAATTTGCATGTTTAAAACATTGATTTGGGGGCTTGGAGAATTCTGGGAGCAAAATATGGCAACAATGTATATTTAGAACTCTCAAAATGCTTTTGTAATTAAAGTAAGAATAAGTAAAGTAAAACCATACCCACAGCATAACCATAAGGCAGAGCAAAGCTGAAAACATAGTCACAAGACTGGGCTCATAGTTGATCCTTAGCAAGATAGAAACAGCCCAAACTATGTCGTTGGGAGGAAATGAGCCCTCAGACTAAAGACAGAAAGAACCAGTAACAAATCATAAATTCCAGAGATGACTTCATTTCTTCAAGGAGTCATGAATCAATAATTCTGAGTCTACTTTCTGATGATTCTAGTATTGAACATAGATATGAATATTGAACATAGATATGAATACATGCTGGCTGATGAAAGCCAACTTTCTCAATGAGAAAAAAAAGTTACGCATAAGCTAGTGGGAAGAGAGTTGATATGGACTCAGTGCTATAAAACTAGAATTGGTAATACCAGGACCTGGAGAGGTTGTTAAGAGTACTTGCTCTTGCAGAGGGCCTGGGTTCAGTTCCCATCACCCACATGGTGGTTGTCTTAGTTAGGATTTTACTGCTGTGAACAGACACCATGACCGGGGCTCTTATAAGGACAACATTTAATTGGGTCTGTCTTACAGGTTCAGAAATTCAGTCCATTATCATCAAGGCAGGAACATGGCAGCATCCAGGCAGGCATGGTGCAGGAGGAGCTGAGAGTTCTACATCTTCATCTGAAGGCTGCTGGTGGAAGACTGGCTTCCAGGCAGCTAGCATGAAGGTCTTAAAGCCCATGCTCACAGTGACACACTGACTCCAACAGGGATACACCTTAGAATAGTGCCACTCCCTGGGCCAAACATATACAAACCATCACAGTGGCTCAAACCATTTGTGATTCCAGTTCCAGAGGATCCAACTCCTTCTTCTGACTTCCAAAGGCACCAGGCATGCATGTGGTACACATAAATGCATGTAGGCAAAACTCCCATAAACATTTTTTTAAATCTTTAAAAAAAAGAATTGGAGATATCAGTATGAACTTGTGATGGTAAAAAAAAAATATGATAGATACATGGATAGATATATCTGTGTGGAGCATATATACACATATGTGTGTGGGCTTTCCAGTATTATAACAAATATGTGAGATTAAAGTTTGAATTAGGTTTATGGTTGCAGCCTTCAGTCCATAGTTCATTAGCCTATTGTCATTAGAAGGCCTGTGGTAGCAGTTATATCATGATGGAACTGTATGGAAGAGCAAAGCTTCTCACCTCATGGCAACCAAGAAACAAAAAAAAGAGATAAGAAGGAGCCAAGGTGCTTGAGAGATGACACGTAAGAGCACTTGCTGCTTTTTCAGAGAAACCAGGTTTAATTCCAAGCACCCACATGGCAATTCATAACCAAAAGTAACTCCAGTTCTAGAGGATCTGAAGCCTTCTTCAACCTTCCATGGGTACCTGCATGTACATGGTGTACAGACATACATGCAAGTAAAATGCCCATACACAGATACCTGACAAAAAACAAGAAAAGAGGGGAAGAGTTTGTTTTGGTTCACAAGGATACAGTCTAGCACAGCAAGAAAGCCATCGAGGCAGTAGCAATGCTTGGCAGTAGAGTGTGAGGCTGCTTGCTAACATCCAAGTGCATCTGGAAGCAGAAAGAAGACAGGAAGTGGGGCCAGGACTATGAACTCCAAGATCATAGGGATCCACTTCCTCAGCCCCACCTCTGAAAGACTCCACAGCCTCCTAAAACAGCACCACCAATTTAGGATTGGGTGTTCAAACACTTGAGCCTGTGGGGGACATTTAATGTTTTAACTAGAACAGGATTCTAAAAGAAATCGGTAACTCCAGTAATAGAAGATAAGTAAACTCAAGATGAGCATAGAAGATTTTGTTCACTGAAAAAGGAAATAACCTGTAAACCCACATTGAAACGGAGAGAAAGGAAGCTCTTCCTCACAGTAGAAGGCCAAACAATAAATGCAGAAGGAGTGATGGAAGTGGAAACTTGCCATTTTGCAGCCATAAGAGTAATGATTGGCTCAGACAAAAATAATAATAATAATCAACTAATGATAAAAACACTAAGCAGCTGCCACATCATGTTGCCACCAACAACATATGAGAGCTTCAGTTTTGCTACATCCTTATTAACTTCCATTATTGTCTGTTTCATTTCCAGCCATCTTAGTTGGTGTGAAGTAGTGTCATTTTGTCTTCCCCTAAGAAGTAATAGTGTTGAACCTCTTTGTGTCTACTCAACCACTTGAATTTCTTATTTGGAATTTTTTTAATCAGTTTTAAATAGAAACTTTTTTCCAATTTAAAAAGTGATTTGTCTTTCTGTTGTGAGGTCATAAGGGCCTTTTATACCCTAGATGCAGTCCTTTTTTGATATGTGATTTGCAAATATTTTATCTCTTTTTGTTAATTTTCTTTTCATTTTCTTGCAGTACCATTTGCAGCACACTGAACCACGTAAATTCGATGGAATCCAAATATGTGATTTCTCTTTAATCCTGTGATCCTTGTGTATTATCTAAGAAACTACTTCCTAAACCAAGGCCAGACAGATTTACACCTACATTTTATTCTAAGAGTTTTGTCATTGTAAAGCTTACATTTGAGTCTTTATTTCACTTTGAATTACTTTTTGAAGGATAAGAAGCTCAATTTCATTTTGACATTGTATATCCCATTGTCTCTGCCCTGTTTGTCAAAAAGATACTGTTTTTTTCATTGAATGTCTTTAATGCTCTTATCAAAGTGAATTGGCTGTGGCTAGTACTTCCTTATTCCTAGTGTCTCAACTGTATTCCAGCTGGTTTATAAATTTATCTTAATGTTAATACAATAAAATCTGGTTTGGTTGTGGTTTTGTTTTTTGTTTTGTTTTGTTTTGTTTTGTTTTGTTTCGTCTCATTGTGTAGCAGCTGTCCTGGCTGTCCTGGAACTCACTACATAAACCAAGCTGGACTCACATTCACAGGGATCTGTCTGCCTCTCCCCCCACCCCCAAGTGCTGTGCCACCACACTTGGTTTTCAATTTTAATTACTATAGCTTTATAGCAAGTTTTGAAACAAGGAAGAGTGAGGCCTCAAACTTTTTTCTCTTTCCAGATTAATGTGGATACTATATGCCTTGCTGTTTTCTTGATGATAACCATTTTAACTAGGGTGAGGTAGAATTTCAAATAAAATTTTAAAATCGAGTTTAAAATGTTTTAGAGCTGGTTGTGGTGGTACACTTTTTTTAGTTCATTGTTCATTTCTTTTTTGGGGGGGAGGGTTCGAGACAGGGTTTCTCTGTGTAGCCCTGGCTGTCCTGGAACTCACTCTGTAGACCAGGCTGGCCTCGAACTCAGAAATCCACCTGCCTCTGCCTCCCAAGTGCTGGGATTACAGGCATGCTCCACCATGCCCGGCTCATTGTTCATTTCTATTGATAAGAAAAATAGCATAGGGCTGGAGAGATGGTGCATGGGTTAAGTGCATTGGCTGATGGTGCAGGGGTTAAGTGCATTGGCTGCCAGAGTTCCAGGTTCATTCCCAGCACCACTATCTCAGCTCACAACTGTCTGTGACTCCAGTTCTGGGCGTCTGATGTGCTCTTCTACTCTTCAAGATCTTTCTCTCTGGACCCAGTCAAGCCGACGTGTGAAGGAAGACACCATACAAACTTAGGTCAGAATGGTTTGTGGTGGTTTTGTTTTGTTTTGTCTCACTGTGTAGACAAATGGTAACTCAATCGCTGGGCCCATCAACTAGAATTCTAATCTTGTAATCTTGTAAGCCATATTAAATCTAAATCTAAATCCTTGGATTCATAATCTAAGCCAGGGGTCACTAGTCCTCCCATGGTCCCTGTCCAAGAGCCCCGTATCTCTCTCCTGCCTATTCTCTTCCTGGTGGTACACATCTTTAATCCCAGCATTTGAGAAGCAGCAGTTTTCTGTGAGGCTACATAGCAAGTGAGAATCTGTCTTTTAAAAAAAAAAGTTTGTTCATTAGGATTTTCTACATATTAGATCATGTCACCTTTGAATAGAGATAGTTTCATTTCCTGTTTCCCAATCTGTCTGCCTTTTACTTTGTTTTCTTAGTTGCTTGAACTGGCTAAAGTCTCTAATATGAAGTTGATTTGAGGTAGAATGATATGGACATCCTTGTCTGTTTATCTCTGGTAGAAAGCGTTCAGTATTTTACTACTGTATGATATTAACCATGAGATTTTTCATAGATACTCTTTACTAAAAGATGTTTCCTACCATTTCTTGTCAATTAAAAATTATGTTTTAAGCTGCTGGTGGTGGCACATGCCTTTAATCCTACCACTCAGGAGGCAGAGGCAGTCAAATGTCTAAGTTTGAAGCCAGCCTGGTCTACAGAGTGAGTTCCAGGACAGCCAGGCAGAGAAACCCTGTCTCAAAAAAACAAAAAACAAAAAACAAAAAACAAAAATAAGATGTTACATGGAAAAGCTTTTTAAAGATATTGTCTCCCATTAGTTAAGCACAATACAATTTATAGTGGTTTGGGTTTTTTCTATTTATAAGTTTTATTGTATATACATGTGTGTATGACTTAGTGTATATCTATGTACCATGTGCATGCAGAAGACTTCAGAGGTCTGAAGAGGTGCTGGATCCCCTGGAACTAGGGTTACAGTTGGTTGTGAGCTGCCATGTCGGTGCTGGGAACTGAACCCATGTTGTCTGCTCTAAACTGCTGAGCCATCTCTCCAATAGCTATATTGGTTTTTTTTAATCTGTTCTTAAATATCTTCTAAGCTGCTACAGTTTTTGAGATGGAGTTCCTCCATGTAGCCCTGACTATAGCTAGTCTTTTTGCTATTTTAGGGGGTTTCTTCTTTTTCCACCTTTTTCCATCCTTCCAACCTTCTAACACTAGATAAGAGGAGAAAAAAGGATAGAAAGGAAAGGAAAGAGATTCCTGGATAAAGTCAGGGGTAGGAAAAAGGTCGGTGTTTTTGTTAAACTCCTTCCTGCTGATTAGGGGCGAGTTTAACCTCCCAGTCAGACTATCCACTTCGTTTTCTGCTTCTTTTGTTCATGACTACTTAACAAGTAGCAACAGACACCAACCAACAACTCACCAACAACCCACCTCTCGGGCCTCTAGCATTTAGATACCCTCTGAAAATTCCCAGAATTCCAAATGTCACACAATTGCAGATACTATTTATATCTGGCAAAACCGTGCCTCTACTAGAGCATGAGGAAAATTGTAGTCAGTTGTGAAGCAGCCCCCATATTCCCATACCTGGGATTAAAATGAAAACATATTCTTATAACATTTCTGTTTTTTTTTTAAAGAAACAAAAATTCCAAAATTCTCACCACACCTGGCTGTCTTATAACTCACTGTGCACAAGAGGCTGGCCTTAAACTCAGAGGTCCATGAGTTCTGGTATTAAAGTTGTGGACCACCACTGCCTGCCTTCTGCTGAAGCTTTTCATTAATATCCCCTACTCTGTTCAGACATCTAATTACTTATATTGTTTTCTGAACATTATAATCACAAAATTGTAATATGTATGTCACACACATACACACACATATATATCACTTCAGGACAAAAATGATATTATCATTATCATTATCCAAAAATGAGTCCATTTGGTATCTCTAACTTCTGAAGATACTTGCAATCTAGGGTCATTCTAATCTAGTTCCAGGTATCACAAAAATAAAAGGTAACTAAAGTACTCCAAGACTCTCCTGCTAGACTCTAGCAGCCACCACCAACACCAGTGACTTCAATTACCCAGGCTTCTTCCAAGACAAAAATTGCTTCCTGACAAATTTCAGGACCAATGATAGTTAAATTCTCACTTGGGGGCATTTGTGGGCTACAACAATCCCCCACAAAACACATGTGGTGCTCACTTGGGAGTATAAACACTTTGGGGGCTGTCAGTGCAGCATGCTAAGCCTGCAAGTGAGATATTCTCCTTGAGGCCTGATACTTATAGAAGTCCTCAGTAGTTCTTCGTATCTTTGAGAGTGGTTTTGGAGAGGTTTAACTGTGGAGAGAAGGCCTACTGTGAATGCAGGGGCCCTGTCTCATGGGCCTGGAGCCAGACTGAATAAAATGGGGACAGCAAGCTAGGCAGCTTAGTTCATTTCTCTCTGCTTCCTGGCTGTGGGAGCAGCTTGTCATGGCACCTAGCACTGTGCCTTTTTGCCATACTAACCTGGATCTCTTTCTAAAACCTGAGCGGAAGCAAACCTTTCCTTAAGTTGTTTTTGTCAGATATTTTTGTCTCCGCAACAAGAAAAGTAACCAATACAGGCTCTCCGATTTTTTAAGCCTTGGGCTTTGCCATATGTCCCCATAGCCATGAGGTTACAAAAATAAAGGCTAAGGTCACCAGTGTCTGCAAATGTCCACAGGGAGAAGGTTAGATGTCTCTGGGTTCTAAGGACTAGGACTTCTTTCCTTTTTGCCATCTCATTATTGGGTTGAAAAAGTTGATTTTAAAGTATTTTATTTTACATTTTACACATACATTTAAAAATCAGCTTCACCCTTGGGTTTCTCATTACATTAAGTATAGATGAATCTCAATTTTGTTCAGTCAGTGGCCTTATATTTTCTCTTCACAGTTTTGCAAAAGTAAGAAGTCAGACATTCTGTTCTTGTGGCACACACCTTTAATCCCAGGGCCGCAGAGGCAGAGGCAGAGGCAGAGGCAGAGGCAGAGGCAGAGGCAGAGGCAGAGGCAGAGGCAGAGGCAGGTGAATCTTTGTGACTTACAGGCCAGCCTGGTCTACAGAATGAATTCCAGGACAACCAAGGCTACAAAGTGAGATTCTGTCTCAAAACAAAACAAACAAAAAACAACACAAAACCCTAATGAGGCATTTACTAATTATATATGTCATTAAATGGCTGCCCTCACTGGATAATAATCAAAGAGACATGGGGATTTTTTACTTCTCCTATGTCAGTTAGAATTAGATTCAGATACATAGATGGCAAAATGACGATTTTGACCAAGATAGACATTTATGTGTTGTGCATAATTCCCCTGGCCGTAGCCTTCATTCTTTTGGTCCAAGATGGCAACCAGAACTCTAGGTATTAAATCAGAAAAGAGCTGAGGAAAGGGATGGAGGAAGGAGAAACATAAATGGTTAAGAACAGGACTAGCATGTTTTGAAGGGGTTTCCCAAAACATGTTACCCCAAGTTCTAGTAAAACCTCACCAGCCACATGGCCACAATTCAGCAGGAAAGGCAGCTCTAAAAAAAAAAAAGCTGTCTTATTGAGGCAGACACAGCCCTTAAACAAGATCAAGGCTTTTAGGAAGATTGGCAACATTGCAATTTCTAGGCCAGCCTTGAATACATTATTGTTTTTCTCAAAGGGGAAAAAAAAAACTTTCCAGGTGCTGAATAAGCAAAGAAAGCAATTTAAGATATTCCTTAATCTGGGTGGTGATCCAGGCACATGCCTTTAATCCCAGCACTTAGGAGGCAGAAGCAGGGGTATTTCTGAGTTTGAGGCCAACCTGGTCTACAGAGTGAATTCCAGGATAGCCAGGGCTACACAGAGAAACCCTGTCTTAAAAAAAAAAAAAAACAACCACCACAACAACAACAAATATTCCTTTGTCAGTTTTCACATAAGGACTGAGATCTGATTATACCTGTATGCTAGAAAAGTATGCACCAACAAAATAGGAACAAAAGTTCTAAGGAGCACAAGACATGAAAAATGAGCATAGTCCTTGAACCTTCGTTACCCATGCTGAAGTCAGTTCTATACAGAAACTCACTGTTGCACACTTAGCAGGGTTATGCAGGAAGACCTCGGTCACCAACCAGCCAGAGATACATAGTGAGAACACATCTCAAAATACAACTTTACTCCTGAGAGGTGAGCAATGCATGAGAATGGAAGACATAACGGAGAACTTGGAGAACATTATTACTCTCTTTGTATGGTAATTACCAAGGTGTCTACACTGCCAGTATGAGGAAATCCTTTTCTTGGAATCTGTGTATTTAAATATGCTAATGTTGTCTTGTGTTCTTTTACTATAAAAGTCTTATAATTTTAAGAGGGGGTTACAGTAATCAGAATACACTATATACATGCATGAAATGTTCAAAGGACTAATTGAATAGACTAATTTAAAGGTTTTATCTTTTTTGTTGTTTGGGGGTATTTTGCTACATTTTCATTTCTGTCTCTAGTTATCTGCTTTTTTCATTATATTTTTATTGATTTTTGGGGGGAGAATTTATACACCCTGATCACACTCACTTCCCAGTTCTTCCAGATCTGATCTCACCCTTGTGTCCTCCCACATCCCCCTCAAAAAAAGGAGGAAAAAATAAGTACAGCTTTGCCTATATACTCACTAGAGCATACTCAAACTCCCAATTGCTAGTCCCTTAAAGAAAACCTAGCCCTTCTCCACACCCCCAGAGAAGCCATCAGTTGGGTAGAGCTATACTTCAGCATCCTTATTGAAAATCTTAAGAGTTCTCTTCGATGGTGTGATGATTTGTATATGCTTGACTGAAGGAGTGACACTATTAGGAGGTGTGGCTTTGTTGGAGTAGGCCATGGCTTAAGACCCTAGTCCTAGTTGCTTGGTAAGTATTCTGCCTTCAGAACAAGCCTTGATGACAATGGACTGAACCTCTGAACCTGTAAGCCAGCCCCAATTAAATGTCTTATATAAGAATTGCCTTGGTCATGGTGTCTGTTCACAGTAGTAAAATCCTAACTAAGACAGAAGTTGGTACCAGGAGTAGGGTATTGCTGTGATAGGCCTGACCATGCTTTTGTTTGGAAGAATATGGATTTTGTAACTTTGAATTTGGAAAGCAGTAGAATGCTTTAAATGGGGCTTAATGGGCTATCCTAGTAGGAATATGGAAGACTTTGTTACTGAGAGTGATATGAATTGTGCAGACCTGGTCCAAGAAGTTTCAGTGGAGAATTAAACATGTGGCCTAGAAACTGTATTTTGGTGAAGAATGTGGCTTTTTGCCCTTGTCTGAAGAGTCTACCTGAGGCTAATGTGAAGAGACTCAGATTAATTTCATTGACACAGGAAGTCGCAGAAATGCCCATCACAGACTTTGTTCTCTGGTTAAGTCTCAAGAAGAGCATTTTAAACAAGCATATCAAGCTGAGAAAGGGGAAATATAAAATATGTGGTTCATGTATTAAAGGAGCACCAGGAAGTGAAATGGAGCTGAATCCTGTGTTCAAGGAGATAACAAATTACAGGAGTGGGACCTTGGGGTAAGATCCTACCCAGCTAACTTTAGATCCAGGCATGTGGTACACACCTTTAATCCCAGGAGAAAGGCATACAGACCTCTGAGTTCAAGGTCAATCTACAGATCAAGATCCAGGACATCCAAGTTTAGGAAGTGAAGGAGTTGGAAGAGAGGAAGCTAGTGATAATGTAATAGAACATGGGGGCCATCTTCCAGCTCCTGCAAGAAGAACTCAGCAGCTGGTTATAACTCAGAACTCACTTTATAGTCAAGAGGAGAAGGAGACTACTGGGACAACTGATGCTGGTTAGCTGGAGCTAAGAAATTAGTGGTGATTAAGAAGAGACCAGCATCACTGAGGTGAAATCTTCTAGGAAGTGCTTTCTGAGAGCACAAAGAAACTGTATTCCAGAGAGCCAAGGTTGTACCTCATGCTGCAGCTGTACTTGGTAATGTATAAAAGTCACCCACGTGGTACTGGTTTTAAAGGCATGAAGGGGTCATGGGGAGCAGCTGAGGCACGGCACTGTGAGAAGACAAGGAAGGCCATTGGTGAAAGTGCAGCCTCAGTTGCAGTTGATCGCCCAGGACTAAAGTGGTCACGCAACGGAATTGAGGCTTGGAACCATGAAGAGAGCTTATGAGAGGCTATTGGTGAAGCCAAATTGCAGTGAAAGACCACAATGTATTGGAGATGCCAGGACCGTGGGATGATCACCAAGAACAGCAGCAGCAATGAAGTGGATCAACCTGAGTTTAGAGTGCTATAGAGGGCAGAGCTGGAGAAGTGGCACCAGTCTTTTGGAGGAGACCAGACATTGTGTAGATCCTAGACATTGAAACAAGAAGCTGTAACACTGAAGTTGCCTTGGAGACCCCAAGATGTTTGAGATGCCAGAGCCATGGGCTATCTGCTGAGGAAAGCTGCTAACAGGGAGTGGAACCAGCCCAGGAGAAAGAAGATTGTTGCAGTCAACAAAGATGAAAACAGAGTTGGAGATCTGAAAACTGCTTTGACATCAGACATGGAGATGCAGAGTTTGGAGTTTGCCCAGCTGGTTTCATGTCTTGCTTTGGGGATTACAGTTAAGTGATTGGATGGATCTCAGAAGAGACTTTTTAACATTGGACTTTTAACACTGTTGAGACTGCTATAGACTATGGGGGCTTTGGAAGTTGGACTAAATATATTTTTATTATGTTATGGGTAGGTATGGCCCCCATAGACTCATATGTTTAGACAAGCCTATGGGAGCCAGGGATGTGATGGTTTGTATATGCTTGGCCCAGAGAGTGGCACTATTAGGAGGTGGCTTTGTTGGAGTAGGTGTGTCACCGTGGGCGTGGGCTTTAAACCCTCACCCTAGCTGCCTGGAAGTCAGTCTTCCACTAGCAGATGAAGATATAGAACTCTCAGCTCCTCCTGCACCATGCTTGTCTGGATGCTGCCATGTTCCTGCTTTGATGACAATGGACTGAACCTCTGAACCTGCAAGCCAGCCCCAATTAAATGTTGTCTTGGACATGGGGTGTGTTCACAGCAGTAAAACCTTAACTAAAACAGATGGTTTCCTGTCTAGGCTGTTACTTTTGGAGGGTGTGGGAGGTGGAGGTAGGGGTTGTCACAAAAGCCTATTTCCCTCTTTCTCAATTGTAAGTCATTGATGCCACTGCAAAGTAGCTTCCTTGCCCTTTACAGTCAGTGGGAGCATGGATCGTGGACTTCCACGTGGTTTCTTGTGATAGCACTGACACTGTCCTGAGTGAGTTTCAGTAGGACCACAGACCCAGACATGGCCCTTACTGGTACCATGACCATGGATATCAACATGGCCTCAAGTGGCAACACAGGCCACCCATACAAATATGTCCCTGGCAGTAGCATAGCCCACAGACATCAACATGGCTTCAGACAGAAACACAGAACACAGATATCTGCTTAGCCCTTGATGGTAACATGAGCCATGAACATCAACATGACCCTCAGCGACAACAAGACCATAGACCCAAACATTGCCCTCTGCAGTAGCGTGGATAAAGGTTTTATCTTAAGGTAGATACTACACAACAAATATTAAATATATGGACAGTCTTCTTTAAATGGACATGAATTTATTTTGGTTTCAATACAAAATATTAGTATTAATTGCATCATGTACAATTGTGGCAAATTTCTTTTGTCATAGTCATCATTTGGGATTTCCCCCTTGTTCTTGATTCACCTTGGCTGAACAAATTGTCAAGCAACCAAAGACAACCTTCATCATTTATACTTTTTTTTATTTGGTTTTTTTCAAGACAGGGTTTCTCTGTATAGCCCTGGCTGTCCTAGAACTCACTCTGTAAACCAGGCTGGCCTTGAACTCAGAAATCCGCCTGCCTCTGCCTCCCAGAGTGCTGGGATTACAGGAGTGCACCACCACTGCCCAGCCATTTATACTTTCTTAATATGGAGCTTTCCCCCCTCTAACTTTTTGGTTACAATATCATTAACACTGCAATAGTTGAAATGTCTTCTTCTGAACCACTATGGTTAGCATAAAATGAATTTATAAAATTATTTTAGAT
Organism: Apodemus agrarius; assembly: GCA_964023405.1. NCBI lineage: Eukaryota > Metazoa > Chordata > Mammalia > Rodentia > Muridae > Apodemus > Apodemus agrarius. Next base: position 147,468,002 of record OZ030010.1, read on the forward strand.
AACATTTTTAAAAAGAAAGAGGCTAAAGAGATGGCTTGGTAGGGAAATGTTTGCTATAAAAATATGAGTGCCTGAGTTCAGATATACAGGACCCATGTCAAAAACTGCACTTAAGACCCTATATTCCAACCATTGAGATGGGCAGAGACAAGTGAATCGCTGGAGTTTGTTGGTCAGCCAATTTAGATGAAATGGATAAACTCTAGGTTTGATGAGATATTGTCTTAAAACATAAGATGGAGAATAATTAAGAATTGATTTCATCTCTGCTCTGGGTCTGGGCACACTTCTCACTCTAATGGCTAGGTTCTAGACAATACAGAAGTCAGAAGACAACAGAGAGTGGTAGATCACACCATAAGGATGCTGTGAATCACTTGGCTTCTTCAACTAATAAAAAAAAACTTTTAAAAAATAAACAAAATAGGAGGCTGGAGGATATAGCAGTTAAGGACACTGGCTACTTTTCCAGAAAACCTGGGTTTGATTCCCAGCATCCAGAAGCTAGCTTATAACCATCTGTAACTCTAGTTCCAGGGGATCTGAAGGCCTCTTTGGGCCTCCAGGCACATATACAGTACATAGCCATATAGGCAAAACAACACACACACACACACACACACACACACACTTTACTTAAAAGTCTTTGTACATTTATTAATTTGTATGAGAGAACACATACCACAGTGCATATGTGGAAGGCAAAGGACAACTTATAAGAGTTAGTTTTCTCCTTCTACTATGTAGGTTCTAGGGAATCAAACTTGAGTCATCAGGCTTGGCAGTAAGTACCTTTAACTACTAAAGTGCACAGACTTTTTAACTGATTTTATGGTACTAGATAGACATGGAATTCAGAGCTTCAAGCATACTGGGCATGCCTTCTACCTACTTAGCTTGTTCTAGATTTTTAAGAAGAGAAAAGGCTGAAGGAAATGGCTCTGATGAGAAAGTGCTCACCACGCAAGAATGAAGACCTAAGTTTGAATCCCCAGCAGTCATTTCAAAAGTCAGGCATGGATAAAATAACTGTTTAAAATGGAGAACCAGAAACTGGAGATGTTGCTCAGCAGTTAGGAGCACTGTCTGCTCTTCCAGAGGACCTAGATTCAATTCCCATCACACACGTAGCAACTAACATCTATCTGTAACTTCAGTTCCAAGGGATTTGATGTCCTCTCCTGATGCCTTCTTCTGGTTTCATAGATACTGCATGTACATGATACACAGACATGCATAAAGACAAAATACTCATACACAACAAACAGACAAATGAATAAATAAAATGAAGACCAGCAAGATGGCTTGGTAGGTAAAGGAACTTGTTCCCACACTGATGACCTGAGTTCAATACCTAGGATTTATATGGTAAACAGAGAAAAACCAACTCCTATAACCTCCACATGAATAGTGTGACATGTGACCCCACAAACAATAAAGTTTAATTTAAAAATTTAAGGCCAGGTGTGGTCCCATACCTATAACCCCAACACTTGGGAGAGTTGAGATAGGAGGGGATCCCCGGGGCTCATTGGTCAACTAGCCTAGCCAAATCTTGGAGCTCCAGTTCAGTGAGAATCCCTGTCTCAAAGAGTAAGGTAAAGGTGGTAGAGGAAGGCATCTGACCTTGTCCTCTGGACTCCACAAACATACACAGGTACTCATTCATGTATGTGCACTTGTGCATATAAAAACACATATACATAGCATATACTATATCGATCACTCAGTATAATAAAAGTGAAAGAAATGCATCATTATGTCTTGTCTGAATGAACCAGCTACAATAAGGTTATCTGAGAAAATTAGCAGAAATGTACATGGGTAACATTAAAGAATTATTTTGAATATTGCTCACAAATATGTATTTGTTTGTTTTTCAAGAAAGGGTTTTTCTCTGTAGTCCTGACTGTCCTGGAACTCACTATGTAAACCAGACTGGCCTCAAATTCACAGAGATCTGTATGCCTCTGCTTTCTGAGTGCTGAGATTAAAGGCATGCACAGGCTGTCTGATAACTTTTTAACAATTAGATACACCAACTTTCAACACATGAGCCTCTGAATGGCCACTTTAGATCCAGCCATAACACTGACATTGTATTGATGTTAGTTTCACAACTGTGACAAATTCACCATGGTAGTGTCAGAATTTAACAATGAGGGAGACAGGGTGCAGGCCTATGGGAGTTCATTGTGCTATCTTTGTGGCTTCTCTATCAAACCAAAATTGTTTCACATCAAACATTCATTATTTTAAAATATTCCAGGGAAAGAGGAGAGAATAAATACAAAGGACAGGTAAATCAGGACAATTAAAAATGATACTTGGTGGTGGTAGCATATGCCTTGAATCTCAGCACTTGGGAGGCAGAGGCAGAAAGATCTGAGTTCAAGGCCAGCCTGGTCTACAGAACAAGTTCCAAGACAGCCAGGTCTGTCTCAAAAAACAAAAACAAATCACCAAGCAAGCAAACAAAGCCCAACAACAACAAAGTCATAAGACATTTTACCAAATAGCTCTGTAAGTAACAAATATGTGCATAAAATGACACTTAATATCATTAACCATTAGGGAAATGTAAATCAAAACCATAATGAAGAATCATGTCTCACCTCTCATAATAACTAACACAAAAACAGTGGTAGTAGCAAATGTGGGAAGAGATGGGTAATACTGTGTTCTATCTACTGCTAGTAGGCATGGAAAATGGGCAGCCACTCTGAGAAAGACTAACACGAAGTTTCTTATAAAAACAGACATGACATTGCTAGGTGGGATTTGGCTCCGTGTCAGAGAGCTCAGCTAATATACATAAAGCCCTGGATTGTATCCCCAGCAGTACATGGCTAAGAGAAAACAGACAGCTATAAAGAAATAGTCCAAAGCCTTTGGAGTGATGAATAATAGTTAAACTTTTCTTTTCTTTCTTTCTTTCTTTTTTTTTTTTTTTTTTTTTTTTTTTTTTTTTGGCTTTTTCAAGACAGGGTTTCCCCAAGGGTTCTAATAGTGTGTTGCCAGATGCTCAAGCTGGTCAACTCCAGGGAGGAGTCACCAGTGTTCTCAATGTTCCTCCAATGAATTCAGACCTGGAATCCCAAAACTCAGGAGACAGGCAGGAAGATCACTGCACATTCCAGGCCAGCATAGTGAGTTCCCGAGCTACATATTAAGACTCTGCTTCAAAAATACAAAACAAAATAGAAAACAACAACAAAATTTTTTGAGAAAATATTCCACAGAGACCACATTTATGAACAATATGAGCAAATCATTGAAACCTGTTGACTCTACCTGATTGATCCATGGGCCTTCATTAACTATTCTTTACTTTTGTTTATGTTTGACCTTTTCCATGATAAACTGTTTTCTTAAGAGTCACTGCTAAACAAATGTCTGTTGAATAAGTGAAGGATTAATGAATAACCATAGTCCAAACCTGTCCTTCTATAGATAATGGAAGGATCTAGAGGGGAGGTATTATTCAAGGTCACACAGAATACTCAAAGTTCCTAATTGTCACTGTAAATCTTCTAAAATGTAGATTTTAAGTTTTACATATGTGGTACTTTTTTTTTTTTTTTGAAAAAAAATTGACTATCAACTAAAGAGTTCTAAAATAGGGGAAGAGTAGGCCTTCCCAGGAGAAAAAGGGAGAGGCCCAAAATGTTATCTGCACTCTGGGTAGGGGCAGATGGGCCACTTGAGGCAGGTCAGAAGCTGCACTATTAGAGATTTACTCCAGGGTGAAATCACTAGACTGCCTGGTGTTTGAATGTCTTAAGAACATTTACACACCCGGAGGAAAGTATAGGGTTGATAAGTGCGTGGGAAGCAAAGCAAACAGCAGCCCAAAGGCCAATGATTAACTCCTGAGAAAACAAAATGCTGTTCAGGGAGAGAAAGCGCCTAGTCTACATGGTTTGCCTGTGAATGGCATTTACAGGGCTGCATAATTTTCAAGAAAGGGAGAGCAAGACTTTTTTCATGAAAAAAAAAAAACCTTGGTGGAGCCAAGCTAGGGTCCAGACTGAGGGGTAACCATGAACAGGCCCTGGTGGAACATACAACTGGTCCCATTACTCTGCACTCTAGATTTACCTGCTTTCTCCCTCAGAAAAGGCACCAGCACCCCTGTCTCTGGCTCACTCATGTTTTAGATTAGCTTTCCAGTGCCTGGCCCTTCAGTCATCCTGAGGAACATCTCAGACCTCTGACAACCTGCAGATGTTCCCAGCCACAAACACACCCTATCCACTCTGATATTGGGACTCTTGCTCAGTCCTTGCTGTCGGAGGCTAAGTGACAGAGAAAGGATATTTGGCTTCTTAGACAGTGTGGATGACACTGCAAGTTTTGTGCCTCTGGTGGCCCAGCAAGGAAAGATCTTTATTGTGGGGCCCACCCAGTCTCTTCACAATTCAACTAGAATCAGCCACTAGTCAACAACCCACAAAGTTGTTCTAAGAATTGAAGTCCCTACACTATGTGTGAGAGACACACAGTGGTAGAAGCAGTAGCCCCTCAAAGATCTGTTCATGTCCTGGAGTCTATGGGTATGGTCAGATGAAAACAAAGGGGCTGGAGCCATGGCTCATGGGTTAAGAGCACTGCCTGCTTTTCTAAAGGACCCAGTTTCATCCTAAGCACCCACATGGTAGCTCATAACCAGCTAAAACTCTAGATATAGAGGATCCAACACCCTCTTCTGGCATCCTCAGGCACTAGGCACACATGTGGTATGCAGACATATCTGTAGGCAGAGCATCTATGCAGACTTGTTTAAAGGTGGTAACCAGGCACAGTGGCACACACCTTGATCCCAAAACTCAAGAGGCAGAAGCAGGTAGATCTCTGTAGGTTAAAGACTAGCCTGTTGTACAAAGAGCCATGGTTATACAGTGAGACCCTGGCTCAAAATAGAAGGAAAGTCTTTGCAAATGTGATTAAATGAAAGGCATTAAAGTGATATCTTCCAGGTGGGCTTAAATTCAATGACAGGTTATGTTCATGAGAAACAGAAGGAAGGCAGAAGAAAAAGTCCACATGAAGAATGCAGAAATTGGGGTGGTTGGGGCCACAAGCCAAAGGCTGCCTAGTCCCTCTCAGAAGCTGACAGAGAGGAAAATTTCCCCTCTAGTACCTGAAAAGGTAGTATAGCCTTAACTTTAGACCTGTGGCCTTCATCCCAGAGTGGACCATATTGTGACTGCTGTCCAAGAACACCTGTCTAGTGGGAAAGACAGAAAGAGTGGGAACAGCACTGGGGTACTACATGTCATGGATTGTGGGCTATTAACCATAGTCAACTTCACCCAGTGGTCTCTAGCCAAACAGTGCAGGCTCTTATAGAACTGAACCATCTTTCAGGAGCTCCCAAATTAGAGAACAACCCCTCCAGACATCCCTTGGTGGAAGCATCTGGTACCCCACATATTATTGCACATAGGCCTTCTTCAGTCACTATAGCCAAGCCAGGCTACCTAGAAAGGGTCTGGGAACACAGTCAGGGTTTGTCCTTCATTCTCCACCAGTCTACTCAGAGGCTAACTCTCCAGACAGACTTCAGAAAGAACCATCTCCACATACTAACCCCACTGTGTCAGTGCTTTCTCAATAGTTTCCCATTGCCTGGCTCATCCCACACCCTATGACGTTCACTTATTCCCTTCTCTGCTGTGATCCTCCTTCAGGGTTGGTGTAGCTTAAGCATCCTGATCCCTGACTTTGACTAGGAGAGGCAAGGGGACCAATAGCCTGCTTCCATCCTTAGAGTTGTCCTTAGTATACAGCAGAATGTATGGCCCCATAGGCATCATTGAATACAAAACCAAGAGAGACTCATACATGGAACTAGAGAAATGAGAAGATGGGAAGGCCATGGCTAAGCCAAGGTGCTGTTGAAGGAAGTGCTCCCATACACCACAGAGTGACATTGAGCCCCTCAAATCAATCCCTTGAGTAGCCAGGGAGAGGCCAGAACTTCTAGTCCAGGTGTGCCAGCAGTGCCATCTAGGGCATGTTGGATGCCAAGTGAATAGGAAGTTGGCAAGTCAGGAACCTGCCACCCATATGCTATTTCAGAGGGGTTTATAGGCTGCTTGGACCCAACTGTACATGGACTCTAGATAGCTTGCCTTTTACTGTGGCAACAGGCCCTTGATTTGACTAGGGTTTCTATTACACCTGGTGTAACACAGAGCATATGAGAGACCTTTACATTTGCTAGCTGAATGAGAGAGTAAACAACTGGAAAAAAAGTCTCTATTCGCTGTAAAAGCAGAGTCAGCCCCAGAAGTTCAGCATCCTCACTGAGTTCTATCGCGCCTCAATCCCCTTTAATGGTAGCCTAAGGTGTATGGCTGAGAGATCATGGGAACAAAGGACCACCCGCTCAAAACCAAGCATCCTGAAACTTGAGTTCCCTTAAGGTCAGACACCATGGGCCTCCATGGCGCATAGGACTGTCCTCTAATAATCCTCCCTGTGCATGCATGGAGGATACAAAGACTCAGGTTGCTGTTGAACAACTGAGAAAGGAGAAATGGACGGTCAGGGGTGAAATGACAGTCTCCTCCTGAGGGCCCTTGCTGCAGAATGCTCTCCAGCTTGTCTGCTGTCCCCTCAGATCAGTTCTTCACTTTCCAAGGCAGAGCAGGTAACTGGTACTGTTCTGGGCCAGCTATAGGATGCACATAGGCTGGAGCACATAGGACAGTGATGGCTCTTGTGTCTCATCTTGTTCCACTTGAGTTCTGGGGACACAGGCATTCTCACACATGCACCTACTTCTCACACATGCACCTACTTGAAAAAGGAGGTCTTGGAAGAAGAAGTTCCAATATTAGGAATCATAGAGCATGACATTCATAAGGTCTCCACCTCCACCCTGTCCTGACAGCTCAGAGTGCTCATGTCCCAGCATTGCCTCCCAACCCTGACTTCTAGGAACTGAGCTGTATCTTTCCTTATAAAGCTGACCAGGGTCTTCTGTCCTTAGGTAGCCTTGAGACCAGGTGGGGCCCAGGGCAAGGAGCCCTCTGCAAGCCTGTGATCCTAGGATAAGGCTGTCATATGTCCCAGGCCTGGGGGAAAAACTAGGACACACCCCCCCAGCCAAGATGCTTCTGGCAGTGAAGAGTGGAGACTGAAGGGGGATAAAGGCAAGTGTAGCTTTGGCGCTCCTTTCCTGGATCAGGCTGGGGGACCCCAGGGATCCTCAGCTATGGGTTTCAATGAAAAGATGCCTGCTCACTGGGCTGTTGGACAGGCATACCCAGGTCAGCACCCCAGAGTATTGTGTGCACCCCCTGACTCCTGGTGTCTGTGAATGTGGCCACACACAAGAGACAGATCGTTGAGGGTGTCGTCCCGTTAAAGATGGAGAGATGAGATCACCCTGATCATCCAGGTGGCCCCAAGTCCAGTGACAGAGGTCCAGAGACACACAGAAGGAAAAGGCAAGGTTACCGGTAGCGGTGTGTGGCCACAGCCAAGGGACAGCTGGAACTACTAGAGAGGTGGGAAGGGTCCCCCTCAGCCCCTCTGAAGGGATGCACACTAACTTTAGACTCTAGAGCTCTAGAGTTGTGGGAGTCAGGCCCCTTCCAGGCTCTGCTCATTTGCTGTGGCCACCCCAAGGTACTCATCCCTGAGGCGATCAGGGGAACTTAAAGTGTTTTAAGGACAATTTGATCTGGAGGCTGGTGCTCTTCGTGTCCACACTGTTAGGGTCACTAAACTGGTATGGAGACCACCTTGGAAATACCCCTCCCTTTGGCTTTGGCCATTCTGAGGAGCCTGGGCAGCCATTCTGGTTTATTCTATTACACATGAGTCATGAAGTCAGCCTCCATTTCAGAGAGCAGAATTAAGCAACAGCTCTTGAAACTTGTGTGAGTTGGTTCTCTCCTACTAGGTATATTCCAAGGACCAAACCCAGGTCGTCAGGTTTGTCAGAAAGCATCTTAGCTTGCTGATCCATCTTGCTGAAGGAGGCTCTTTTTGCATACATTATCAGGTCACAAAACTGATATGTGAGCCACCCTGTCAAGACCCCTTCTTCCCTTTGGCCTTGGCCATTCCAGAGCCTGGGACATTTTTGACACAGGCAATATTCACCTCTGTAGTCAGAGACAGGACCACTCCATCAACACATCCAGATCCAGACCTTCATGTCTCTATATCTCTTTCCTCCAGAGCTGGGGGCAGGCCCACTCAGCAATGGTGCCCCAAGCTCCCTAAATCCGGCCCTGGTTTCCACATTCTAGGGTCAGCGCTGAGTAAATGTTGACAGAGTCCAGACAGTGCTTGTTCCAGGAATTTGCCTTCACATTAAGGTTTAGGTACAGTCAAGATGAAACAAGGTCAAGTGATAGCCAGAAGAAATGGAACATGTAAACACAGGAAGAAATGGAATGTGTGAACACAGTATAAAGGTTCTACAAATGGAGCAGCTTCAAGGGGTGGGAGAGAGGCCCATGCAACTGGGGCTGCCTCCTGAGCCTGAGATGCTGTTCCCTATATCTGAGCACTCTACCTAGTCTAGCTTCCAGCCAGGCCCAGATACAGAAGCCCAACCTCACAGGAATGGAAATACGCCCAGGTGGCTCAAGCAGGGATCCTCCTGTAGTATCCTGCTCAAACCTAACTCCTTTTTGGGATCCCTAGAGGACTATAAACCTCCATCACCCAAAGGCACACACCCAGCCCCTGATGCCTTATTCCCTGCCTTCGTTCATGTCACATGTGATTCCAGGTATAAACTTCTCTGTGTAGTTCAGCTGTTTCTTATGTGCACATTTCCCTGTGGCACATACAGGCTTCCCATTCCTTTCAGCATACTTATAGGCTGCTGGCTGCTGTGAAGGATAGCAGGCTTTGTCCCTTTCTCTTCTAGCAGTCTCAAAAGAGGATGAGTGAGGATTAACACACACACATACACAGAGCTCACATACATACACACACCACACATGTATGCTTATATACAGTCACACACAAATATGCACACCTGGCACTCTGCACACATATATGTTGATCTATACCACTGAAACATGTATGCTCAAATTGGCTCCTACCTTCCATATTGTATGAAAATCATTTATTCCAATGTACAAGGGAATGGGAGCTGAACTCTAAGCTGTCTACATAACCAGGTCTTGTAAAGGGACAGTTCCAGGGAGTGTGTGGCCTACTCAGACTGTCCTATTGTTGCTCAAGGAAGTGTTTAGTCCCAGTGTCAGCATGGCAAACAACAGCACCTAATCCTGTAGAGACTTGATGCTCCAGGGAAGAGGGATAGAACTCTTGGAGGGGGGATCAGAAAGGAAGGTAAAATTAGGGGACCGGCAAGACGTCTTAGCAGGCAAAGGTGTGCTGCCAGACCTGGTGACCTGAGTTTGATTTCTTAGACCCACGAAATGGAAAGAGAAAGCTGAATCACAAACGTTATCCTTTGACTTGCACACACATTGTGGAATATACACCCTTGCACAATACATACATAATAAGTTTTTTAATTGAAGTATAAAATCTGAATATATTGGGAATTGGGAATCTTCAGGTGTTTAGAGCTATTAAATTTCTCCAGATCTACAATAAAGTCTCAAGAGTTGCACTGAGTTCTGGGAGTACCTCAGTCTGATTAAATAACCCTGTCAAAACTACTCAAACCTCTAGAATCTCAGTGTTTTCATCTATAAAAAATTAAGATCATCTACTTCATATAGATATTTTAGAATTAAGTGATATTATATATGAGAAAACATTTTTGAAATGGTTTTCTAGAGCAATGATAGCAAAATACCACTCACAAGGAGCCTTAAAACAACAGACATTTATTTATTTTTCCCCAAGTCCAAAGGACAGGAGTCTGAGACATGGGTATTGACAGAACCTTCTGCCCCTGAGGACTCATGGGATGATGTGTTCCTGGCCTTGGTTTGGATTCTGCTGGTTGGTCTGTGACCTTTGGTCTGCTTTGTCTTGTAGATCTTTGCCATCATCTTCACATCTTCCTGTGTTTGAGTCCAAATTCCCCTCTTTTGTAACACTGGTCTTAATGGATTAGGAGCCTACTGCCTTCCAGTCTGAGTTCATTCTGCTGACTTTATCTGCAAAGAACTGATTTCCAAATAAAGTCACATTCCCAGGTACTGGACGTCAGGGCTTCAGTATATGAAAAACGACCCATGATAAGCTCTCTATGAGTTTTATACTAGAGAATTTGGGTCTCTCACTGTTACTGTTATTGTTACTGTTACTGTTACTGTTACTACGTATGGCCAATTTAATCTCCTTGCCCACTTCCCCTTACCTGTTTGTCACTGTTCACTCCCTGCTCTGTCCCAGGCTTTGTTTCTGGCATTTTCCTTCTCAAAATTCACCCCAAGTGTTCTGTCAGATCCTTTCCATTTTCTCTACCTAGCCTCAAATTCCCTTTTCCACAGCCTCAGTGTTCTCAGCCTCTTTGCCAGTATGCCTCAGTGGGACAGGAAGTATATTGTTGTCCCTGGGAAGACCTGTGCCTGTAAAACAGACATGTATGGTCATGCTGTCATTCTCTGGCTATAGGTCTTGTGTTCTTGAGTAAAACACACCAAGCCCAGAACACTAGACAGGACCAGCCTTGTCACAGTATTCTGCCCCATACTTCCTAGGGAGCACAACTCTTGGTGCATGTTTGTGGGTCTGTCTGGTGGGATTCTGTGCAGCCATCAAGGGACCCCTTCCCTCACAGAGACATGCTCTCTCTCTCTTCCCTGACAACCACTCACTATGAGTTCCTTAGTAAGAGAACAGAAGTCTGAGGCTAACTGGTCATGGAACCTGTGGCAGAAGATTCCCAGGGACCACCAATGTAACAATACCGCAGCTTGTGCTCCTCCTACAGTATCTGGGGGTTGGCCAGCTGAAGAGGAAAGGGGAGGCCTGTGGCCAGCAATGCCTTGACAAGCACACACTTGCCACTCAAGACAGCCCCAGCCATCTGAAGTTCCCGGAGGTCCTGAAGAGATGCCAGGCACGAGCTGAAAGGGGTGGAAGGTGAAAACACTGGGGAGGACCAAGCTAGGGTTGGCCTGAGGAGCCTGAATATTTTCTGAGAAGGAAAAAGGCAAAAGCAAAGACTGGAGTTCTGCTGCTGAGCCTAGCAATGTTAATAACAGGTGAGGAACAATGGGAAAGGAGCCTGAGGGGAGCCTGAACTAGGAGGACCAAAAGAGGCTGGAGCCTCTGAGACTGCCAGGCAGTGCCTTCAGGCTCTGGAGCATACCAGGGAACAGGAGACAGAGATTTGAAGACAACTTTCAGGGCCTACCCCAGAGACTAGGAATCCTTGCCTGGGGGCAGAATGAGGCCACAAGAGTCAATAAGGCAACCAGGTGCCTATTCACTGCATGGGCAGAATTAGTAGCCTCAGGCAAATGACAGCAGCTACTGAAGCCAGCTGCCCTGGGACTGGGATTGTGCTGGAATTGCTATTTATGGGAGGTGGTCTCCCAGAGGTGGGCTCCATTCTTGGGCCCCTCCATATTCTGGCAGCCTAGTTCAGGCCTAGTCATAGAGTACACTTTTGGAAGGTCAACTCTCTTTTCCAGGAATGGTGATGGGATGCAAAGCAACAGCTTGTGGTCCCAGATCCCAGGCCCTGCCTGAAACCAGCTGTTCACTGCCCTGTCCAGCTACACACAGTCTAAGTGCCCTATAGGGCAGGAGTCTCAAGCTTCCAACTCTTTTCATTCCTGGGCTCTACTTACCTTGTTAGAACCCTTCCAGGATCCAGGCTACTAGAGACACTAGAGACAGAGATGACCCTTTCCCAAGGCTTGGTACAGCTGGAGTTTAAAAAAGAAGTGAACCATTTCCTGGAAGACAGGCAGACTGTGTGAAGGTAGACAGAGTAGATAGGAGGGACGAGGTGGAATAAATGTGTTTTCTACATGCTGGTGATGCGAATTTGAGGGTCAGGAAGAGGAATTACTAAGCTAAACAGTGGCCTCACAAAACATGAGTCCACCTGGAGCCTCAGAATGTGAACCTTATGTAGAATAAGGCAAAGGGACACTAAGTATCCCCGTGTATTCTGGAAACTGCAAATAAAAAGCTGGGGCTGGAATGCGGGCAGGGAGGAAGTGGGAGAGGGGAGGCCAGAGGGGCACAAGAGCCGGGTCACGTAGGACCTGCAAACTGGACTTTGTTCTCAAGGCCACAAGGGACCATTAAGGGGCCCAAAAGGGAGGAGTAGCTTAGTATCTGTCTTAAGACAATCCCTCTGGCTATGAGATGGAAATGGGGGCCTGGGAAGAAGCTATGCTGAAGACAGAACACTCCAGTCCAGGAAGCACAGGACTTGACAGGGCCAAGGGGATATGTGTATAAAATTTCCAAGTCTGTAACAGTATGTGGAGGCCATGGAAAGAGATCAGGCTGGAGGAGGAATTCCCATGGACTCGATTTTAAACAAACATCTGAAGTGCCATGGGGCTTCCAGGTGGCACTAGTCAGCTGGCAGCGAGTGCTATGGACAACATACTCAGAGACAGTTTTGACCAAGGAAAGGAGCTGAGATCATCCCATGAGGACATGTACAGAGACATTAGAAGGCATGGAATGCCTGAAAAGGAGACTGGGGCAACTGGCCAGGAGGAGGGAAAACAAGCTAAAACCCTGGCCAGCTGGGGAAGGCAGAGGAATCTAGGAAGGAGAGACACTGCAGCTGTATTAATGCAAGTACAGCTGCAGAGGGCACCTTGGCAGGTAGGAGGATGGGTGGCCCTGGCTACAGTGGCTGGAAAACAATTCCATCCAGGCCCCAGACCTGCTGGGAAACAGAGAGAGGCAGCATTCAGAAGACTTGGTGAGGCAGGAAAGATGGTGTGTGTGCATGGTGATGGGAAGATAGACCGGTAGTGTGGCCGAAGGGCATGAATGAAGAGGTTGACCTAAGACAAGCAAATGGCTCCAGTGAGTCTAAACACCAGGTGGCCAGAAGGCAAACTGTTGCAATGCTTTGTGATATCCAGACCTCCTGACTCCCTGTCCCTCCTGCCTATCCCTTATCAGAGCCATCTACCCGGGGGGATGGATGGGGAGGGAGGGAAGCAGAAGCCCAGTTACTAGGAGGAGCAAATCTGGCAGCCAAAGGTAGGGAAAAGTGCCTCCACTATCCTGCAGTGTGACCACAGTGGAGGAGATCCAGACAGAAAGGTAGCTAATGCTGCCTGGCCTGTACTCTGGGGAGATGTGTACAGAAAAATGTAGTACACATAGGAGGACCTTGGAAATCAGAAGTTGAAATGGGGTTACTTGGTAAACATAGATAGATGGTAGGCTGGATCCTGAGATACTGGGCAGGGAAGATTTTGAGAACCAAAGAAAATAAACAGAATTCAGATGAAGTCAAGGCTGGTGATCAATTAGGAAGTGGAAACTAGGTTTGCAGAGAATGGAAGAGGAAGTACACATCAGTAAGGGCTGGGGCAGGGAGGCAAGCTTCTCTAAGACAGAAAGCATATTCTAAAGACAAACCTCCTTGCTCTGAAGATGGGCTTTGGATGCTACCCTTACTTGTAGCCTTCAGAGCCTTTATCAGACAGCCTAGAAACAGATGGAGCTGTCACTGGGAGACAGTACGTGAGGTATGCCTCTGGGACATGGAAATTTGAGAGATATGTTCTGAGTGACCCAAAGAAAGCCATTCAGAGTGCAACTGGGCCCAGTATCTCTGAAACAGAGACCCTAGGATATGGGTCAACATGTGGACATTGGTCAATGGTATGGGCAGAGAGGTATCCTTGAGAGTGTGAGCAGGGAAAACAGGCCCTACTCCATGATATTAGTGGACAAGGGTGATGTCACAAATACGGAAGACATGATTTCCCAACACCACTCCTCTTATAAACACGACTTAATGACCACTTACCAACAGAAGGGACAGGTAATGCCAATCTAAGCTCTGAAGTCACAACATCCAGATGTCAAGCAAGGGGTTTCCAGAAAGTGGTCAGACCCTCACTGGAACTTGATCCTGTGATTAGCTTTGGTGGGCTCTTTGAGGCTCTGATCAGGGATGTGACATGAAAGAGACATTCAGAATGTGATTGTGAAAATTCAGGTATAGTAGCACATACCAATGACCCAAACACTAGGGAGAGGGAGGCAGTAGTGTCTGAAGTTCCAGATCTTCCTCAGCTACATACAGGTTTGAGGCCAACCTTGCCTACCTGTCTTAAGAAAAGAAAAAAAAGAAGAGAAAAGAAAAGAAAAGAAGCATTGATGTAAAGATGTTGACCTGGAAAAAAAGAAATCAATGAAATGATTCCCAATGATATTCTTTTATACTCAGATAACATTCGTGTCTAGCCCAATTGTCCTCAAAGAGGCTTCACCCAACAACTGATGGGAACAGATGAGTAGACCCACAGTCAAACATTGAGCAGAGCTTGGGCAATCCTGAGCAACATGGAGAGGAAAGATTGTAGGAGCCAAAGGGGACAGGGACATCACAAAAAAAAAACCCACAGAATCAACTAACCTGGGCTCATAGGGGCCCACAAAGACTGAACCAACACTCAGGGAGCTTGCATACATCTAACCTAGGCCCTCCACATATATGTTACAGTTATGCTAACAGTGCAAGCAGGTGCTGTCTGTTGCCTGCCTTTGGGACCCTTTCTGACTACTGGGTTGCCTGATCTAGACTTAAGGAAGTGCCTATTCTTGCTGCAACTTGATATGCCATGGCTGGTTGTTATCAATGGGAGGCCTGTCCTTTTCTAAAGAGACATAGAGGAAGAGTGGATGTGAAGAAGGGAGAGGAAGTGGCAGGGCTGACTGGGAGGAGATGAAGGAGAGGAGCCCCCCTTCTCTTTCTATCTCCTGGCTATGAAGAACTGGGGCTGCAGTTCAGATAAACAAAATGCTGATCAGCAAAGAAAGTGGGGCCATTCCAGCAAGTAGAGTTCCAGGCTGAGGCTGCATGTGAACCTAGCCTGGCACCCTCACTACCCCTCTCCATGTTCCTGTTGAGGATTACCTGCCACAAAGAAGGCTCAGGAAGTTTCTGCCAACTCTGTGGGGGATTTTTCCTTCTAAATTTAGCAAGTCAACCATTCCCTCTCAATACCTTCTTCCCACATTGGTAACTGATTGATGCTCTGAGAGAACCCTACAAGGAAGACACAGATACCATGCCACATGATCTGCTTGTCCTGGGGCTAGACTCTGGACACTGAGAAGGTGGGGAGAGCAGTGAGCTGAGGTAGGGACAGTGAAAGGGGTGGGAGCATGGCAATTGCCAAAGGGGCTTTAAAACTGAACCTGGATCCTGAGGTCCTGCTCCAGAAATCAGTCAAGCTGCAGACTGACTTTCTCTATTCCACCCTCTCCCTCCTGTTCTCTCATCTCTCCTGTCCCTGCTCAGAATGTGTACATCCAGGGCCTTACAGCTTTACTATCTGGTTAGCCTGCTTTTGACCTTGTCTGCAAGTGCAGCTTGGGGAACTTCCACCACCAGGGCCATTTTGTTTAACATGTCTAGGCATTTCCCTAAAGGGGGCCACTAGGCTCAGGAGCTTCTTCTAAATGGATCTATAATGTGCTTCTGAGAGCATTGTACATGATCAAGGAAGGGGTTGGGCTGAGCACAGAACTAAGCCTGTTTACTCATAGATGGTGCCATGGTGGACTGGGGCACCTGTGATAGCAGATGGCTTCAGCCAGACATTCGTCTCTGTATAATTCAAAGGTTGCCCAGATCAGCCTGGCCCTTGGATTTCTTGTATTACATCAAAGAGTGATTCTTGTTGCCTAGAGAGCAGTGACCACAGTGGGAGGTCTGGGTGGGTGATCTGCAAGGATGGGCAAGCAGAAGCAATGCAGATATACTTCCTCCAGCCTCTCGGCCATGAGTCGCTAAAGTATGGATGCAAGGGTTCTTTCAAACCTGTCTAAAAACACATCTGAGTCAGATGAGTGCCCAAACCACATACAAAGCTGCCCTATGTCCTCTGTAAACAGAGGCAGGGAATGGCTGTCCTCATCTTTCTTGTTCTGTGTATTTTCCTGTGTTGACAGATAGAAGAAGAAGAGTTCCTTGTGGTACATCACCACTTTCAGCTTCTTCGGTTTCTAAAGAAAGGTCCCATAACCTTGGAATAAGGCACAGTAGGGACTAGCAAAGAATCCCAGGTTCAGAAGTACGAAGGAACTAAGGGCTGGCCTGTGTGCCACCATTTTGGCAATTGCAGCAGGATCAAGTCTTGAACCCATAGGCTAGTGCTGAAGGGCAAGAGGCCAGAGCAAGCTAACAGCCAGTCTGGTGTCCCTCTGGCAGGAAGAGAGTGTTAATACTGGCCTCTTCCTAGAAGAGGATAACCTTTTGCTGAAGCTGAGGTGAAGAGGGACAACCAGGGCCTGAGAGCATGGTGATGGTGCCAGGCTCTGGAATCTACACTCTGCTCTGGCTCACACATAACTGTCTAATACTGCTGTAAAACTCACCTGGAGATTCCAGGATCTTGCTTCCTTTCCCAAAAAACCAAATCTCAGAGATGGGAGACTTGGTTGCTGGAGGCCAAGCTGACACTTTCCCTCTTCTGCAGGGGTAATGACTCAGGAGAATTCGGCTGCAGACACAACATTCCAGCAGCCCAGCAGCCAGGCCTCTCTTGGCTGCTCCCTATCCATGAAGCTGCTGGCATCCCAGCTTGCCTGGCCTCACTGGATTCTGCTCTTCATGAGCAGAGAAGCCAGCCCTTGGTAGTACCTGAACAAAGACTGGTTCTCAGCACCTCCCCAGTGTAGAACTTCCTGAGCTCACACATGACTCCCTTGGGAGCCCTGGAAAGAACAGGCCCTTCTGAGTCCTTCTCCCTCAAAGCTAGAATTCAGACATGGAACCAGCTGGTATCTTGTGCAAAAATATTCAACTGTGGCTCTAGACTTCTGACTCAGTTAACTTGAGGCTAGTATAGCTTCACCATGTTACTGGGCACCCCTTTCCAACCACTGCCTCAGTTGACCTAGCTGTAACATGGGAAATGCCTCCCTTGAGGCATTACACCAAACTGATATAAGCATAAAATAAAGTCCTAGATGGGAATGCTTGGGACCTGAGATGCCAAACAAAGTAAATGGGACCTAGTGCCAACATCCTTGTCCCCACAGGCTCCCAGGCCTTCCCCCAATGTCTTAGCTCCACCCTTTCCAGGCGCTGGGGCTCATATGTTATTCCCATTAGACAAAATCTGACACATGAGAATGAAGGACGATAGTGAGGGGGTACATGGAGTAGGGGATTCGCAGCACTGCCAGTCATACCTTTACACCCAGTCCATTGTGGGGACTGGAGCTGGCCCTGGAGGCCAAGCCATATGTCCTTTCCTTCTTGGGCCCCCTCATTCCTCTAGAAGCAAAGGTGCCCCAGTGTAGACTGTTGTGCAATGGCAAGGTGGCCCAAACCAAATGCAGATCACCGTCAAACCTCCCCATATACACTGGCCCAAGCTCGGGTTACCGGGATAAGTGTGCTTTGGGGTGGGACATGGGACCATGGGCACATCATAATTCAAGTAGAAGTCGAAGAGGACAAGGGCTTGCAGGTAGGTGGAAGGCGGGTGGGGTGTGGGAGGCAGAGGGGGGATGGTGGACAGGCCTGGGCCCCTCCCTGATTCTTCCCAGCGCACCGCTGGCAACAGAGCCCCTCCTGGGCAGGGGGCGGAGAAGACCGCCACAGGAGGGGAGGAGGCTGCCACAGCGAGGCGGTGGAGGCGGGATTTGGAGTTTCCCTCCGCGGCTGCAGTAGCCACAGCAGCCCCTAAGCTCCAGGCGAGGCCGCCGCCCGGAGCTCTGGTGGCGTACGCCTGTGACAACAGAGCTTCTTACTGCCCGAGCTACGGGAACTTCCTAGCTACGACGCACAGAGCCAGGGATCAAGCTGAGGCAAGCAGAGGTGAGCAGAGCACGCGGAGCCCTGCCCCCACCCCACCCCCATCCCTCCTTGCTGCCTACCCCCAAGTATGTTCCTCCACCGCGGACCCCCATAGTCCTGGCAACCACATCCCAAAGGCCCCGAGGCATGCTGGGGAACAAGAATCTACATGACCCATTTGGTCCTATCACTCACTACACACTCCTGCCACCCTGCCCGTGCGCCTTTCACGTCCCCTGCCATTTCCACCAGCCTCACAGTCATGGGCACACAGGCTTCTGTACTGTACATATCAACAGCTCCCTGCCCCAGCACTCACCACTATTCCCAACTCACCAACGTCATCCCATACCCTGCCACGCCCCAGCACACACCCAGGTGCCTGACACAGTGCCAGCACATCCCTAGATGTCTGCACTAGCATAGTGCACTCTCTCCCTCTCCCTTCCCCTCCCCCTCTCCTTCTCCCCCTCCTTCCCTCCCCTTCCTCTCTCTCACACACACACACAGTGTGCCCCTACCATCACAAACTTCCCATATGCCCATTACAGAACCCACCCATGTCCTGATTGTCCAGAGACACTATAATCCACCCACTACAACACAAATGCATAACCCAGTGGCCAACACTCCCCAGTCCCCAGAATGACACCTCCAACATCCCCAACACCCCAACATACAGAAATACCTGCTGGATTGCTAGGGCTTCAGCACGCTGCTCTGCTCCCATTGCAGCGAACCCTCAACACCCCCCCCATGTCTCTGAACGCCCCCCCCCCCCATCACCTAGCACACAGGCTCTAAAGGCTGCAGCATTTGGTGGCATCCTTGCAAGGCAGTGGCTCACTAGCTTGGGGCACCCCTCCAAGTGCCTCCCTAAAAGGCCTTCAGATGTCCCTGATTTGACTTCTTCTCTAAGAAATAAAGAAGGCACTTGAGGCCCAAGGTACAGAACTTAGATGTGGAGGCAAGGGACCGCGGGGGTGGGGGTGTGTGGAAGAACAGAGAGGGAGAGAGGTATTGAAATGGAGGAGGCCTAGCTGGGACCAAAGGCTCCAGCTTATAGTGGGTTGCTTCTGTAAGAGGTGGAGTCAACATGCACTATTTGTATCCCAACCTGTGTGTATGCTTTAAGAAGTGCTATGTGTGCACGTGTGCTTGTGAGTGTCTGGGAGGAGTGTGTGCTGGGTGGAAGGAAAAGCAGGAGCAGCACCCTGCTGAGCTCCCCTGGGCAACAATTGGTTTCATTCACTCCTGCCTTCTTTGTTAATGAGCATTTCTTCTGCAAACACCCGGCGCGTGTACCAGGCCCTCAATGGGGGGGGGGGCGCTGAGGCCAGCTTGGGACCGGGCACACACCTGCCTTGGAGGAACTCCCAGTCCCTCGAGGAGCCCTACTAGGAAAATCATAAAGCCATTCTCAGCGGAAAGTGGGTTTTATGGAAAAGACACTGGATTTGGTAGAAACATTGTCTCTGGGAGTTGCGCTCCGGCCTTTGTGACCTGGAAACGACTACTGAAATCCTGCCACTGGACCCGGTGGGAATCGGCAGTGCCACTGAGGCATCTGCGGGACCTGAGAGTGCCCACAGCACTCAGTGGGCCTGGGGGTAAGGGGGTTCGTTGGCCGGGCCAGTCAGAAGCCCTGGGGCCCCCAGCGGGGGCGATAGTGGGCTCAGCGCCTACCCTGCGGCAGCGAGTGGTGAGTGCGTCGCCTGACTCCACCCGCCAAAGGGGGGGGGGGCGGGAAGGGCCCCACGTGCAGCGGCCTCCCCCAAAACCTGTCTGCCTGAGAATCGTGAAGTGGGAGAGGGGCGGGGCCAGCGGTCGAGCAGAGACTGTTGGGGGGGGGGGCACGGAGGATTAGTGGAGGCAGGCGAAGGGGGCCTTGGCTGCACTGAACCCTGCAGTGCAGGGGTGGCAACAGGTTCCCATTTGTCCGGTTTGCTGGCACTGCGAGCGAGGCAGGCGTTGGGCACTGAGCGCTGACTTTGGAGACTGAGCATCTGTCATCCTCACCCTATCTAATGCTAGGATTGGGGCCTTGCCAGCAGGCGCCTGAAACTAGGTGTAGGGAAAGTACTCTTCAGGTGTGGACAGGAATGGAGCTGGTTGTGGATACCTAGGCGCCCCTTTCCTTCCTGGGGAGGTGCCGCACTCCCATGCTCATCCCCAGGACACTTTCCTAGCACTTCCTCTACAAAGCTTACTCCTGAGACCATAGCTAGATTTCTGGGAATACCAATATTTCCCTCTTGTTGGAGATTCTCCCTCCAAGTACAGGGTCTCTTCAGCTGTCTGCATCCATGGCCTCATGCCACCATTACCCTGTCCATAATATAATCAATAATCAAGCCCCAGTCAGCCCTTGCCAACACTTGGGGTTCTCATTTTGAGAACATTCTACTAATGTAGTGACTGGGAAGTATTTCCTTTTTTTTAATTGGCTTTCCTTCCATGCCTGAGCTTCAACCTTTCCCCAAATATTCTTACCCCATCACATTCCTTCCTTCGGGCAGAGTATGCAGTCCTTGTGTTCCTTACCCATTTATCTACGGGGTCCTAACCCTTTGATTATTTTGTGCGAGCTTTATCTTATCTGTTGTGTGTTTTCCTTTAACACTGTTATTTGCTTTTCTTGGGCTTTTAGCAGAGAAGGGACACATGGCCAAATGGGGCTTTTTTAGAAGCCTCCCCTTGCCTCTCCTTTCATTGTCAGCACTTATCACCCCGATATCTGGTCCAGTGCCTTTGCTTATTGTTAGTGTGTCCTGCTGGACTGGAAGACTCAGGAAAGGAGAGCCCTTATGTGTCTTCCCTGTTCATCACCTGTCTGGTGGGCTGGTTGGAGGCCACCAGCCTTTGTGGAGTGAATGGCACTCTGAAATGGGGCAGGGTGGAGACAAGTTGAAGTTTCAGAAACTGGGACAGTGACTTGTATAGTCATGACCACTGTAAAATCCAGAAGGAGCATGGGGATGGGGACATCTTGCAGTAAAACGACTTCCCTCCACGTGGATCCATCTAGTGATTTGTGGGAAAGAGGCACTGGGGAGGCGGCCGCCTTCACCTAATAAGAGCATAGTGTCTCAGTTTAGAGTTGGGTGCTCAGAATTCCCACGTACCTTTAGCTAGGCCTGAACAAATGAAGCCCAGATGGAAATAACACACCCAGGAGCTGCCTTGTGCCTTCAGTTTTTAAGTAGCATTTCACAGTAGTACACATTAGAAGGCTCTGATTAGCCCATTATACAGATGGGGGCCATCTAGTTCCAGAAGTTCAGGATTATTGAGTTGCTTGAGACAGTTTCTGGTTCTGGGGCTCTGGGCTTTTGTCCCCACCCCTCTTCCTGCTTCCAGGGACCAGACTGGCGCCAAGCAGGGGCAACTGCAACATGTCCCCTGCTGGGCCCCCGACCTGCCCTTGGCCTCTGCCCCGACCCTGTCCCGCCTGGGTGGAAGCCCTAGCTCAGCCTGCCGCTTGCAACTCCCACCAGGTTATTCCTTAGCACGGGTTGGCTCGCCTGGCCCCTGAGCACGCCCCACCGCCCCGCCTCATCCCGCCCCCTTGAGCTGCTACTTAGTCCGTCCGAAGGCAGAGCCTTCCAAGGTGGAATCTGGATCCGGCTGCCAGGAAGCGGCTAGCGCACGAGTGGCGCGAGGCTTGGCTTCCACGTGCGAGCCTGCTCCACCACCCCGCCCTCTCCGAGCGCCCGAGCCTGGGGACTCCGTCTCCATGAACGATACCTACGCCCTGCCGTGGCACTAGCTGTGGCCAGGACGTCCGGGTTCAGTCGCCTGCCTCTGGATCTCGCTCCAGGTCTCTCCTTTTGTTCTCTCCAGGGGTGGGTAGGAGTGGGGCCGAGTCAGCTCTTACGGGACTCGCCGAGGCCCATCACCTCGGTGACCCTCTTGTTCTCTGGGTCTTCCTGGCCGTAGAGGAGAGCCGGGCCTTGAACCCAACTTCTCCACACATCCAAAATCGAACTTGGGGAGTGATGGAGATCAGAGCAAGTGAGAAAGTCAGAAAAGGGGTGTGGAGGGAACTGATTGTAGTCCTAGCACTTCAGAAAACGCCTTCATTCAAGAGGCCGCTAGACTCCTGACTATCTTGTGGGGTATGTCTCCTGAAAACTCCGTGTAAGCCGGGCAGGGAGCAGCGCCCAAGCGGCGGCAGCCTCCGGTCTTTTTCCAGGGGCGCCTTCCTTGGTGTTCTCACTGTGGGTGGAGCGCGGTAGAGGAATGTCCCTGCGGGGACACTGAGAGCCTGCCCTCAGGACAGGGGTCGACTTCCCGCCTCAGTAGCCTGGTCCACGCTGCGGCAGTAGAGACAAACTTGCCCTCACTCTGCGCCTTGCCTCTCTCCACAGAACCCGCTGCCCGACGTGCAGGACGCTGCGCGACCATGGAGAGTCTGAGTCGCTCATGCCTGTGGCTGCGTCAGGAGCTGTCGTCCCCGCGCCCACAGCTTCTGCTGCTGGACTGCCGCAGCCGGGAGCTGTATGAGTCGGCGCGCATCCGCGGGGCGCTGAGCGTGGCCCTGCCCTCGCTGATGCTGCGCCGCCTGCGGAGAGGGAGCATGTCGGTGCGCTCGCTCTTGCCTGGGCCACCGCTGCAGCCTCCCCCACCGGCCCCTGTGATCCTGTACGACCAGGGTAGTAGTGGCCAGTGCCAGCGTGAAGCAGCGGAGGCTGAAGCGAAGGCCGAAGCGAAGGCTAAAGCGGAGGCCGAAGCGGAGGCCGAAGCGGAGGCCAAAGCGGGGGCCAAAGCGGAGGCCAAAGCGGAGGCTGAAGCGGAGGCCGAAGACTGGGATGCTGACTCAGTGCTGGGCATCTTGCTCCAGAAGCTGCGGGAAGAAGGCTACCCCGCATACTACCTACAGGGTGAGTGAGTATCGGTGGTCTGAGAGAGAGCACTCTGGACAGGCCTCAGGTCAGGAGGAAAGGTTCTTCTTTCCAAGGGGATTTCATTATTACTTTATCCTTCAGCAGCCTCAGTCTTACTTTATCTAAAATACAGGATAAGAGCCCACCTCCTGATAACCTGCCCAGCAGCTTTTGGGGAGGCAGAGCTGAGCATGACCTTGGGCAAGTCCTTCACTCCTCCAAACCCATTTAGAAGTCTGGATAATGGGAAGAATTGACCAGAAACAACCTAGTTCACAGGACATTGCCCTAAGAGGGCTGCATTAGGCACTTACCATCCAAAGATGAGTGAGGGTGGATGACTGTTCATATAGCACAGCACATATAGGGCTCCAGTTTAAACAAATCTGCTGGCTTCTGTGTTCCCTTTGGCAATATCTGCAAACCCATTCCGGGGAGCTGTGTGCTGGCAGCTCCCGAGCCCCAGCAGGAATACTTGGCTGCCCAGAAGGCTATATTAATTAGTAAGACCTTGCCTTTCTCTCTTGACAGGTGGCTTCAGCAAATTCCAGGCCTTGTGTCCTCACCTGTGTGAAACCAGCTTCGGTGCTCGTGCTGGCTCAGGCCTGGGCTCAATGTCTAGCCCAGTGCCTGTGGTGGGGCTTGGTGGTCTGTGCTTGAGCTCTGATTTCTCCGATGCGGAATCTGAGGCTGACCGTGACACCTTGAGCTGTGGCCTAGATTCTGAGAGCACCACATCCCCTCCAGCTGGGCTGCTACCACCCTTCCCAGTCCAGATCCTGCCCAATCTCTACCTAGGCAGTGCTCGAGATTCAGCCAATTTGGAGAGTCTGGCCAAGCTTGGCATCCGCTATATCCTTAATGTCACCCCCAACCTTCCTAACCTCTTTGAGAAGAATGGTGATTTCCACTACAAGCAGATCCCCATCTCTGACCACTGGAGCCAGAATCTGTCCCAGTTCTTTCCGGAAGCCATTACATTCATTGGTGAGTCCTCCTTACTTCTGTTCTTCTCCCCGCCCCTCCCCACTCCACTCTACCCACTAGACTGATTCTTGGTCTCTCCTCCTCCTGCTCTCTCCATTCCCAGAGCCCACATGACACTTGAGGAGGTGGGTGTAGAGCTCAGGTCAACTGCCAGTGAGATCTCCCAGGATAGGGAGACAGTGTTGATAACCCCAGAAATTCATTTAGCTTTGACCTCACTCATGCTGACTCTTAGGGGGTGTTTCTGTTCTGTCCTGTTCTCCTTAGATGAGGCCTTGTCGCAGAACTGTGGGGTGCTCGTCCACTGTCTGGCAGGGGTCAGCCGCTCTGTCACTGTCACCGTGGCCTACCTCATGCAGAAGCTTCACCTCTCACTCAATGATGCCTACGACTTGGTCAAGCGGAAGAAGTCTAACATCTCACCTAACTTCAATTTTATGGGGCAGCTGCTAGACTTTGAACGCAGCCTGCGCTTGGGGGGGAAGCGCTCTGGGGGGCGGGGCAGTGGGGGACCAGAATCCACCGTCTCAGACCCACCTTCCTTCTTTACTACCCCTACCAGCGATGGGGTCTTTGAGCTGGACCCCACATAAAGCTGTATAGAGCTGCTGGGCTGGTCCCTACTTATGACCTCTAGTATTAGCAGGGATGGGATACAGCCATAAGCAGGGAGAGGGGAAAGGGGAAGGGGGGAGGGAAAGCTCAATACCTCATGCGGGGATGGTGGAGCAAGGCAGGAACAGAGTAGAAACCTGCTCTACCCACTCAAGGCCAGCCCCAGATTCTATTACACGTGCCTATAGGTGGGCCCGTGGCTACGGGCCTGCCCTTCACCGCTCTAGGGCGGGACCATGCTCCAGAACCTGCCTCTTCTGTGACTGTTACTTTATTTTTTTCAGGGTGGGAGTGGGGCTTCCTATCCAAGAGACCATTCAAGATTGCTGCCTGGGCTCTGGCCCTTCTTGCTGTTTTTGTTTTCAGGAAGAGGGTATCATACTTTGCGACAGGAACCTGCTCTGGGTTCCATACCTGTCTCCAAATGTCCACCTGTGAGAACAGACCTGAATACTTTGATTCATATAGACTCCTTCCTGCTTCTCTGCCTAGGGCTTGGACCTCTTAGAGCTGTAGGGTGTGTACCCAGAAACACGATGGCTGTTCTCTGCATCCACAGGGACAGCCTCTCTGGGTGGCTTTTTGCTGGGCAGTGTCACATGGGAGGGCATGGGTCTGGGAGCCAATGGGCGAGATCCCAGCCACACATCTGG
The DNA here is from genome assembly GCA_964023405.1 of Apodemus agrarius. Classification (NCBI taxonomy): domain Eukaryota; kingdom Metazoa; phylum Chordata; class Mammalia; order Rodentia; family Muridae; genus Apodemus; species Apodemus agrarius. The sequence continues at coordinate 147,493,072 of OZ030010.1, forward strand.
TGCCCTGACTAGTTCTTTCCTCCTCCCCCAGATGTCTTGACAGGATCACTGAGACTCTTTGTGACTGAGGGTGGTCACACTGCCACCGGAGAAGATGGGGTCTCAGAGCGAGAGCTGAGGGGGAGGGAGGGAAACATGAAGGCTTCAATTTGGCTGCTGTGCTTCTCACACAGCCGCTGTTGGTTTGGGGGGCAGGGAAGGGGCCAAGCTGCAGACACACATGGTCATTCATTGCAGTCCACACCCCGTTGTAGACAGTGTGTGTGTGTGTGTGTGTGTGTGTGTGTGTGCCCACACATGCACACTAGCCCACTCACATACTCAGCCTGGCGCTGGCAGTACCTGTGGCAGCAGGACCATCTTGTCTTTGAACCTGGAAAAGGTTATGCTTCTGTGTTTTTGTAATCCACATCATAATCGTGTTCTTTCATTGTTCCTCCTGAATAAACAGTTTATTTAAAGTACTGAACAGACAGGTTGTTGCTTCTTGGACTCCTTGGGGAAGGGAGGGAAAGAAAAGGGAAGCCTGATCTTCACAGATCCATCGTTCCCCATCTATGTACACTGCCTGTTGGCTACCATGTCTCTCACAATCCATTTGAACTATTCCAGCACACTTCAGGGAGCAGGGTAAAACAATGAGCCAGACATGAAGAAGCTGCATGTTTGCAGCTGCATTTCCAGAAGGGAATGTGATACAATGTGTGGCCAGTACCACAGTCAGAGTAGGGAATCAAATACTCCAAACAAGTCATGAAGTTGCAAGTGACCCCCAAGCTGTAAGTCAAAGTTGGTGACTTGTATATTTTGCCGAGGGTGCCTAGGACTTCAGGGAAAGGACATGGGCTATGCATATCATACAATGTGGAATCAAGGCTACAAAAGCCTGGGCAAAGGTAGGGGGGCCTAAGGCAGAGTGTTCACTGGCCGAATGTTAGGCCGAGCCTACATCACTGGTTCATCTAAGTTTCAAGTAGGGCCCCACTCAATACTGCCAAAGCCTTCTCCATGCCACAGCTGGAAAGCTTACGAGAGAAAACAGAAGGGAAGCAGCAGAGGGTGGGCAGGGAGTATGCACAGAGGAGAATGTAATGGAGACTTGGTTGTTTTAGTCAGGTTTCCAGTTAGCACAAGGATTACATGAGGCAATATGCTTGTAGAGAGAGAAGATTGATTTTTGGCTCTCATTTCAGTGTTCCAGGACATACCTGGTTGGCCTGTGACAAGGCAACACCAAATGGTGGGACTATGTAATGAAACACAATTGGATGCTTCATTACCAAGAGGGAAAAGAGAGGAAGAAAAAGGGACTGGAGTCCCCAAAGACCTTTCAAGAGTACATCTCAAACAAACTAAAGACATCTCCCCTCTCACTGGGCTCTACTTCCCAGTATACCACAGGAGGGACTAAACCCTTAACCATCGATTTTTGAGAGACATTTAAGATCCCAACTGCAGCAATGGACTTAGGAACCTTAGGAACAACAAGGCGCTCAGGTAGCACTCCTTAGCCAAAGCCCTGAAATGTGGATGAAATTTAAAATCCTGTAGCCAAATGGCTGAGCTGATAAGAAAATAAGAGAAATGCCCTGAGACAAAGGGGGGAAAATGCCACCAGTGAGCTCAAAACTGTCTGGGGGCACAGCCTGGGACCAGGAGCCAGGAGCCTTTACAGGAAGGTAGCCTCCCATACCTGTTAGTATATAAAACTATGAAATTCTTTTATTTCTCCCCCCTCTCTCTGGCATGGCCAAATGTAACCCCACCTGGCTTCAAATTTACTTAATTCACTGTGAGGCTAATGATACCTTTGAATTTCTAATCCTCTTGCTTCCACCTCTCAAGTGCCAGAATGACAGGCAAGTGCTACCACCATAGCAGTCAAAGTGCTGCTCTAAGTCACTAAATTTATGGTAATTTGTGACAGCAGCAAACAAATGTAATAAATGACCTTGAAAATACACTACAGAAACAAATGAGTATGGATACTTACCTTGAACATAGATTTGGGTCAAAGTTGAATGAAAACAAAAATAGCATCCCTGGTTACCAGGAAAAAAAATCACTACAAGTTTCCTATACTGTAGTACTGAAGTGTCAGGGAGAGGCCATGTTCTATAGTGCTCTGTCTTGGGGAGTCTATGACTCTGGCCTGTGCTTCTCACATTCTGTTTCCCCAAAAGTGAGGCAGGATGACCACAGAGGACTCCCTTCCCCCATCCACCCACCCTGCCACAAAAGCTTCAATAAAGCCCAGCAGGGCAGACCTTGCTTCAGCAGCATATTTTGCTTGTTCTCTCTCTCTCTCTCTCTCTCTCTCTCTCTCTCTCTCTCTCTCTCTCTCTCTCTTTCTTTCTTTCTTTCTTTCTCTTTTTCTCTTTCTTTCTTTCTTTCTTTCTTTCTCTTTCTTCCTTCCTTCCTCCCCCTCCCTCCTTCCCTCCCCCCCCTCTCTCTCTGTCTCTTTCTTTCTTTCTTTCTTTCTTTCTTCTTTTTCTTTCGAGGGTAGGGCTTGTTAAGAATAGAATGCTTAGGTTCTCTTCCCCGACCAGAAGCATGAGCTTGTTCTTTATGGGAGCCCCACTAAGCTTATAAAGAAACAGTTCCCAAGAGCATATAAAACTACAAGTTTTGGGCTGGACAGATGGCTCAGAGGTTAAGAGCACCGACTGCTCTTTTAAAGGTCCTGAGTTTAATTCCCAGCAACCACATGGTGGCTCACAGCCATCCGTAATGGGATCTGGTGCCCTCTTCTGGTGTATATGAAGACAGCTACAGTGTACTCACATATAATGAATAAATACATCTTTTAAAAAAAAAACTTGCAAGTTTTAGTTGTCTGGCCTTTCTGCTCTGGACCTCTGCAATTCAGCAATTTCTGTGGAGCATGTCTTCAATCGTCCTGGGTGAAACATGAATTCCTTGGGTTCCTATGTGTGCCTGTCCCACTCCAACCTGATGAGGATGGTTGATGGATTTGAAAGAGTGCTTCGTTTTCAGCTGTTTTGCCTTTGTATAGAATGGTGTTAACTTCCCAACTCCTTCTGTAATGGACCACACACTAGTTTTCTAGGGCAACTTCTATAAAGAATATAGAGTACACTAATTACAGACTAGAAGAAAAAACACAAATGATGGAGGAAACCTCTCTATTAATGCTTAACTCAAGAGAGAAATAAAGAAATAGAAACACTCGAATAAGTAGAAAGTGTAACATGACCCATGGGACAGCATTAAGCATCCAAGGTATGTAATTGGAGATATAAAGAATAAGAAAGAGAAACAAGCTGCTGATAACTCTTCCTGGGGGAGGTGGGAATAAACATGTATTCATCCCCGACAACATAGCAAATAAGCAATTTAACCAACTCTAGCTTAGTGAACCAATGAGTTTATTGAGGGATACTTAAAGGGACATTGGTGAGGGGGCTACTTACAAGAGCTCCCTGAACAACTTGCAGGCTGCTTGGCCTACTGGAGAGTTTCTACTCAGACACTGTTTGCTGCTGAGGCTAGAGAGATGTCAGTGGGTGACTCTTGCAGAGGACCTGGATTAAGTTCTCAGAACCCACATCAGGCAGCTCACAACCACCTATAACTTCAGTTCCCAAGAACCCAATGCACTTTTCTGGCCTCTAGGGGGCATTTTTATGCACATAGTGTATATACGTACACTCTGACCCACACACATGCACATAAAATAAAAATAACAAAATAAATTTTTGTTTGAGTGATGATGACACAGGCTTTTAATCCCAGAAAAGGAAGGCAGAGAGACAGATGGATCTCTGAATTGGAGATCAGCCTGGTCTACAGAGGGAGTTCCAGGACAACCAGGGCTACACAGAGAACCCTGTCTCAAACAAAACAGAATGAAACAAAGCAAAAAACAAAAGTCTTAAGGGGCAGAAAAATTGATCATTCTTATATAATCTTGGGGAGGAGCCTTGTGAACCTTATTTCATGAGCTTCCTGTGCCTTCTAAGTTATCTTAGTTCTCTTGGAAGGAGTGTTTCTATTGGAAGGAAATAACTACACTATACGAGCAGAATAAATATTTGAAAAAAAACAAATTCAAAGTTTTATGAAAAAATAATCAGATGGAAGAAATTTAATAAACCCTACTAAGAAAAACTGGGTATCAGTCAATGTTTCACTATAAAGACATACCTCACAGAGGTTAATAATGAGGGAAAGAGATGGTGAATTTAGGTCACAGTTTTAAAATTTTAAAGTAGAAAGAGCATAAAGAAGACTCTGAGGCAAGGGCCACCACTAAACTGCATCAGCTCAGAGCAGTGATAGCAATAGCACAAGTGTCTATTGCATATCAAGACAGGAACAGGGGCTGGAGAGATGGTTCAGCTGTTAAGTGCACTGACTGTTCTTCCAAAGGTCCTGAGTTCAAATCCCAGCAACCACATGGTGTGGTGGCTCACAACCATCTATAATGAGATCTGACACCCACTTCTGGTGTGTCTGAACACAGCTACAGTGCACCTACATATAATAAATAAATATTTTTTAAAAAAACAGGAACAGAGAGACTATGGAGACTAGCCTTTCTCATTTTATAACAGCCCATCCTAGACCTCAAGAGGTCACGCAGAACTACTTCCCAGAAGCACACACCAAATAACCTAAGAACCTCTAGTAGGCTAGACTCCTAGAGGTCCTTTCTTATAGACTCCACCACCTTCTAGTCCTGCCACCCTGGAGTCCAAGTCTTTCATCACATAAACCTTTGAGGGGGACACAATTAAGCTATATCCCAATCATAGCAAACACAAAGAGAGCCACTCATAGATACAGTCACCATTTAAAGACAAAGATACACAAATTGAGGAAGTACCAAGAGAAAAGGGACCCACAAAGACAATTTAACACCTGACTTTTGGTCAGAAACAATGTACGTCACGAGACAATAGAATGATATAGTCAGAGTACAGAAAGACAAACAATATTATCAACTAAAAAGTCCACACCTGGCTTTAAAAAAAAGCCTTGAGGCTTCAGATGTAGCTTAGTTGATAGAGTGCTTGTCCAGCAAGTACAAAGCTGAGTTTCTCTCACAACCCTGCATAAAACCATTCTCTAAAATGTATTTTCCATTCTTATTTATGTATATGTGTGGAAACATATATGTGCATGCCCATGGGACCAGCAGAGGATGTCGGATTCCCTGGAGTCAGTTGTGATCTCAGCACTCCAGGTTATTTCACTATAACAAGACTCCCTTCCTATCTTCTTGGGCTCAAATTAATGTTCCAGCTAGTTAGTTCAGGGCTTGGCAAGGACACTGTTCATGACTTGCTGCCAATCAGCTTCTCATTGTGTCCTCACCTGGCATCTCTTCAGTATGTGCCTGTGAGAAAGATAGCAAGTGAGCTCTCTGGTGTTTGTTATAAGGACACTAATATTATCAGCCATCCTGATGGCTTCATTAGTTACTTCCTTAGAGGCCCAGTTTCCAAGTATTAGAATTCTAGTGAGAAATAGGATTTCAACACATGAATTGGGAACGAACCCATTTAGTCCATCACAATCTACAGATTATCAGAAGAAAGTGACAAACTAATGTTAAGACGTCACATGGGAATGCAAGAAACATAGAATAGACAGAACAATTTTGAAAAGAACAAAATTGGAGGACTCATGCATCCTGATTTCAAAACTTATCACATAACTACAATAATCAAGACACTATGATACTGGCATATTGATAAATGGGATAGAATTGAGATTCAAGAAAAAGAGACCTAGCAGGGCATGATGAATGATGCCCTTAATTTCAAAACTCAGGAGGTAGAAGTAGGCAGATCTCTGTGTATTCGAGGCCAATGTGGTCTGCACGGTGAGTTCCAAGACTGCCAGAGCTACATTGAAAGACCCTGTCTCAGGAAGCGGGAAGGGGTTGATTGGGGAACAGCGGGAGGGAAGAGGGCTTATGGGCTTTCGGGGAGGGGGGATCCAAGAAAGGGGAAATCATTTAAAATGTAAATAAAGAATATATTGAATATATATATGTATATATATATATAAAGACCCGTCTCAAAAATGAATAAATAAATAAATAAATAAATAAGAATAAAAAAAATGATGATGTGATGATGCTAGGACAGCTAGGCAATCTATGTAAAAGAAGAAAGTTGGGAAGGTGGTTCTGTGGGTAAGGGTGCTTGCTCTGGATGGACAAAGCCCTGAGTTCAACTCTTTAGCACTTATATTAAATGCCTGGAATGGCTGCATGGACCTGTGACTCCATTGGTGGATGAGCAGAGACATGTAGATTCTCAGTATTTAATGGCTGGCCAGCATAACCAAAATGGTGAGCTTTTGGTTCAAAAAGAAATCCAGTCCCAAGGCTATAAGATAGACAATGATAGAGGAAAACACACAAAATACTGTTCTGACCACCTGTACATTCACATACAAGCAACACACATACAAACACACACAGTTCTGTAGCAATTCATCTTATATAAGCAGTAAGAGGAGAGCTGAGGAGAAATCCTCTGAACTGTTGAGCTATCTGAAACGTGCAGAGATGTCCAGAGTTCCCACTTTGATCAGTTGTCTTTTGACGATGCAGTTGTCTTTGAGTTCTCCATGTTCCTATAAATGACCTTTCATCCATACTCTTATAAGTAACCCCAATAAATTCATTAGTTCATTAAGTTGAACTTTTGCTTTGGTCTGTCAGCAGTTCCTTGTCTTGGGTGAATAAACATTTGTTCACATGTCCCAAGGAAAGAGTGTCACAGCATATGCACATGTGTACATGCATGTACACACACGCACATACATACAAGAAATTGGACCCTAACATCAAGTGACATACGAAAGTCAACTCAAAATATATTTAAAACCCAAATGCAGAAGTTCAACTACAGTTTAGAGCATTGGCTGCTCTTCCAGAGGTCCTGGGTTCAATTCCCAGCACTCACATGATGGCTCACAACTGGTAATGGGATCCAAGAGCCTCTTTCTGGTGTGTCTGAAGACAGCTACAGTGTACTCAGATATATAAAAATATTAAAAAAAAACCTACTGTTTGGGGTGATGGCCTCAGCAAGATGTGGTATTATCCTCTTGAAATTACAGCAGCTATGATCACAACAAGAAAATCTCAAGATTGAGCTCCCCAACATTCCCTTTTGGAAAGTGGGAATCTGGCTCATGAGGTCTTTAAGGTTCCACCCTTTCCTGAGGATACATAAAAGGCTCACAATTACTAAAGGAGGAAAAGTTCTTCAGTAATGTAGCTGCTGGCAAGTTACCCATGATCCTTGTAGGGTAACCCCTCACCTATTCTCCTGTAAGCAACCCCAATTAAACTTACTTGCCCCATTGGTGGAAGAATTCCTTTGGTCTGTTGGTGCCTTATCTGGAGTGACTATGTGTTTATCCATATATTCTCAAAAAGTTTAATACAAGCTGGGCGTGGTGGCGCATGCCTGTAATCCCAGCACTTGGGAGGCAGATGCAGGCGGATTCCTGGGTTCGAGGCGAGCCTGGTCTACAGAGTGAGTTCCAGGACAGCCAGGACTACACAGAGAAACCCTGTCTCGAAAAACCAAAAACCAAAAAAAAAAAAAAAAAAGTTTAATACAACAACCAACAACATAAAATATGAGCATCAACTTTGTGATCAGGGTTAGTCTTTATATGTGACACTACTGTATAGCTATGTCCTCCAAATTGAAATATTACCTCCTGAAGAGAGGAGGAAAGTTCATGTAACATATTAGGTGGAGGAAAATTAATTTCTAAGGCTTTGAGAACTCAAAAACTTACAAAATTCTTTCCCCACAGTTGTAAAAGCTGTAAACAACTGTAGGCTGAGCTGCCAGCAAATTGTGCAGGAAGCTCCAGGGATGTAGCTTTCATGAGTCATCCATCATCCATGCTGGGATAGGCTTTGCAGAGATACAGCTGTCTTTGAGTCACCCATGCTCCTGTAAGCAACCCTTCACCTGTGATCCTGTAAGAAGCACCGGTAACTTAGCAGTTCATTGAGCTACAGTTGGTGGAATCAGTTCTTTAGTCTGTTATCAGTGATTCATCCAAGATGAACAGACATTTGTTCATATCTTCCCAGGAAGTCAGCCAACATATGTCACAAGCACTGGAAAGAAAAAAAAAATCTATCGGAGTTTATCACGAGATTAAAACATTTGTGCAACAAAGAGTGAAAAGACAGCACCCATGGAGTGGGAGAGAAGACTTACAAATTGTATATCTGATAAAGATCTACTAACTAGAAAATATAAAGAACTCATTAACAAAAAAGACAAATGACTCAAAAAAATGAACAAGTAAAAGGGTCAGAAGTCCAAGGCTAGGTAGGCTTAGCCACATAACAAGTTTTGGACAGTTTGACTCACACACACACACACACACACACACACACACACACACTGACTAATAATGTGAAAAGATGTGTAACATCATTGATCATCAAATATATGAAAAATCAAAGCCACGAAATGCCCTTGAATGACTGGGGAGGCATGACTGCTAATGGGTATGGGGTTTCATTTTGTAGTCATTAGACAGTAGTGATGGTTGTGAAACTCATTGAACTATACATTATATTGGTGCTGAGAGTGAATCAATATCTCATGCATCCCAGGATGAATGCTGGAATTCATGCCTATGTCACCATGCCTAGCCAAAGTTTGCAGTTTAAATGGTGAATTTTATACTGTATGAGTGAAGTCTATCCCAATGAAATGTAATTTTTATTTTCAGACAGGGTCTCAATGTATAGACCTGGTTGGCTAGAACGCCTATGTAGACCAGGCTGGCCCTGAACTCTTAAGAGTTCTACCTACCTCTGCCTCCCAGGCGCTGGAATTGAAGACCTGTGCTACCATACTCAGCTTCATCCTTCATCCTTAGCTCTTTCCTGGGTTATTGGCCACATTCTTAACTCACCCATGACTCACTCCTGCCCTTCTCCTGACAGCCCACCTCCACTGAATCCCAACTTCCAGTAAAGGTTCTCTGTATCATGTGCCTTGTTCCTCATATGAACCCAGAAGTGCCCATCTCTCCAGTCATCATTCCTATTCCACTTCTGGGCCATTCTTTACATAAATTCTAGAGGGATCTTATAGGGTCCAGATCTTATCACTACCCCTACCACAATTAGATTTCCAGGGTCTCTATTCAAAGGAACATTAAATGAAGTCTCAGAAGATGGTAACAGTTACACAAAATCCTTTAAAGTCAAAACTTGGAAACACTGGTAAGAGGGGGCTAGAGAGAACTCTCCTTTCTTCAGTTACCCAATCCTTATGTCCCTTACATAGAAGCAGGCAGGATGATTCAGGGTGAGAGGATGAATTTCAGATTCTCACTCTGCCACAAGCTGTGTGGCGTTTGCTCTGTTACTCAGCTTTGATATTCCTCAGTTTCTCCACATTGATGGTAATGGCAACAGCTGCCTCATTCACGGGTGAGCTTTACGTGAATGCCCATTAAGCTTTCCAAAGGTTGGCATAAGGGAAGTGCTCAGTAAAGACTCCTTGACAGCTTCCTTTTTATTATAAGAAGCCTTCTATAAATATTAGCTATAAAGCTAGATACATATTTGCTAAAAGAAGGGCAAAGCATAAGTTGTTGCTTTTTAATCTACTTTTAGATCCCTCAAGCATCTTTAACTTACCATATCCAAAAGTGATCTCATTACCTCTCCCCAAAAGCCATTCCAGCTGAATCTTCCTCTAGATCTGTTGTCAAGGCTGTCCACCCAACTCCTAAAGAGCTTCTATCTCAAGCTGGGTATGATTGGTAGAATGCCTGCCTACCATGTGCTAAATCCTGGGCTTATCCCTAACACCACGTCACACACTTGGAATTCCAGCACTCAGGAAGTGGAAGCCTGAGAACCAGACGTTGAAGGCCATCCAGGGCCACATAGCAAGTTTAAAGCCAGTCAGGTGTACTACATGAGACTTAGTCTCAAAATAACAACAAAACCTGCTTCTATCTGTCACCCATATAGTCCTATAAGTTGAGCTTCTCTGAAACCCCAGCCACTCACATTTGTCTAAGTCCTATTTGGCCAACATCTGATGAGGCAATGTTCTCTTGTGACACACACAAGAGGTACTCCCTGACTTTCTGCCTGTCCCTGAAAGACTGGACTCAGTTCCTTTATTTTATGTGCATTGGTGTTTTGCCCTGCATGTATGTCTATGTGAGAGTGTCAGATCTTGGAGTTACAGACAGTTGTGAGCTGCCATATGAGCGCTGAGCAATTTCTCCAGTCTTAGCACCTGACTTTTACAGCCAGCTCTCACCCCAAACTGAATAAGAATGCTGCTTTTGAAGACCACATCAGTAGCACCTTTGTTCACAGGCTGTCCCCTTCCAGGTTTTGGTGTGGCTCCTTCCTCTGTTGACCAGCACCTGCAATGCTTTCTCAGCACCCCTGCCTTCCAGTAACATGTAGAGGAGACAGTCTCTCTGCTAGGTGACCCAAAGCCGTACTCTCTCAAACTGCTCTCCTACAATGGGAAGATCTGGGCAACCCAGGGTTGTCCCTGGCACTTCACTCCAAAATAAGCAGTATGGACCTCTTTCCCCAGCTAAAACTTATCTAGGACAAGAGTTGGGGGCCCGTGGGTAAGGAATGGATTTGAGCTGCTGCCTCAGGTACTAAAGGATTAAGAAGTGACTCACAGATGTCTAAGCATGTGTCTGTAGCATCCCCTGCTGGTGGTGAGGCCACACTGCATCCTGTGTCAAGACCAATCTGTGTCAAGGAGCCAGAAGTGATCTGGCCCTATGCAAGACTAAAAAGGTCCTCTGACCAAAATACAATCAGGTCTGAGGACAGGTCACTGGAGGTGAGTAAATCAAGATGCTGAGACCCATTTTTGGTACCATGTGTCTAAGGTTTCCCTCCAGTGACCCCATAGGGGTAACAGCAGGACACTGGGCAAGCATGTCAGGATACATGGCCCAAAGCCTGAGCACAGGATGGCTTGAGGTGACCATGAAGACAGAGGAGGAAGCTGTCTACTTGCTTCCAGACATCCTGGCTCCAGGAGTAGCCTCTGCCCCAGAAACCCAGGTCAGCATTCTCTTGGGGTCTCAGTGCCTCCCTTTGGATCCTAAAATTTGGCAAAATGAGACTTCTCATACACACATCTGTCACCCACCTCACACACTAGAAGCTAGAGCAAGGGAGAAGGAGGAAGAAAAGCCTTGAATCCTGCTTCTGAAATCCTGGCCTAGTAGTGGTAAATGGGGCTAGGGCCACTAGAACCAGATGATAACCCATCATAACTCATCACACCAGAAGCAGCAGTGGAGGAAAATATCCTGAACTCTGGTCACTTTCAAGCCCTTTCCAGCCCAGGATGGGGGATCAGAAGCAGGCGGCGGCGGCTGCTGCTGCTGCTGCTGAACTATGCCTCCTCCATTGGCCACTGCTGGCAGGCAGCCTAGTAGACCTTGCTGGTATCCATTTTCTCTCAGACCCAGGGCAACCAGCCAGGCAGCCTCTTGCTGGCAGCACTCTGAGGGTCAGAATCCTTGAACAATCCAAAGTGCCTGTGCCATGATCCCAGCAAGGAGAGGTACAAGAAGCAGAGCACAAGACCCAGTGCAGACCCAGTGGACTTGCTTCCTTCATGTCCTTCCTTGAGGTGACCCACAACCTCATGCCCATCCCACACCCAGTTCAGCACCAGAGCATTGTTCTGTTTGTTTTTATTGGTTGGGAAGAGGAGGAACTAAAGCCACAACACAAGCAGGACCACCCACAGTCAGCAAAGCACAGAAAAGCCACGCAATGCATGTGTGCGTGCAAGGTGCAGGAAGGATAGCCCCCAAATCGACTTTTGAACACCTCCTCAGTTTCCATAGAGGGTGGCAGCAACATGGGGAAGGAAGCCTCCACCATAGGTAAGGCTAGAGGCTGGGAGGACATACTGGGGAAGCCCCATACCCTAGTGCCATGCAACACACCCAGTCTCAGACTTTCCAGCAGAGGCCAGTCTTGGGGACAGGGATCAGGGAAGGAGACCAAAAGGGCCAGAGGAAAGAAAAGCTGGAAGTCAGTCCACTTGGCCTTCCTTGGCATCTACCTGGGTTGGTGGGGAGGAGAAAGAAGCAGAAGAAGACAGGTTCAAGATGTGCCCAGCTTTCCTGGGTCCTTCCCAGCATCTTACCCAAGCTTTTGCTTTCCTTTCATAGAAACTCCATAGGGTCATGCCCCTATTCTACTAGCATAAGAGGTCTGATATACCCCTCTGTCCAGCTTCTCTTTCTCTGACACACTGCCCTCGTCTCTCCAGACCCCACTTAGTTCATTGCCACCCTCTAGGCTCCCTAAAAAGCTAGTTCCTAGAGGGTGCACAGTCAACACACCTGGTTGTCACCACTTGGGGCACTGGCTGGGCCCAAGGCCTGGGTGGCTGTGACGGGTCATACCCTGCCTGGAGGCCTCCTCACCCTCTGGGCTCTGTCCCAGCTTACGGATGTGGCGTAGGAATGATGTGGCATTGAATGCTCGCTGTGGGAAAAGAACAGGGTCAGGCCAAGCTGGGACCAGCACTAAGACCAATTCTTTTTTTTATTTTTTATTTTTTATTTTATTTTATTTTATTTATTTATTTATTTATTTATTTATTATTATTATTATTTTTTTTTTTTTTGGAGACAGGGTTTCTCTGTGTAGCCCCAGCTGGCCTGGAACTCACTCTGTAGACCAGGCTGGTCTTGAACTCAGAAATCCGCCTGCCTCTGCCTCCCAAGTACTGGGATTAAAGGCATGCATCACCACTGCCCGGCTGCTAAGACCAATTCTAAGACAATCAAGACTAGTGGCTACACCCTGAAACAGGAACATGGTAATCTCTCTCTCCTTGCTCACCTTCCAGTGGGTCCTGGCAAAATTCTTCTGGATCTGCTCACTGACAGAACCCAAGATGTCCCTATCCAAGGCTGCATCCCCAGAGATCCTAGAGGAAGGTTGGGAGTCAGCACGGGTGTTGCTCCTGCCCCTGTGCCACATGCCAGGCATCCCACTCACCAAAGATGCTGTAAGGCCTGTTGACAGGTGAACCTCTTCTGGGGATCACGTTCCAGAAGGTGCCGAATGAAATCTTTGGCTGGAGCAGGGGGCAAGTTTAGTCTGCCCTGTCCCTGGTCCCCTTTGTCAGTCCCCAGGATAGGGCCAGCCTTGCACTCACCTGATTCTGAGATGTCATCCCAAAAGGGGGAGTCAAACTCATAGCTGGCCCTCAGAATCTGGCTGAAGAGTTCAGGATCGCTCTCATCATAGAAGGGGGGGTACCCACACAGCCTGGCATCCACAGATGAATCACCCAGGTGTCCACCCCTCCCCAACCCAGCAGGGACAGGCAGGTAGGAGTTGAGCCGTCGCAGCGGTCACTCACAGGATGTAGGAGATGACACCCAGGGCCCACACATCTACGGCCTTCCCGTAGGGTTTCTGCTCCAGGAGCTCTGGGGCTGGCGGCCAGAGGCAGACAGACAGACAAACATGTCTGCGCAGGCATGCACACATAGCATGCCCTTGAGGGCCACCTGGTGTACTATTCAGCCCCAGAAATAGACTGCCACAGGCAGCAGCTGCTCCAGGTTCTGGAGCCTTGGCATCCCCTGGGTCACCAGGTTCATCCCCACCACAGTGAGCCGTAGAGAGCTTCCCTCTTACCCACATATCCTGGGGTCCCACAGGCTGTGCCTAGCATGTTGCCAGCTTGTATTTTGGACAGGCCAAAGTCAGAGACCATGATCTTGGAGTCCTCAAAAGGTGTGGCATAGAGAAGGTTTTCAGGCTGTTGACACATGGGACCAGGGAAAGGGCCTATGAGTCCGAGAATGGCTTGGGCATTCAGAAAGGGTGAGCCTCAGCACCCTTAATTTCCTTAGATCCAGATTGAAGTGAACGTTGAGAAAAATGACACTCAAGCCCAAAGGTAAGTGGGATAGGGTAGAGGCCCAGCCAGGTACCTTGAGGTCCCGGTGCACGATGCCCAGGCTATGAAGGTAGGAGACAGCACCAAGGACCTGTCCTACAAGGTGGCTGGCATCCTTCTCTGTGTAGGAGCCCCGCTCCATGATGCGATCAAACAGCTCACCACCTGTTACCCTGGAGGTGGAAGGAACAAGGGAGGAGGTCAACTGACCCAAGGATAGATTTGGGCATTGCACCCCTTCTGCCCAGCCCCCCAGCAGCCCTTCTCACAGCTCCATGGCCAAGTAGAGATGGGAAGGGCTCTCATGGACATCCTCCAGAGCCACAATGTTGGGGTGGCTAATTCTGAAACAGAGGGAAAAGCTCCTGATGGATCACTGGAACTTCTTCATCTGGAAGAGCTTTGTTCTGAGCCTGTCCCTTTTTCTTCACCTGGGCCCCCATTCCCTACCAACCCCACCCTAACTAGCCCGGGCTTTCCTAGAACACATACTTCTGTGGGCCATTTATAAAGCACAGATGGATAGGGTGCCTCTAATGTTGCCATGGAGACATACAGACTCAAAGGGGAAGAGACACCTAAGTCCCCCTCCCCCCACAGATTGACAACCAGGCTTAATGAGTCCAAAGGACTCAGCCTAGATGGCCACAGGTCTCCCCAGCCCAAGGGGAAAGTGGGCACACCTGCGGAGTACCGCGATCTCATTCTCCACCAGGGCCTCCTTGCCCCGAAGTGCTTTCTTGGGAATGCACTTGAGGGCTACAAGATGAGCAGAGCCCCTTTCCTGGGCCAGCATCACCTCAGAGAAGGCACCCCTGCCGCAGAGCCAGATGGTAGAAGGCAGGAAAAAGAAGAGGGAGAAGGTGCCAGTGAGAGGAGGACAAACAGCAAAATGGAGGAGGTGCTCAGGTCATACCACCCACCCTAACACACACCCACAAGTGTGCACATATATACCCCCACACCCCCTCACACAGGTTCACATACACTGACACATTCACACACCACCTCCCACACAGACAACAGCATACTTCACAATTTACCCCCATGTTCACACTCATACCACACACACACACACACACACACACACCATTCACAAGCTCCTTTGCACACTTCCTCACATGTGCACATGCCCCAGATACACAAGCACTCACGCCCACGGCCCAGCATGCACACTCACGAGCCCAGCTTCTCCCGGATCTCATAGACAGTGCTGATGTCCTCCGTCTGTTTCTTGAGCAGCAGCATGTCTGGGGGTGGGGTGGGGATGGATCGAGGCCCCTTGGCAACGCGCAGCTCCCTTGCCCACCAAGCCAAATAGTCCCCCAACTCAAACTGGAGTCACCCACTCCCAAGCCCAAGTCCACCTTACTTCTCCCCCCAAGGGCCACACACACTCCCACTGAGGCAGACCACTGCATGCAGGCTTCCCACCCAGGTATGCTGCTGCCAGCCTGTGCTCCCCCCACTCCCACCCACACACACACTCCACCATCCAGAGCACATGTAATGTTGGCCACCAACATCATCCCTTTTCTGCCTCCACACATCCAGCCTGCTATTTTCCAGAAGGCTCCATATATTCACATTGTGGTTCATTAGCCCACCTCCACCCATAAGGCCCGTGCCCCTCCCCCACCAGACCTTCCACCTTGGCTCAGCTCAAGCACACACCACATAGGCCACCAACCCGCTCGAATGCACCTGCGACCCTGCTTGCAGCCACCTGTCACGACCAGAGCCACCCACGCAGCCACCTAATCGCTGCTTGGCCCCTGGCACCTCAGAGTGGAGGGACCCCGCAGCCTCGGCCGACTGTGTCCAGAGCTGCGTGGGCCGCGCGCGTGCGGGCAGGGGGCGCGCCTGGCGTCACAGGTGTGCGTGAGGGGGGTGGACTGCGGAGCTAAGGTGGCTGTTGGCCTGGACCCTGTATGCCCCGGTCCACCCGCCCCCGCTCGCCTGCTTGCCCCCAATCCAGAGCGGGGGTGGTGCGGACCTGCAGCTGCTGCCACCGCCGCCGCCGCCGCCGTCGCCGCTGCCGCAATGACTCCTAGCGCAGTAGCTGTCGTCGTCGTGTCGCTGAGCCCCCCGCCCGCACCCGGCCGGCCCCGCCCCCGCCGCGCGCGGCCCCGCGAGTCCAGGGCAGCCGAGCACGCGGTGGTTGTGGCCATAGCACTGCAGGGAGCCTTGTAAGGCAATCCCCCGGGTTCTGGCCACCACAGCCCAACTCCTTAATTATGCTTGCTGACTACTGGGTGCTCCAGAGCTCTGGTAGCCCACTGAGTGGCTCCAGGGCCTTTGCACCACCAGTGACTTTGTCCAGGAGTGTTGCCATACTTAGGCTTGTGTGTCTGCCTCCCTTGTTCTAATATGATGTCCATAAACAAATTATCCAGGCCATTTGCTACACAGCAGTCTCTTTTCCTAGTCCCTGCCAGCCTCTGAAACCTTGATGCCACCACATCCAAGTCTCTACCAGCTGACTCCCGTTGCTTCCACCCTTACCTCCTGGCCCTCCTTTGCACATCTTTCCCTTCGCTGGGGTTATGTGGCTCCCAGAGGCACATATGCCATCCCCTGGCAGAGTAGGAGGCTTTGGCAGAGTAGGAGTCTGATGACTCTCTGGCTTTTTTCTCCAACTCTCTTCCCTTCTTCAACCTCCTCTGCACCTGCCCCCTAGCCTTTGCATACACTGACTGTCTTTGCCCTGACGTCTACTCACTTCAACCCTCATTCCATTAATTAGTCTGGCATACTGCCTCCTCAGACAGGCCTGTGTTGCCTCTGCCTGCCAGCTCTCTAGGTCATGATTCTGTCCCCTCTTCACAGCACCTGCCACTGCAAATCGCCTTGCCTAAAGCAACTGACACAGGCCAGGTGAGGCACTCATGAAATACTGAGGTCAACCTTCACGCCAAAATTTGAGGATTCCTCCACCCCACGCTCATCCCGTCCAGCCCCATTACAGCTCTGTGTCTTTCCTGCAAGGACAGTTTAGTGACTGTCACAGGGGCACAATCCAGACAAGACTGTGTTGCAAGGCCTCTGCCAAATCACAGGGACTAAAGGTAGCTTGTTAGCTCTGGTGTTCTGACCTCCTGCCTCCTGACCTTTTTCAGTTGCCTCTCTCAGGTAACTGAGCCTAGATACAATCCTGTCCACCTGATTAGGTGTCATGAAGAAGAGGAAAGCTGAAGGGGAACAATGGGACGTGCAGCTCTTGAGCAGATCTCCAAAGCCCCAGAAGGCGTCACACCTTGACGATGATTCAGACAGAGAATCACGAAAAGCAAAAAGTAAAATGACTGCTATTTTGCGAATATTATATTTTACAAATGTATCACACACATGCACTTGTTTCTGAGTAACTGGAAACTGTCTACACTGAGCAAGATAAGAAGGCTCAGAGACTCCTGGGGAGCAGCAAATGCCAAATAAGGGTCTTATTTCCTGCTCTAGGGATGAGTATCTGTACATGATGTGGTTTCGTTTCTTTGGGGGATTAAATTCTTTTTTGTTGTGTGGTATGCTGGCTAGTTTTATGTCAGCTTGACACAAGCTAGAGTTATCTAAAAGTACAGAAACTTGGTTGAGAAAATGCCTCCATAACACCCTGCTGTAGGGCATTTTCTCAATTAGTAAATGATGAGGCAGGGATCAGCCCCTTGTGGGTGGTACCATCTCTGGGCTGGTATTCTTGGGTTCTATAAGAGAGCAGGCTGAGCAAGCCAGGGAAGCAAGCCCTTAAGGAACATCCCTCCATGGCCTCTGCATCAGCTCCTGCCTCCAGGTTCCTGTTCTGCTGGAATTCCTGTCCTGGCTTCCTTCAGTGATGAAATATTACTTGGAAGTATAAGCCAAATAAACTCTTTCCTTTCCAAGTTGCTTTCATGATAGTGTTTTGTTGCAACAATAGAAACCCTAACTAGGATATGGAGGTTTTGTTTGTTATTGAGACAGGATGTCATGTATTCCAAGCTGGCCTCAAACTCAGTATATAAATGAAGATGACCTTGAACTTCTGATCCTCCTACTTCTGCCTCCAAGTGCTGGGATTATAGTCCTGTATCATCAGGCCCCTTCTTATGCAGTGCTGGGGTTGTAACCCAGGGACTTGTATATGTTAGGCTCGCACTCTGCCAACTAAGTTCCATTCTCAGTCCTCATGAAGCAATTTGGATGTGTTCAGACTCGTGTGAAAAATATCACATGCAAGTGCAAGTGGCCTGTAGTCCTGGCTACCTGGGAGACAGAAGAGGAGAATCACTTCAGCCCAGGATTTCAAGGGCAGCCTAAGCAACTTACTGAGACCCCCATATACAGAAATGATGTCATAAGTTGGGCATGATGATGCATTCCTGCAATCCCAACACTTGGGAAGTGGAGGCTAGAGTTCCAGGTCAGCCTCAATTAAATGACACCCTATAAAAATGGGATCCTAGTTTTTGGTTGACCCCAGTTGTCTTGTATACTTTTGTATTGCTGGAATAAAACACTATGACCAAGGTAACTTATAAAAGAGTTTAATTAACTTAAGATTTATGGTTTCAGAAGGTAAGAGTCCATGATCATTATGTTGGGAATCCTAACAGCAGAGGGGCAGGCATAGAACTGGTGCACTAGCTCAGAGCTCAGATCTTAATCCATAAATAAGAGGCAGAGAGATGGAAAGATATTGGGAATGTGAGTCTTTTGAAACCTCAAAGTCTGCCCCCCCTTGACACACCTCCTCCAACAACATCAACTCCTAATCCTTCCCAAACAGTTTCACCAAATGGGACCCAACTCTTCAAATATTTGAACCTATGGAGGCCATTTTCATCTAAAATTTGTAATTGTGCATTCAGTAATTGTGACCTTTGCAACTGTTTAGATAACCATTGAAGTACTGTGTATGTCAATTTCAAGATACATATGTGTGTGATGGCAGCGAATAAAGAACTTTGAGTATCAACTGAGTCAGGTAGCGGTGGCGCATGCCTTTAATCCCAGCACTTAGCTATTTTTAGGGCTTATTGCTCTTCCAGAGGACTTGAGGTCTGCCAGTATTCTGTTTTTGGCTTTTTTGGGGTTTGTTTGTTTGTTTGTTTTTGTTTTATTTCGAGACAGGGTTTCTCTGTATAGCCCTGGCTGTCCTGGAACTCACTCTGTAGACCAGGCTGGCCTCGAACTCAGAAATCTGCCTGCCTCTGCCTCCCAGAGTACTGGGATTACAGGCGTGCGCCACCACCGCCCGGCTCTGCCAGTCTCACAACTGCTTATATATTCCAGCTCTAGCTGATACAATGCCCTCTTGTGGTCTCCACAGGCACTTACAGGCATCAGCACAACCCAACACCCCTCCATATACATAGTTAAAAAATAAGATAAATAGTGCTGGTCTACAGAGTGAGTTCCAGGACAGCCAGGACTACACAGAGAAACCCTGTCTCGGAAAAAAACATAAGATAAATATTTTAAATCATATTTTTATGAATTCTTTGGAAATGTAATACATTTTGAATATACTCACCCTGCTCACAAATTTTCTCAGATCTATCCATATTATCCAAAGTATACAGAGAACTCAAATAAGAAAACGAACAATCCAATTTTTAAAAATAAGCCAAACCTCTCAAGAGACAACTCACCAAAGAAATGCAACAGGCAAATATGCATTTTAAAAGGTGTTTACAACCATATCTCATTACCAAATTTCACAATGTTTTTAGATACATCTTAAAATGGCCAAAAACCCAGAAGACTGATAGCAGGTAATGTTGGCAGGGACAGTGAGGATCCAATGACAATGGGAATGAAAACTATAACAGCCACCTTGGAAGTGTCTTTTCTTTTTTCTTTTCTTTTCTTTTCTTTTCTTTTCTTTTCTTTTCTTTTCTTTTCTTCTCTTCTCTCTTTCTCTCTTTCTTTCTTTCTTTCTTCTTCTTTTCATCAATTTCCTCTTGTTTGGTGCCACTACATATGTAACCCTGGATATCCTGGAACTTGTGATGTAGAACAGGCTGGCTTTGAACTCAAGAGACTCTTCTACCTTTGCCTTCAGAGTGGTGGGGTTAAAGGAATGTTCTGCCACTGCCTGGAGGAGGCTTGACAATTTCTAATGAAGCTAAACTTGCTTTTGCCATATGGCCCAATGATAATACTCCTTGGTGTTTAAAACACATATGTGAAATCTTATGTCCACATAAAACCCAGCAGCTTTATTCATAATTAGTGAAGACTGGAAGCAAGCAGGATACCCTTTAGTACCTCAAAGGAAAACTTGTCAGTGAGGAAGAGGAAAGAACAATGCAACAACACAGAAAAACGAATAAATTTTCAAAATGCTTTGCTGAGCCAGGCAGAGTGTAACACATAGTAAGGAAATAGAGGCAGGAAGACCAGAGTTCAAGGTAACCCTCAGGTAGACAGCAAGTTTGAGGCTAGTCTAGGATACATGAGACCTTGCCCCCACCCACAAACAAGCAAATAACATACTGTGTAAGTGAAATAAATCAGTAGGAATAAACTACCTGCAATAGACTCCACTTATAGAACATATCAGAAAGGGCAAAACTATTGAGACAAAAAAACAAACCAGAAATCATCAGGAGTGAGAAAGGACAGCGTTTTACTAGGGAAAGCAAAGGGGATTTTGAAAGCAGCAAAACAATTCTATCTGGTGATGTCATAGTGGAGGGTTGAAATTCAGCAGAAGTGTCTTGACAGTGGAAGAGGGAATTTCAATGTATACTAGCCCTGATGATCTTCTAGGAGGTAGAGGGGTCACAATATAGAGTACAGATTGTAACAAAAAGAGCTTAACTGTGTCACATCTCTGAAGCAGGAGAAATAATTGATTTATGTCACTGTACACAGGAATAGGTACATAAGACTAAGTGCAGGCTGTGTAACAAGCATATGGACCTGGGTTCCAACTCCAGCAACGCAAATTATGGGGAAAGCTAGAGGGAAGAAAGGGAAGGGAAAGGAAGTGATATAATCATATTTTAATGAAAATTAACTCTAAAAAACTAAAGTAAATAAATACAGGTATTTAAGAGTAGAGCTGGAAAGACTGGTGAATCAATAAAGTTGATTCATGAGGACCTGAGCTGAGGTCCCCAGAACTCACATAAAAGCCAGTGCATGTCTGTAATCCCAGTTCTGGGAACCTCAGGAAGATCTGTGGGACATGATGACTACCAAGTAGGCACAAGTTCAGTGAGAAAATTTGCCTTAAAAAAAAAAAGTAGAGGGCCAGCAAGATGATTCGGCAGGTACTTGATACCAGGTCCAAGGACCTGACTTTCATCCCCACATGGTAGAAAAAAAAAAACAATTGTTCTATGCCTTCCATATGTTTGACATGGCATGCACAGACAATAAATAAATAAATAAATAAATAAATAAATAAATAAATAAATTTAAGAACTGTAAATAAAGAAATAAGCTGGGAGTGAAATAAAAAAGACTCCTATAATTGATTTTTGGCCTCTGTGCATGCACTCTTGCACACACACACACACACACACACACACACATGTAAGTACACATTTAAAAAGACTAAAAGTAGACAGGCATGGTGGCACATGCCCATCTTTAATTTAGACACTCGGGAAACAGAAGCAAGCAGATCTTTTAAGAATTTGAGAATAGCCTGATTTACATAGTCTTTTAAAAATACTAAAGGCAGATGAGGTGCAGATGAGGGAGGGTATGAGTTAACAATTCTAAGACCACTAGATCTCTATAGTGCAGTTAGAAAAGCAAAGGGACAAGGCTAGGTTGATCCACATGGTAATGGATTAAAGTCAGAGACATCACTTTGAATTCCTGCTTAATGCAGACACCAATGCATGTCTATTTATAGTGTGCTGAGTAATAACTTTTGCAAGTCCCCTTGCTCTATCTACTGAGAAGGCCCAGAAACACCACTCCCATAGCAATGAGCATTTCCAATGAATGTTTCCTTGGAGAAATGGCTCATTCAAAATCCACAACAGGAAATACATACTCTGGGCATACAGCCAGAAAGCAAGCAAGTGCTCAAACAGGCATGTACATGCACACAAGTGCATGATACAGAAGTGGGTTGGGGAAAAAGACAAGTGGTATAGCACATGCCTAGCATGCATAAACCCATGGTTTCCCCCCTACAGAGCCAAGAAGTTTTTTTTTTAAGGTCCTATGTTGGCTCGCATGTGTAACTCCAGTTCCAGAGGATCAGACATCCTCTTCTGGTCTCAATCACACAAGTGGTGCACAGATGTAACACCCATACATATAAAAATAATAAAACTTAAAAGGGCTCATGATAATTACCATTGGTTGTCAACTTGACATGATCTAGAACCACGGGGTTGGGGGGAGTGGGAACAAGCCTCTGGGCATGCTTATGAGGTATTATCTAGATTAGGTTAATTGATGTTGGGAGCACAAATGATCCATGGACTGGGATTCCAGACTGAAAAAGAGAAAAAAAGAAAAACAAGAGGACGCATTCAAAGATTCAAGCTTGAGAACAGTCTGGTCTACATGTCAAGTTCCAGATCAGCTAGGGCTGTATAGCTAAGACCCTGTTTCAAAATAACAAGTGAGAGCCAGATGTGGTGGTACACACCTTTAATCACAGTGCTTGGAAGGCAAAGACAGGAAGATCTCTGTGAGTTTGAGGCCAGCCTGGTTTATATAGTAAGTTCCAGGTCAGTCAAAGGTACACAGCAAGGCCCTATCTCAAAACAGCACCAATAACAAAAGACTGTAATAAATCATTTATCAACTAATAAATACATATCAGAGAATAAATAAATAAAACTGCTGTGAGGAAGAATGCAACATAATCACCAGAGCGGTTCCTGTCTATTTCAGTTTGTGCTGTCTATCAAAAAGACTTGGTCCCTAGCCTATAGTGCTCTGGACAGGTAGGTTTTTGTGAGAGGAAGTAAGGTCACTGAGCTGTTTCTTTGAAGACAATATTGGGGACCTCTTCTTGTGGCTTTTTGGCCAAAATGGGGCTGCCATGCTCCCTCGCCATGGTGTTCTGCCTTACTACATAACAAAGACAGCATATCCAAGTGACTTTTGTCTGAAACTCTAATAATTGTGAACTAATAATAACCCCACCTCTGTAAGCTGCTGTGCCAAGGTGTTTGTTACAGGAATGACAAGTGACTGACATAGCCCCAGGGAGAAGGATATGATACTTTCCTTGTGTGGAAAGAGAAGGGGTCCCTTTGACGAGTGACACATGAGTCAAGATCTTATTTAGTCCAGGCTACCACATAAGAATCTGACACATCTCCACCAGACAGCCATTGTCAACATTATAAGCACTGATACCACAAAGGCTGAATGAGCATGGTTTTTACAAACACCTAAGGCCTAGCTAGCATTCCACCTCCATCAGCTTTCCTCAAAATTGTCAGAGTCATCAAAACAAAGCACTCCTTATAGTCACAGTGAACATGATAAACAAAATCAATGTTGTATTCTGGATGGAATCTTGGGACAACAAAGGGACTTGAGAGAAATGCTGCAGAAAGCTAAATAAACTGGATTATGTTTGATAGCAGACCTCTGTTGACTCACTAACTGGGATAAGCATAGCATAAGTGATTTTTGTGATATGCCAGAGGGATGGTGGAATGCTCACTACAATCTCAGCCATTTTTCTGTAAATCTAAAAAGGGTTTAAGCTTCATATAATATCCCACATGTGGAATTCTAGCACTCTAGAGATGAAGACTGGAATATCAAAAGAACAAAGTCACCCTTGATTATATACTGGGTTCAAGGTAGCCTAGACTAAATAAGATCTTGTCTCAAAACAGTGGAAAACATTTTCTCTAAGCCTGAATGTGGTGACTCACACCTGTAATCTCAGCATGCAGGAGGTTCTATCTAAGTTCAAGGCCAGCCACTATCCCACCATGCACTCCCCAAAAGGAAACCTAAGTCTTCAATAACAAAATGTGGTCTAATATAAAAAGTTTATATCAAAACATAAAACATTAACCCTTTCAGATTGTCTGAGTGACTGAGGTAGTGTGTGCCTTTCAGCAGCTCCCAGCCTTCTGCTACTGCACCCCAGCTCCATGAATCTTGACCCCACCCCATTTGTTCCTCTTGCCTGCTGGCCCAGGAGTTGGAAGTACAAAGCCCTGCCTGGTAGACCCCAGCTTTCCCTTTGTTCGCAGTTCATTCTAATTCTAAAGCTTACTGTGCTGAACCCCCAGAAGAGGAGGTGTTCCAACCATGCCTTCAGCTGCCTAGCTTCTTGTTTGTTTGTTTGTTTGTTTGTTTGTTTTTGTTTTTCGAGACAGGATTTCTCTGTATAGCCCTGGCTGTCCTGGAACTCACTCTGTAGACCAGGCTGGCCTCGAACTCAGAGATCTGCCTGCCTCTGCCTCCCAAGTGCTGGGATTAAAGGCGTGAGCCACCACCACCCGGCTAGCTGCCTAGCTTCTTACAGAATCATTGTAGAGGTTGATGACTTCCATCCAGCCTTCTCCTAGTCCATGACTACCTCAGGCCTGGGCAGACAATGGGTCCACCCTTGGTTTTGCTTGGCAGCCCCCATCAGCATGGGCCCTGTGGCAGCCCTCTCCCACCCCAGCCTGTTCTCAGCTTCCACCCCAGCTCCTAGATGGATGTTCTCAGAACAGTTTAATGCCTTCATGAGTGCTAGTTGGAAAGAGCCAATGGCTATCAGCTGAGATCCTGGGGAGTCCCAGCATGCTCCTCCCTAGCAACTCTGTTTTCCCTGACACCCCAGCAGGAACATACCCTAGAGAGAGCCTGCCCAGCATTGGAAAGTCCAATGCCTTTGCTCCCCCTATTGCTCCACATCTCCTAGGAACTGTCCCTAGACACGCAAACTGTCCTTATCAGTGCACACAGTTCCAAAGTATGTGGGTTGGAACACACACCACAGGCACAGAGGCTGGTTGACTTTGTTTTTTAGTTTCTTGGGAAATGGCTCGTGGGTAGCTATTAGGGCAATCATTTACAGTGCTTCCTTCTTTAGCCTCCTGACCATCAACCAAAAGTTAGTAAAGAAATAGAATCAATATGAATGCAGGATGCCAGTGGGAAAGTGCGAGATCTTAGTCAGGGTTTTTCTGCTGTGAACAGATACCATGAGCAAGGCAAGTCTTAAAAGGACATTTAATTGGGGCTTGCTTACAGATTGAAAGATTCAGTCCATTACCATCAAGGCGGGAGTATGGCAGCATCCAGGCAGGCATGGTGGGGGAGGAGCTGAGACTTCTACATCTTCATCTGAAGGCTGCTAGTGGAAGACTGACTTCCAAGCAGCTAGGATGAGGGTCTTAAAACCCACATCCACTGACACACCTATTCCAACAGGGCCACACCTCCTAATAGTGCCACTCCCTGGGTGGAGCATACACAAACCATCTCATGCAACCTAAGCCTGGGGCTGGTCATTAGAGTATGGAGAGATTCCGGCCCTAAGAAGATGAGGTAGGTAAGAACAGGCTGCAGGGAATCTAGGGTACCCCCACAGACTGGGGGGAGCTAGAAGGTGGTGTCATTACCAGATAAGGGATAAGTGGGACCCCCATGGAATCAGGCCCCTGAGATGTAAAGGCTCAGGAATACTCAAGGTTACATTGGTTATCCTCAATGGCCTTTCATTTCTGTTTCCCAGTTGTCTTTACCTTGCTACCTTCTAAGCCCATAAAAGCAGTGGTAGTCCCAGGTGCCTAAGCATGGATGACTGGTACTTTAAAGTGCCTTTTTGTGCCTAGGTGGAGATGATACTCCTTCCTTATGTTCCTGTACCTGGGGATGTCCTCACTCCTGCACCCAGTCTTGACTTCTTTTTTTTTTTTTTTTTTTTAAGATTTATTGTTATATATGTAAGTACACTGTAGCTGTCTTCAGACACTCCAGCAGAGGGCGTCAGATCTCTGACGGATGGTTGTGAGCCACCATGTGGTTGCTGGGATTTGAATTCAGGACCTTTAGAAGAGCAATCAGTGCTCTTAACCGCTGAGCCATCTCTCCAGCCCCAGTCTCTACTTCTTGAACTCCAAACCTCCCCACACACAGCAGCAACCATCTCCTCAAAGTGCCATCAGCTCACCCACTTGTTTCTCAGGCTACTATGTCTTTTGTTTCCCATCCCTGCTCCCTGGACAAGCAGGATCTTAAATTCCCAATAGTACCCACACCCACTTCGACAGACTAATTTTCCTGTTATTGACTGGTCTCTGCCCACGCCTCATCCAGATAACTGTTGCAGCAGCTCTTTTCCTTTGCAGATCTTTATACTGCAATGGAGTCCTCTGTGCCCATTCCTTGGGGATCCTCTTCTCTTTCTCTCTCTCTCTCTCTCTCTCTCTCTCTCTCTCTCTGTGTGTGTGTGTGTGTGTGTTTTCTTTTTCTTTCTTTTTTTTTTTTTTGAGACAGGGTTTCTCTATGTAGCCCTGGCTGTCCTGGAACTCACTCTGTAGACCAGGCTGGCCTTGAACTCAGAAATCCGCCTGCCTCTGCCTCCCAAGTGCAAGGATTACAGGCGTGTGCCACCACGCCCAGTTTAGATGAGCCTTTTCCTTGTTCCTTGGATGGCTCTAGCTCTTCCAGGATATTTGTGCTATGAGTAACTCCTCTATGGCCTTTGTTTCTCCAGGAGGACTTTGGTCCCATGCTGGGACAAAGATGACCCAAGTTAGGGTTCTCTGATGAGTAAGGAGACTCTACCAGGACATAGGCAGGTCACTCACTCACACACACACACACACACACACACACACACAGAGAGAGAGAGAGAGAGAGAGAGAGAGAGAGAGAGAGAGAGAGAGAGAGCTCTTCCTGCTAGCCTGGGTGGAGTTGCTGCCCCTCCCTCTCCCCTCACCTATCAGGCTCAATCCAGATGGCTGAAGGCTTAGCACGGTGGGATGAGCCATCTGGGGACTTTGGTTTCTGATCAGATCAAGGAGTTTGGGTTTGAAATGGGCACACCTCACCTTCTCAAACCACCCCAGGCTAGTGTTGGCCTTGGAAAATTCCCAAGAAGCTGCTCAGTTGCTGGTGGAGAGGCCTAGAAGGCCCTGAGGAGTAGGCAGGTTACTGAGCTTAGAGGGAGGGTCTGTACATCCATCAGACACCAGGGGGCAGCCTCACCCTAATCTTATCCCAGTGGCTATAGATCAGAGGCCCTACCCAGCCCCACATCAGGCAAAAGGTGGACTGACCAGAGTTATCATGGAGTCCCCTTCTCTACCTTGTTGACAAAGTGTAACTTTGATCTTCAACCAAGCAAGCTACCCTTTGCCCACTCTGGAGACAAACAGAAATTGATCACACCCAGAGCTGACATCATAACCCTCAGCCTCCAAGCTGTATCTTTGAGGAGGCCTAAATGTCTTGAGACAGCTCAGTGCTTCCGGCAAAGTCCCACAGAACTCTTGGAGGTTGATCTCCCCACTCCAGGCCAGCATAGCGGCAGCCCTTCAGGAGGCAATCGCACAGGAACCAAGAAACTTTGCACCTGAGTATCCAACTCTCCCTAGGTCCTAATTGGGAAGTGAAGAGAAACATTAGGCAGGCTGGACGAACGTTGGTGAAGGATGGTCCACCGGAAAACGAGATTCCAGGCTAGAAAAAGTGGAGAGAAGAGAAAAGAACTAAGAATGTCTGGAGGCCAACTAGAGACTCCGTTTTCCTGGTGGTTCAGAAAAACCTGAGGAGACTTTGACCCGACCCGGGCCAGCTGATCCTGGAACTAATGGCGGCTCAGCCCACTGAAAAGAAAGTGCTGGCCAGCGCCCCAGGTATCTGCCATCCTGCTCCCTACTGGAGCTGCGTCTCCTCTTGAGGAGGAGGTAGGCGGAGTGACAGGGAGGGCGGGATGGAGGGGGAGGGGGAGACCAGCCGGGTCGTGGGGGTGGGGCGACAGTGACATCACCGGGAGTCGGTTCTTAAGCAGCAGCGGGTCGCGCTAGGAACGAGAGGGACAGTTGGAGTGCCGTGGCGAGTCTTTGCGTCCGCCGCGGCCGTGAGAGCGGCTGTAGCCGCCGCCGCCAGGAAGGAGGGGGCTAATCGTGCCCGGGTCCACCGGAGCCTCCAGCGCCAGGAGAAGCGGACGAGGACAGCCGCTTGGGGCTGGGCCGGGGCCGCGGGCCTCAGGCCCCTTGCTCCGGCCGCCGCTTGCAGACAGTGGGAGTCTGATGCCACCCGCGACTCGCTAGGGTGAGCCACCGGCAGGGCGAGCAGTCGTTGCTGCGGCCGCCACCGCCGCCCGAGCCGCGGGCAGGAATCTCAGGAGCCGCCGCCGCCCGGCCAGGCTCCGCCGCCGCCCGCGCGCTCCCGGGCCCCCGACACACATGAGATTCTTCAGGCTCACTTTCAAGTGCTTCGTGGACTGCTTCTGACTGCGTCGCCCCCGCCGTCCCGCACCCCTCCCGCCCACCCGTAGCCCCGTCCCCCGGCCCGGCCGCCCCCGAGGCCCCCGGGCGGGCCCGTGCTTTCGGGGCCCTCTCTCCAGGTGCCACCGGAGCCCCTTGCCCGCCCGCCACCCTCGAGGCGCAGCGACCCCCGGCCTGGCCTCGCAAGCCCCAGTGACCATGGCGAAAAAGAGCGCTGAAAACGGTATCTATAGCGTGTCTGGCGACGAGAAAAAGGGTCCTCTCATCGTGCCCGGGCCCGACAGTGCCCCAGCCAAGGGCGATGGCCCTGCGGGCCTGGGGGCTCCTGGAGGCCGCCTTGCTGTACCGCCGCGAGAGACTTGGACACGCCAGATGGACTTCATCATGTCATGCGTGGGCTTCGCCGTGGGCCTCGGTAACGTGTGGCGCTTCCCCTACCTATGCTACAAGAACGGCGGAGGTGAGTGCCTCTGCCGCTGAGCATCCTGCCCTTTCATCAGCGGTTAGTTCCCAGTCCCAGCCTACCATAGGCATATACCAGAGCAGTGGGGCAAAGTCCAGAGGGTAGGGAGGCCCGCCCAAAGCGGGTGGGGGCCATGGTGCCCCCTCACCAACCAAGTGTTCGGTGACCCAGCACGGCGGCCTCCACACACCACCACCCCCCCCCACTGGTCATGTGCCTGGCTGTGTGGAAGGGAGGCAATCAAGGAGAGCTTCCAAATGAACTGAGGGTCTGCTTCCCAGACTCCCAGTCCAGACAAGCGATTGGCCACTGAGGTGGGAAGGGAAGGCCTGCCCCCAGTGGAAGGGGCTCTAGGAGGTGAGGAGCCCTGGCTGCCCCCAATGGGTCAGACACACAAGTGACACATTGTGTGGACCCCCCACGTGTGCACATAGGGATACATACACACACACAATGGGCTACTCTGTCCCTCCCCCCACACTCTCCCCTACCCTCCCTCTTCTCCCTTTTCTCCTCTCCCCTCCCCTCTGGCCCAGGCTTGGAACACTGGGTGCTTGAGCCAGGCTTGGGAAGTCTGCGGCCTGGCCCGCCTGGCGCCTCTACTAGACAGGCTGCATGCACATCTCATGCCCAGTTGCTTAAGCCCAGCTTAGCAACAATAGTGGGTATTCGCCTGGCCTGGGACTGCAAAGCAGCAGTGAGTTTCCAGAGAGCTGAAGCAGCTCGGTGATGGGTGGGAAACTGAGTCCCAAAGTGGAGGCCTCTGTCCAAGGTCACATACAGGAAGGATACTGAGAGCAGGAGCCCAGTAAACTGCAATTAACCCTGTCACTGAGTAGCAGAGAGAGCTGATCCTGTGCAGATAGGGGTCCTAGAGAGCAGTAAGGAGGAAGAGGTCAGAACTGCAGCTGCTTAGCTCTCCACCCCTTCCTACCACTCCATATAATTGCTGCAACACTGCCTCAGTCCCTTTCCTTGATTTGTCTCTCTCTGTCCTACACCAATCCCTCCATAAGCAGAGAATTCCCACCTATCCAGATTCCTCCTGGGACTCTCATGATTACAAAGTACAGGGTATTGAGGTTTGCTGCCTTTTGACAAGCCCCCAAGCCTGAGGACCCAGCCTGGCACACATGAACACACCCTAGCCATTCCTTCCTGTTCTGCTGCCTGCCAAAAATAACTGTGGCACAAGAGATGGCCTGTATGCATAAGCCTGTGTGTTTTCGATGCCTGCTAGGTCACTCTAGGTATCTACAGGCTCAGACCTCAGTGAGCCAAGGGCTCCCCATGGTACAGGGGACACTGGCTAGACACTGCTGCTGTGCCTCCTTTCAACAGACCTAGAGCTCATCTCCTGGGATTGTTCACCTTGAGCCTCTGAGTCAGTGGCCACCCCTGTGCTGATTCACTCAGTGGGAAGTCATGGGACTAGGGTGCAAGCTGAAGCTGGGGCTCTGTCTGGGCCTTCTAGCACTTCTAGAGTCTGGGCTGGTGTGAGGCCTGGACCGCTTGGCTGATGGCTTTGGGTTGAGCCCCCTTCTGCTGCAATAGGTGAGCCCACTCCATGCTTCCTTCTCCAGGTGTGTTCCTCATTCCCTATGTCCTGATTGCCCTGGTTGGAGGAATCCCCATTTTCTTCCTGGAAATCTCACTGGGCCAGTTCATGAAGGCCGGCAGCATCAATGTCTGGAACATCTGTCCCCTATTCAAAGGTGAGCCGCCCTGAGCCAACTCTCCATTCTCCATTTTTCAATTATTGGGATGAGAGCCAGGGCACACAGTATGGCTATGACCTACTTGAAGAAGTCTTTTGATTTCTTCAATGAGCACTAGACTTGGGGGGTAGGTAATACCCTCCTGAGCTTAGGAAAGAGTCTGCAGGATACTAGATCACACAATTAGTTTGAAGAGTCAGGAACTAAGGGGCAGCCTTGCTTAAAAGGGAAAGAATGGAGCAGAAACAGCTTAGGGACAGGACCTGTTGGACACACTTGACTCACCTCAGAAGTCCTACTACTGTCCTTGAAGAAGCTGGGCACACAAGGGTGAAGTAATTTGCCAAGGTTGCCCCTCTGAACGGATGAGTATTTTCCACACTTCCTCAGAAAGCTCTCTCAGCTGATGTCTAATGGCGGTCACTGGGTAACATGGGGTGGAGGCTTGCCTTCTGTGACTGCAGGGTGGCACTGGAACCTGGGAAGGGTCAAGCATTTGAAACTAACTGGACAATCAACAGGATGTAGTAGACATATAGGCAGGCGAAGTGAGCTATATCTCTAGCTCTGGGTTTGGTGGAGGAGCTGAAGCACAGAGATAGTACAGGAGCATGGCAAGTCTTAGCAGGAGACAGACAGACAGGAAAGGAAGCCTAGAGTTGGGACACACAATTGGGCTTGAAAAGCTTGGAGAAGCCTATGGCAGGATGAAAAGAGGGAGAAGCCGGGCAGTGGTGGCGCACACCTTTAATCCCAGCACTTGGAAGGCAGAGACAGGCAGATCTCTGAGTTCAAGGCCAGCCTGGTCTAAAGAGTGAGTTCCAGGACAGCCAGGGCTACACAGAGAAATCCTGTCTCAAAAAAACAAAACAACAACAACAACAAAAAGAAACAAAAAAACAAAAGAAAAGAAGAAAAGAAAGAAAAGAGGGAGAAGATACAGGGAGGGATGGAGGCATACAGGGAACTCATCAGGGATGGGGAGATAATGGGGGTGGTAGGAAAATGGCCACAAAGGAGCCCAGAAGGAACAAAAGCTACTCACTCATCCTCAGGTCTGGGCTATGCCTCCATGGTGATTGTCTTCTACTGCAACACTTATTATATCATGGTGCTGGCCTGGGGCTTCTATTACCTGGTCAAGTCCTTTACTACTACTTTGCCGTGGGCTACGTGTGGCCACACCTGGAACACTCCTGACTGTGTGGAGATCTTTCGCCATGAAGACTGTGCCAATGCCAGCCTGGCCAACCTCACATGTGATCAGCTTGCTGACCGCCGGTCCCCTGTCATCGAGTTCTGGGAGTGAGTCAGGTGCCTGTGGGCCAAGCCTATCCTCTCTCATCCCTTGGTCTCTCCATATGTGGTCAAGCCCTGGGTGCACATGGCCAGGGATGCAAAACAACCACTCCTGGGTATTGTCTGTCCCCATCCTCCAGGAGTGCCTAGGGCTTGAAATAGACATTGCTTCTATAGCAACATGACATTTACTATTGTCCTGTCATGTTGACCTCATTATAGAGCTGAAACTGCATATTTTGTAGAAGGCTGGGGTGATGATGATGACCCAGGATAGTCCTCCAGACACCTGATGGTAGGGGTCTGGGCCAGGACTGTGATGAGGGAGGACCTGCCAACTTCAAAGCAAATCCCAGTCACTGTGCCCTTTGATGACATGACCCTCAGGTGCCTTCCTTTCTTCTCTACCCTAGGAACAAAGTCCTGAGGCTCTCCACAGGGCTGGAGGTTCCAGGAGCCCTCAACTGGGAGGTGACCCTGTGCCTGCTGGCCTGCTGGGTGCTGGTCTACTTCTGTGTGTGGAAGGGGGTCAAGTCAACAGGAAAGGTACAAGTGGGGGCATGTAGGGTGGGGACAGCATTACCTGGGAGGTGTACTTGTCTGCAAGGGACACAATGGCAATAGGAGGTGACTAGACTGAGGCTCAAATCTATAGAGGGGACAGGTCCTTAAAGTCACACCTTTTACTTTCACCTGTTGGTGGGCATTGTTTCTCAATCTTCACCTCCAGGGATAATAACCTTCAGCCCCAAGAGTGAAAGGTCCAGACAGTAACTAACCTTCCCCAGGTCTACCGCCCATCTTGGCCCTTTCCATTTCCTCCCTCTTCTTCTGCCTCTCCTTCTGTTTCTTCCTACTCCTTGCTAGATGCCTAAGTTGATTTTGTCACTCTGGGTGGACCTGATCTGTGGGGGCTCTCATCTCTGTGATCCTTAGGACCCCAAGGAAGACTCCTTCAGAGGTTTCCTCAGGTTACAGAGACAGATTAACCAACACATTAAAATTGCTAAACCAGGGCACCTGGTCAGGTTCCTGGAGGATCAAACTTCAGTGCATCAAGATTCCTCAGGGTCTTCAAATGCTGAGTGTGTCCCTCCCTCCCTCTCTCTTTAGCAATAACACCAAGCTGCAAACTCTGTCTTTCTCTTGCCCAGCTAGAATCCCTAACTGCTAAGGAGCTCAGCAGCCTACCAACAATGACCTGGAGTTTGGGACCACAGGGCTCTGAGGAATATGTGCTTATTATAATCCATGTAACATTGCCATAGATTTTCTGTGCCCATACTCCCCATACCTTCCTGCCCCCGTATAGGCATGCCCCATAGGAACAAAGTCCGTGGACTGCTGTCCTTCATTAGACATTAGATACACCTAGGGACCCTCACCTTGGAATGCTATGGCCCTGTTTCTTCCCTCCTTTTACAGCTAACTAGAGCCTGCTATGAAGTTGCCTGGGCTCCAGCCTGGCTCCTAGCTTCCCTGGGGGTAGTCCCTCACTCAGAAATAGAATGAGTGCTACTGGCTTTCCTAATTCAAATTCTGAGCATGACTGCAATTTGGGGAGATGACTGTTGCACATGTTATCAGCTCACAGTAGCACTGGGAACCAGCCATCAAGCTTAGGCAGGAGACATCTTAAGGGGGAGCAGGGATCCAGAGCCTCTCTGAGCACCCTGGCCCCCCAGATCGTGTACTTCACTGCTACATTCCCCTACGTGGTCCTCGTTGTGCTGCTGGTGCGAGGGGTGCTGCTGCCTGGAGCCCTGGATGGTATCATCTACTATCTCAAGCCTGACTGGTCAAAGCTAGGGTCCCCTCAGGTGAGGAAAGGTAGTTTGTGGCAACAGGGTTGGGAGATGATGCCTGTTGAACAAAGTCCCTTGTGACTCTTCTCTTGACCCATCCCTTCCAGGTATGGATAGATGCTGGGACCCAGATTTTCTTCTCTTATGCCATCGGCCTGGGGGCCCTCACAGCCCTAGGCAGCTACAATCGCTTCAACAACAACTGCTACAAGTAGGAACCCGCCCCTGCTCTGCCTGCCCTGCCTTGCCCTGCCCTGGGGCAGTGGAACTGCTTAAACCAGAATATTCTGTCCCTCCACCCTCAGGGATGCCATCATCCTGGCACTCATCAACAGCGGGACCAGCTTCTTTGCTGGCTTTGTGGTCTTCTCCATCCTGGGCTTCATGGCCACAGAGCAGGGTGTACATATCTCCAAGGTGGCAGAATCAGGTGAGCTGCCTGACCTCGGCCAACCTCCAGAGCAGAACTACTTTGATGTAGGACACATATGGACGGACACACACACACACACACACACACACACAAATATTCTGACATGTGACACATCTAGCTGTATGCAGCTGAGATTCATGGCGCTATGCAACTGACACAAAGCAATTCTCTGGAGCTGGGGACCCCTTGTCACCCACTCCCCCAGGACTACAGGCTGTGTCCTTATGTTCATTGAATGCTGCAGATAGGAATAAGGGAGATGCTCCTTTAGCTCTGTTGTGTTACCCCAGGACAACCAGCAACTGCCATGGCTGCTGGAGTCTAGGGAGGATAGTATGAGTCAAGAGTCCTGCTAATACAGGGGAGGGCTGCCAAGGACCACAGCCTTTCAGAACTCTGGTGTAAGATGCTTGCAGGACCTCAATGGGCTTAGCCATTGTAAGGCACAAATAGTCCTCAGATTTTTATTTTATTATCTGGGGGATAGGGGTGACCTTGAGCATTAGGGTACTCAGGATGGTGCCGAGGGCCAGTCTCACCCTGCATCTTTGCACTCAGGGCCTGGTCTAGCCTTCATTGCCTACCCACGGGCTGTCACACTGATGCCTGTGGCCCCACTCTGGGCTGCCTTGTTCTTCTTCATGCTGCTGCTGCTCGGTCTGGACAGCCAGGTTTGCAGGAGCTCTAGGGCAGGAGTGGGGTAGGGGCTGGTGGTGGTCAGGGGACTTGGCACATTGGGCAAGAGGTGCATGGGGACATGGGGGACCTGGGCCTGAGCTGCCCTGGCCACAGTTTGTAGGTGTGGAGGGCTTCATCACCGGGCTCCTGGATCTCCTCCCGGCCTCCTACTACTTCCGTTTCCAAAGGGAGATCTCCGTTGCCCTCTGCTGTGCCCTCTGCTTTGTCATCGATCTCTCCATGGTGACTGATGTAAGTGGGGGTAAGGTGGGTTACTGTCAGTTTCCAACTGTGGGCCATCTTCCCTGACCTGACTCTGTTCCTTAGGGCGGGATGTACGTCTTCCAGCTGTTTGACTACTACTCAGCTAGTGGCACTACCCTGCTTTGGCAAGCATTTTGGGAGTGTGTGGTAGTGGCTTGGGTTTATGGTAGGTCAAAATGAAGGGCTGGGTTAGAAATTTGGGGGTAGAATGGGGATGAATGGTCCCCAGCTCTAGTCTTTCTGTCTACCTCATCCTGTTCCAGGAGCTGACCGCTTCATGGATGACATTGCCTGTATGATTGGGTACCGACCTTGCCCCTGGATGAAATGGTGCTGGTCCTTCTTCACCCCACTGGTCTGCATGGTAAGGCTGGGAAAGTAGGCAAGTGGTGTGGTGTAGTGGGGCACCAGTGACTGGTAGGCATCTGTGTCCACAGGGCATCTTCATCTTCAACATTGTGTACTATGAGCCACTGGTCTACAACAACACCTACGTGTACCCATGGTGGGGTGAAGCTATGGGCTGGGCCTTTGCACTTTCTTCTATGCTCTGTGTGCCCCTCCACCTCCTGGGCTGTCTCCTCAGGGCAAAAGGAACCATGGCAGAGGTAAGGTTCCTACCTAACTTGTTCTTCAAAAGAACAGACCATTGCTCAGAAGCATGGGCAGCTCAGACTGAAGGGGGTAATAGATGGAAGTAAAACTAACCCATTACGGCCTCATGCAAGGAGGCAAGACCCACCTCTTACTTCCCTGGCTCCACACAAGGACCACTTAACCCTGCTTCCCATTACAGGGAGCAAGGCCTGAAAGAGTACCCTAAGGGAGGCACACCTGCCTTGGAGGCAAATAGTAGGAGCTAGAGAGGTGGAAGCAGTTGCGTGTGACCCATGGGAAATTCAGCATGCCCTCCTCTCCCACAGCGATGGCAGCAACTGACCCAGCCTATCTGGGGCCTCCATCACTTGGAATACAGAGCTCAAGATGCAGATGTCAGGGGCCTGACCACCCTGACTCCCGTTTCCGAGAGCAGCAAGGTCGTCGTGGTGGAGAGTGTCATGTGACAGGCACCCCCAGCTCACATCACCAGCTCATTCTTTGGTAGCCATAGCAGCCCCAGCTTTAGCCCCCACCCATCCCTCTGGGGGCTTGCCTTTCCTTGATAGTTTCGGGGTCTGCGTGGGGGAGGGGAGGAAGCACCATGAGTGCTAACAAAAATAACTTTTTCCATTTTTAATAAAACGCCAAAAATATCACAACCCACCAAAAATAGATGCTCCCACACACACAACCATGCTGGTATTTGCGTTGCTTCCAGGCCCTCCCTCCTCTCCTTCCCAGGGCCCAGGACCTGTCTCCTAGCCTTGCCGAGCCCACCTGCCTGCCTCCCAAGCTCTACTCTGTAACATACCTTGGCCCTAGAAATAACAGTGGCAGCTTGGGTAACAGGAGAGGAGGGAAAATAAGGTATGACAGGAGGGGAGGCAAGAGAGGGACAGTGGAACCAAGGTGAATATTTCAGCTGAACTAGACCCTTCCTACCCCTATTCTAGAAGCTAGAGAGCCAGTCAGCAGTGGAACCTTGTGTTCCTGCGCCAATTGCCACCAATATTAATTGTGTGAGCTTGGGTCTGAGTGCATGTCTCTGTCTCTGTGTCTCTATCTCTCTTTCTCTCTGTGTGTGTCTGTGTGTGTGTGTGTGTGTGTGTGTGTGTGTGTGTGTGTAGATCTGTAGATCTCTTATCTCTTAGTGAAGGTGAATACCAGAAGTAAACAGCCTCCAGGCAAAGGAGGCTTATATTTTGCACATTTTATAAGAAAAACTTGAGAGTGAGACTTCTGCTTGTATATTTCTAAAACGCCTTCACTATCCCTACATTTCCACTCCTTTCCTTCACATCCCCACCTTTCTTCTCTGACCCTAGCCAAGGAGTGTGAATTTATACTTAATTTTCATAGGCAAAACAAAAGCTTCAGGCTGTTGAATATATGAGTCTGTTGTGTGGATGTTCTGTATGGTCTCCGGCCAGAGACTGGAGTGGGAAAGTGGGAACCTCAATGGTGTCCCCACATTGTTCCTTTGCCTCTATGTCTGTGGGATGGAAGGCTGTAACATTGTCCCAGGGAATCTGGGTATGCTCACCTGACATGCTCAGACTTGTCCACACCCAGCTCCCTGGGCTGGGCTTGATTGCAGGGATTTCCCATGGACACAGCCCAGGGAAGGGATCCTGGGCATGGCTCCCACCTCCAAGCTAAAGGCTGATGTACTTTTGACATCTCAAGTCTTCCGTGTAGCAGCTTAAACCCACATCTGTGTCCCATCAAGCCTGAAATAGCCAAGTAGCCCTTAGAAAGGCTTCACATGGAGCTGGACTAAGCCAGGGAGGTGGGGCTGGGTAAGGGTGCAAGCCTTTGGGGACATTCTTACTGTGCTAAAAAAGCCACTGCAACATAGCAATAAAAACTTCATTTTCCAAAGTTGGCTCCTGTTTCTGCTTCTCTGGAAGAGGAATGAGGTGGGGATACAAGTGTGGGAACCTTCTTCCAGCTCCTGCCTTGTATTCACTAAAGCCCATTCTGAGGGATTCTGTACCTAGTACCATGTCAGAAACTGGAAATAGAGCAGGAAAGGAAGCCTCAATCCCCTAGACTGAAGAGCATGGGGTGACAGTTTAAGTTCAATAGGAACAAATGCAGCAGAGAGAGGCTGTAACTGAGTTATTCCAAGAATTTTTCTAAACCAAGCATAGTGGCTCACGCCTATAAGCCCCGAACTTGAGATATTGAGGCAGGTGGATCAAGAGAAGTGTGTTTGTGAGCAAGATCTAAAAGTAAAGGGCACACACTAAGATCACAGATAGCAAGAGGAAAGTTGGGGCAATGAACCAGGGACCAGGCATAAGCATCTGGACCTGTCTGGTGGCACTGGAGCTGGGTTGGGGAGGTTCTTTGGATTGGAGTCTTCTTTCCTGGTGGGACAAGAAAGGGCCGTGGATGACTACATGATACAGGATTGAGGAGTCAAGATGAAAACACCAGAGATTTGGCTTGAGCCACAGGAAGAACAGTGCTGCCAGGTCCTGTGATGGGGACAATTGGGTGTTGGCTTCGGGCATGTCATCTGGGAAATGTCATCCAAGTAGAGAACTCTGGCTGGCAAATGGTCACAGGACTTTGCAGTTCTAGAAAGTCTGGCCTGGAGCTAAAACTTCTGAAGTACTCTGGAAGGGCTGTGGGTGGGTACAGAGGAAGACTCAGCAACATATAACATCCTGGGCCCTGACTGGCCTTCAGAGGTCAAAGATGATGATGCTATATATAGTTCACTGTGTGGCGGACATTATGGGGACCCAGAGTGGTCTTGGGCAACATGCAAAAGCCTCATTTAAAAAATGGGAATTCAGCTGGGCGGTGGTGGCACATGCCTTTAATCCCAACGCTTGGGAGGCAGAGGCAGGCAGGCAGATTTCTGAGTTTGAGGCCAGCCTGGTCTACACAGTGATTTGCAGGACAGCCAGGGCTACACAGAGAAATCCTGTCTCAAAAATGAATGAATGAATGAATGAATAAATAAATAAATAAATAAATAAATAAATAAAATGGGAATTCAAAAAGTCAGCTAGGCCAGGTAGCATAGGCCTGTCAAAACTCAGGTAGCTGAGGCAGGAGCATCAAAAGTTCAAGGCTGCATGTGCTGCAGAGTGAGTTGGGTTTCCTTATGCTGAAGATACAGAAAATACAATGAAGATATATTGAAGATACAATGACAGAGTACCTACCTAGCATATACAAGGCCCTGGGTTTAATTTCCAGGATTGCCAAAGGCACAAGCTAGGGTAGGGATGGAGTTAGCGAAGTCTGGCCATCCCAGCTGTTTGGGGGGCTATGGCAAGGGGGAATTGCAAAATCAAAATCTTCTTGAGCTACAGGACCAGTTTAAAGCCATCCTGGACAACTGTGAAGATTGCCTCAAAACACATAAAGAGCTGGAAATACAGCTCAGAAGTAAAACACTTGCCTAGCATGTGGAACACCCTAGGTTCAATGCCCAATGGAAGAAGGGAGAGACCCAAATATGCACATGAATGAATGATCAAGTTATGGCTTATTCACAGAATGTAATCTTAGTTAGCCTAAAAAAGGAAACTGATATATATGTTGTATAGATGACCCTGAAGGATATGAAGATCAGTGAAATATGCTACTTCTGTAAGAACATAGTATCATTCTACTTATAAGAAATTCCTAGAGCAGTCAAATCTAGAGACTGAATAGAAT
Source organism: Apodemus agrarius (assembly GCA_964023405.1). Taxonomy (NCBI): domain Eukaryota; kingdom Metazoa; phylum Chordata; class Mammalia; order Rodentia; family Muridae; genus Apodemus; species Apodemus agrarius. The sequence goes on from OZ030010.1 coordinate 147,532,349, forward strand.
GATGAGGCTTAACCCCAGACTAGGGGCTGGGGTTGAGGAAACATAACATCAAGTTCTTCATGTGCAAATGCTTAATGGCATCAAAACTATGAGCTTGAAAATGGTGATGTTTTACAATGTGTTATAAGTATATGCATTTACACTTTACCACAATATATAAAAGTGATAGAGAACAGGTCTTGGAAGGGTGGGGCCTAGTGTACAGAGGGCAGCTTCTGATGAGTATGTGGCGCCACAGGAGTGATGGTAACCAGATAACTCTAGTTCTGTTCTGTGGTTCTGTTCCATGCATAGCAGGAAGCAGTGATCACTTGGAGCAGACTGTAGCCTCCCTGCTCTCTTCTCAGCACTCATTTTCAGTTTGTCTTCCTTTATGGGCCTCTGCTCTTGCCCAAATTCCTGTTTGCTCTTATCTCTAAATCTCAGCATGTTTTCTTCAGCTGCAGAAGATCTTCCTCGGGTTTACTAGAACACCGCCCTGGCTTCACACCACCCTTTCTCTCAACTAACTCTACCCATGTAAAAGGAGCTCACAGCCTCAGGCTCTGTTCAGGATGAGAGCTCTCACCTCTCCTTCATGCTAAAGGCCTTCTCAGCAACCAGTCAACTTCAGAGACAGAAAATGGTGACATCATAGAAGGCAACTTCACAGAGCTGTGCTATTTAACTGGGTGCTACAATAGATTCCTATTTGCTCAGGAAACCTGCTCCTGTACAAAGATTTAAGAAACTGAGATCAAAATGTCCAAGTAGAATGAGAAAATGGAGTGGCAAACCATCAGACAGGATACCCCAGAAGTTGGGCCAGAGAGGGAAGTGGTCAGTGTCAGGGTAGAAAGGCAGAAGTGATCTGGACTTTGGCCTTCCAAAGCACAGACAAACAAGCTCAGGGAAGGCCAAAGTAGTCCAGAACACTTCCTGGAAAAGTGGACTAGTCCTCAGCCTTGGCATAGCAAAGAGGGGGTATTATCTGAGTACTCCTGCCCTCATAGGCGCCACCTGTAGACTGCTGGGAAGGGGATGGACTCCTCACAGGGCAGCCATGTTTTGAGGGTGGGGAAGAGTGACAAAATGCTTGAGAAGGCAGCTGCTTGGCCTAGTCCCATACAGGTCAGACAGGAGTAGGAACATAGTTAGCTGACAACCATCTAGCCAACATCAACACCTTCAGGAGTCACTCCAATTCCAAGAGACACAACCTGTTCCCATAATCCCTCCACCCAGTCTTCACAGATAGTAGGCATAGCACACACCCTTCAAGGGAAGGCTGATGGAGGAAGATAGGGTAGGGGTGATAAGCACCTGATCAGGGATAGACCCTTTCTTGTGACCTGCTAGAGAGCAGGCTAGTAACAGGCTGATCTTGCTCTAAGGAAGCAAGCAGTGAGGGCATGGACCTGTCAGCAAAGTAAGCCAGTGTAGAGGCAAAACCCTTATCTAGTAACTTCAGGGCTGGTGGGTAGCAAAGACCCAAGCACTATGCAATCCTTTCTCTACTGCTTTGAAGCCCCTCTCCACCGCCTTGTTCTGCAGTAGCAAGCTCTAGGTCACTGCCAAGGACAGTCTCCTTTCCCAGTCAGCATTAGTCAGAGGTCATGCTGTAAACCTTCAGGAGGGGGTTGGGCAGGGAGTGACTGGTGGCTCTCTGCCACATTCTATCTGTCCTGAATGTGATGAATAGGAACTCAGAGAAGGCACCAGGAAATCCTGCTGGTTTACCAGGCTTCCCAGACAGTTGCTAAATCCCAGGGACACTGACAAGACAGACACTCCCCAAGATCCATAAAGCAGAGTTGTGCTGACTTGAAGGGTGGAGGTAGGGTGGAGGCAGCAAGCAGGAGTTTTGACGGCAAGTGTGAGTCTGCTCTTCAGGGGCTAAGAACAAGCTCAAAGAAAGAAAAAGTGCTACACTGGGCCTCTGCAGTCTTCCTGGACACTCTTTAACTCTGAGAGAGGAGTAGCAGAATCATCCCCAAAGCCGCAGTTTGACACAAACCCCTCATAACATAACAACATTTATTCCGCTCAAGATAAAACAGTTGACCTGCTTCACAGCAGCCTCCTTTAGGACACATTGCAAAATAGAAAGGGGTTCAACTTCAGGCCAGGTCACTAGTGCTTTTTTATACTTCTAGGAGTGGAAAGTGCCCCGGCCAGGCAGAACAGTGGCAAAATTACTCTGAATGATCAACAATCAGGTCCCTTTTGGTGTTAAGAGCAGTATGTGTAATGAGGCCAAAATGATGATCTATAAAGCCATACAAGAAAATAGGGGAAGTAGAAGGGAATAAACTCAAGTATCAGAGGGACAGGCTGTGCTCCAAAGAAGCAATAAGCATGGGTCAGGTAAAAGCCAGCTGCAGGCAGGGAAAAACCAAGCCGTTACTCCTCCTTCTTGTCTGAGGGACCACGTACTGATGCCTGGAAAAGGAAAGAAACCCCAAAGAATGAAGTTAGCAGGGCCTTGGCCCACCCCTTTGGCCTCTAGTACTATGCCCCCAAACACTTGGTTCCCCAATCCTGGTACCTAGGCAAGCAAGGTGCTTTAACCTCAACAGCACCCTAAAGCTTGCCAGCCTATCTCACCCACTAGGGAAGACCCTGGACCTAATGCCAGGGGAAGACTGGCAGTTGTAGGAGTCCACTGCAGCTCTCTTTTACTGCAATGGGAGCAGAACCAAGGCCGCCTCCAGAGCACACAGCAGGCTTGTCTTTAGGTCCCAATTTAGGGCCTTTTCACAACTGTGTACCTTCCAGTTAAAACCCAAATCCTTGGGGGGTTGGGAGATAGCATCTGTAAAAGCATGAGGACCTGGGTTCAATCCCAAAACACATAAAAAGCCAGATGTAGTAAAGCATACTTGTAATCTCAGAGTTGGGGAGGCATATCAGTTAGATTCCTATAGATAGGTAGCAAGGTTACATTGTAAACTCTAGGCAAATAAGATATCTGGTCTCATAAAATAAAATGGATAGCTCTTGAAGAGTGATACCCAAGGTCATCCTCTGGTGTCCATTATACATGTATGGACATGTGCACGGACACACAAACCCCATCCCCAAGTCCTGCCCAGATAGCCTGGTATATTCTGAGGGTCCAGGTATTCCCTGTGGGGCTGGGCCCTTCCTCCTACCCACCACCTGATGTAAACCAAACAAATCTAGAGATCTTTACTTGGCTTCTTCTACTCACCTTCCTGACCACCTGAGCGTCTAGCCATATCTGGAGTTGTGAGCCTAGCCTGAAAACTCAGATCAACAACTAGTACTTAGCAGGTAGGATGGCCTTTGAGGCTTTCTCCTCACTTCAGACTTTGCCAAACATTACCCTTTCCCCCCTGCCCCATCCCATAGAAGTGGACAAAAGCAGGTTTCTACATTATTGAGGGTTTTTTTTTTTTTTTTTTTTTTGGATTTGTTTTTTTTTTTTTTTTTTTTTCGAGACAGGGTTTCTCTGTGTACTCCTGGCTGTCCTGGAACTCACTCTGTAGACCAAGCTGGCCTCGAACTCAGAAAGCCACCTGCCTCTGCCTCTCAAGTGCTGGGATTACAGGCGTGTGCCACCATGCCCGGCTACAGGGGGTGGGGGTTGTTTTTTGAGGCAGGGTCTTAGTATGTAGCCTAGGCTGACTTGGAATTTTCTCAACTTCTAGTCTCACCTTCCTAAAGTACTGGCATTTTGGTTGTGGCCAGCACACTCAGCTTTTCCAAGTATGTTCCTAATGGAACAGCACACTATAGTTGGGATGTCCTAGAATGTTAAATAACCCCTCTTTAAGGGCTCAAGACTGGAATTAAGGTAGGAAAGGCTCAGAGCAGAGAGTCAATCTACTGACAAAGGCTGACCTTGAACTTTGCAGGTTTTAGCCCACCATCTAGTACCATGCCACACCTCCTGCACAAAGGGTTCTGACAACTAGGTCTGCTTTAAGTCTACACTCAGCAACAAAGGAGGCAATAGGCTCCTCAGTACCCTGGGAACTGTACTGTTGGACCCTGACCCTAACCTGCACCTACAGAAAGGGAAACACTGACCTGCAGCTTGGCATGTTCTTCTAGCAGGCGGTCATATTCTTTGGTAAGGCCCTCAGACTGCTTCTGCATAGCCAGAGCCTCGTTTTCAGCTTTCTCAAGTTCTAACAACAATACAAATAAATACAGGAAGAAATCAAAAGATTATCTAAGGAAAAAAAACCTACCTGCTTAAAACATCAGAAATTGTGGCAAATCCGTTGCAAAAGAAGTTATACAGATAAGGGTCCAATGCTTGTCAATGTTTCTGCCTCTACAAACCACTAGTGGAGAGTTGTAAGGAAGGGATAGCCCAACAGCTAGATGGAACAAAAAGTCAGCACCAGTCCCCTTAGTCCTTTAAATGGAAGGACACTAATGATTCCCAGAAGGGGTAACCTTTTAACTGGCTGGCAGTGAAAGGCAATGAGCAAAATCCCAGCATTAAGACCCCTAGTGACATTGGCCAACACCTACAATGCTGAATTAGTCTGGAATTAAGCTAGAAGTGAGGAGGGAAAAAGAAGGGAGAAAGGGAGGATGGATCACACAAATTCTTCCTAACACTCTTTTGTTCTTGGCTCCAAGGCATCTTGGGCCTGCCTCCCTGCCTACCTGTCTTTACGGGAAACCCATACTGAGCACTACTAAAGCATGCACAGCAGCTCTTAGGGCTTCTCCTAGGCCTATTCAAAGATGCTCTAGCAGTGAACTTGTTTGATCACATCTGGGTGTGAAGGTGCAGAGTGTTATGTGTTTGTTTCCACCCAACTCTTGAGCTTTCATATAAAGTGTGCTATTAATACTTAATCCACGGGGGCATCAATGGACAGCCATCCTCACTTTTCTTTGTGCTGGCCAGCTCATCTTTTAGCTTCTTCACATCATTCTTCAGGCTCTTGTTCTCCTCTAACTTCATTTCAGCATTCCCAACATCCAACTTGCCTCCATCCTCAGCAGTTCCCTAGGGAAAGTGCCAAGCATCTGGGTTATTCAGAAGGAAGTGAAGTTGAAGTTGCAGAGCAGTATACTCCATAACACTGACTTCTCAAGATATTTCAAGCAATCACTGGCCCTTTTGGAAATACCATGACAAAACTGGGCCACTACGGAGCTCCCAGGCCAGACCAGGATATAGCTAGCTGCTGAGGAAAGAAGCACCTGCTACAAGCTCATTCACAGGCTATATACACTCTGCCTACACCGGCCCCTAGACCTACTTACTTTCCCACCAGGAAAGTTCAATAGCTCTGTGTTTACCCATCTAACCAGTAACTCAACTTGCTGTCATCTGGAGTTCTCGGTCCAGATAACCAAAAGAACCACACCTATTCTTTCTCTTCCCTGACTCTTGCAGCTCACTATAGCCAAAGACTCCAAAATTTGTTTTTATTTATATATATATAAATAAATAAAATATATAAATATATATTGGTTTTTCGAGACAGGGTTTCTCTGTGTAGCCCTGGCTGTCCTAGAACTCAGTCTGTAGACCAGGCTGGCTTCGAACTCAGAAATCCACCTGCCTCTGCCTCCCAAGTGCTGGGATTACAGGCGTGCGCCACCACTGCCCGGCAAATTTGTTTATATTTAATTGCACCCCACCAATCTCTAAACCATCACTCTCCTTCTTAGTTTGGCTTACACTACATGTCCTCTGACAGGCCAATAAATTGGTCTCTGCTTCTTCCCTAATACCAAGGGATCCATCAGCCCCATGTTCATAAAGGGTTGCAACTGACAACTAACTTTTAAAGAATAAGGGTCTTCTTCACAGCATGGGTCTCTGTTCCTAGAGTCATTCTCATAAAAACAAAACAAAACAAAATAAGCCACTGGAACCAGCATATGGAGACAATGGTAATATCCTTTTCCTCTGCTGTGTCCTCATGAATGAAGAGAAGGCACCACCAGAGTCATCCTGGATCCTTCCAATAAGTACACCCTACCCACTAAAAACTCCTTCTTTAGGGACCAGCATTCTCACATAGGCCCCAGCCTAATAGTAAGTACTGTGGATTCTTAGAGATGTGGCACTAACACTGTCGTTCTGGGCATCCCACCCAGGTTGTAAGGGCAGACTTACCTTCTTTAGCTGATCATTCTCCTCCATGTACTTCTTGGCCGCCTCACTGGCACTTTCTGCCTGCTTTTTAAAGGCTTCATTGGAAGCCAGCAGTGTGGCCTGCTGGGAGATGAGAGTCACCAGGCGTCTAAGCAGGCTGCAATTGTTTACAAAAAGAAGGGAAAAGTGAGAAGCATGAGAGCAAAGGGCCTGGCAAGAACTCTTCTTGGCTGCTACCTGCCTACCCTGCCTCCAGCCTGAACCTGGCAACACAAACTAGGGCCCAGGAACTGGCCTCTGCTACCCACCCCACCCTGCAAACAGCTGCATTGAGCTCTGGGAAGTATCTCAGGCAATGATCAGAAGCTGGAGCACACCCAGGCACGGCCTAGCTACATAGCAATAGGTCTTGGAATGCCAGCACTTTCCAGGTGAGGGCCTAGATATGCTAGACAAGCCTCAGCACTGTTTTCCTTCTTGCGAGGCCAGGCTTGCCTCCCTAGAACAATGTTAAGATAATAAATTTGGACACTTCCAACATGCCAAGTAAAGTCCTCATAGCTATTTCATGAGGTAGTTACTACTGCTACTCTCGTTTGACAAAAAACAAACAAAAAAAAGGCAAAAAACAGAAAACAACAGCAACAAGGTTCAGCAGGGTGAAGCAATATTTCTAAGTTAAAGAAATGTCTAGGAGCCAGAAATACACATAGCTATAATTCCATCTCCCATCTACTGGACTCCAAGACCTACATTGGGAAACATACTCTCTCAGCTTCCAGGTCCCAACATGCGTAGTAAAAACCTGTTCTCCAAATCTCCTTCTCAAACATATCTTACAACCAGGTGGGACAACGTATCTGTTATATAATAGCACTCAAACTGAGGTTGTCGTTAACTACTTGGGACACAGAAAAAAGAATCAAGTTATAGTTACCTGTTGCCTGTCTCAAACAGCTGTAAAGGTAAACAGGTAAGTGGGTAGGGATAAGCAATAGACCCTGAACAATAAACTAAATGAGCAGAGAGAGAGGACAGAAGGACTTCCTACAACCTGAGAAAGGCACTGCTCAGGCAGCCAAGAAAGGGGAGTACTTGCCCACATGCCTTGGAAAATCTAGCCATAATACTTGGAGTCAGGCAAAGTACATGCAGAGGCCTGGGGAAAATGGAAGAAAACATGCCTGATGCCTGTTCCAGGGCATTTCAACAAAAGTACTTGCTTAGAAGAGTAGCAGTAGCCTTGGCCTGCTCTAGGGCTCGCCTCTCTGGTCCCATCATGCATTGTCAAACTCTTGTCATTCCCATCTGCAGCCTGGGCAGGCAAGAGAACCAAAAGCATAGAACAGATGAGCTCTCTTCTCAGCCTCAGTCCAGGCTCTGAAAGGCTCTAAGTAGAACCCTTTTGGGGAATGTACATGTGCAATAGAGGGTCTCTATGGATCCTGCTTTGGTAGAAGCTCCCAGGGGTCCCTGGTGGCACAAAGAGAGCCAAACTGTTGATTCCTGGCATGAGAGGAGAGTTTCCAGTGACATGTGCTCTCTAAAATTAGCGGTCCAGATCTCGTGGCCTAGAGCTCAGGTTTCCCTGCCTCAGCCCAGAGCTTCCCGTGAGCCTAACCCCCCCCTCCCCGGCTGGAGCCCTGAAAGTAGAAGATACCAAGTACCCAAGCAGCCAGCAAGAAGTCATGGGCATAACACACAGTGGCCAGAAATTAGCGAGACACCAGTAAGAAAGACAAGTGTGTCTAGCCCCAACTCCTAGCACCAAAGCTTCCTGGTTTCTGAACAGGTTCCTGTAAAGTTTATGGGCCCTCCCCATAGCTAGAAATGAGGGGAGGAGCATGCGTGCCACCTGGTGGTAGAGATGGAATCCATGGGTACTGCTGGGTCCTAGCAAAGATGTGTGAATAAACCAAGGCTTGCCACCCCTACCAGGCCAGACAAATGGCTGCTAGGGAGTGTCCACAGTTGTTACCCCAGTTACCAAGGGAAGCCAGTCAGCTGGTAGATGACTGCCACAACTAGAAAGGCGGTCCCATCAGGAATGACAGTGCTATAGTAGGCCTTCCTCAGATATTGTGAACTAGGATTTCCTGGATAGTCCAGAATACTCACAGAATACAGCATCCACAAAAATCCAAGCCCAAGACCTTGAACAGTGTCTGCTCACAATTCTGGTGTTTGATTTGCAACCATTAACAAGACAATCACATTGTCAACCTGGCCCTGATTTTTCTTCCTCTGGCCAACTGTCATGGACAGTTTTTCTACCTCCCTCCCAGGGCACCCTAGTTGGCCACCAAGGGTAAACACTCTAATTGCACCCCCAACACACACACTGATAGTTCTTTCATACCACCTGTGTTGGAGCTAAGCCTCTAATTCATCCAGGGTTGATTGTGGGTCATTTTCTTGCCATTTCCTATTAAGTCCATCTTCTTTCCTTCCCTACCTTTGCCCTCTAACTGCCTCATCCTTCAACCACTTGAGTTTTCAGAGAATGTGCACTCTGTAATATATGTTGCTACTGACAAGTTGGTTTGAAGAGGTCTCCCATCTGGTACACTCTTCCTCAGGTGTCTACTCTGCAGTCTGTATTTCCTTCCAGCTAGCTTTATTTCCTAAAGGGTTTATCTGTCACCAGACTCATAACAACCTACTAAACAACGGATTCTGATGTTACACAAACACTCCAAACTGCTTGCCAAGATGGGTCTTCCCTTACTCCATCAGACCCAGCTATCAAGTGTATCTCTGTGATAGAGGCTCTGTCCTCCTTATCCCTTACCCCAAGTCACTATCAATACTTTCCTTGTCAACTCTAGAGAGGATGCTCTCTAGCCATCCCATGGTCAATGCCTGGTGCTTTCTCCGTGCTGGCATCTGTACAGAGTTCCCATCCGCTCCAGAGCTGACAAATTTGATCAGTTGCTCCTCTAGTTGAGCGACTGTGTGGGAGTAATACCAAGGCTTCACCATCCCTAGAACATGCCTATCAATATATATTAGACACTAGTCCTTCCTAGCCAGTTCAACCATCACCTCCCTCGGGAAAGCCTTTCCTGTTGGGGAAGTACCGTCTAGTGTTCCTACAGCAGCCCCCAATACACCACAGGCTCTTGTATTCACTTTCTTAGGATATTCTGATTGTCCTATCAGGCTATAAACACCTTTAGGCTGGGCCCTATACTTGTCATCTCTACCAGGTACAATGAAAAGAAACCTTCCAGATGACCTAACTTCACTCCTGGAACACGGAACACTCCCTGACAAGTGCAGGAGGATGTTTGAGGCTGCTTGTCAGGCCCAAGCCTGCCCACTTTCTGTTAAACCCACGTCTACCTGGCAGCTTGGCACTGGCAGCTGAGGGTGGGGCACAAGCTGATATAGCACTCATCACCCTATCTAACAGAGGAGACAAAAGATAGCAGCAGGACGGTGCTGGCTCGGACTCTGTCAGTGAGCAAACTGGGTTTGTGGCTGAAGTGGCAGCTGAGAAGCCCCAAGGGAAACTTGATTCCCTACCTCAAACTGATGAGAGACCCAAGCTTTGGCTTCCACACCAAACCTTAGGGATCTGGCAAGACAGATTAGGCCATTCCTAGTGTGCTAGCCAGCCTTTGCCAGCCCTAGAAACCAGTCTTCTAGAATGTTTTACTGCTTTCCCATTTAACGGCCTCTCAAGTACTCTCTCCGTTGTTCTCTATATGGCATTTGTCAGGCCTCTAAAACTGAGTGAGGCATATGGCAGACAGGAACAAGCTTCAGAACTGCCATACTCTAATCCAAAAACACAACAGCCTACAGAAATCAGAAATGAAGACTTCATGGCCTCTATTCCTGCATAGATAGTATCATCTCTGTTTTGTCTCCTGAAGACTTACCCAGATTAACTGTTTATACCTATTCATTTAAAAAGCATGGGTGAAGCTGGATGGTGGTGGCTGTAATCTCAGCACTCTGAGTTCAAGGCCAGCACGGTCTACAGAGTTCCAGGTCAACCAGGGCTACACAGAGAAACCCTGACTTGAATATAAACAAAACAAAAACTAACAAAGCATAGGTAAAAACCTAAGAGTCAAAGAAAGTTCCTAAAGATCTAGAGTATTCATTCACACAACAGCACAGGGTTCATATTAACTGAATCCAAGCACAGATACAAAGCCCAGAAAAAAAAAACTTAATAAAATACAGATGTGTCCTTGGCAGACAAATACCTGAACTCAACTTGGCATTCCTGGTAAAAATGTTCTTGGATGCTAAGCAGAGCTATCATGCTTTTAGAGAAAGGTTGAGTACACAAGAGAAGACAGGTGAAACTGAATCTCTCTCTCTCTCTCTGGCCCCTAAGAAACAGGTCAAGCACATTAAGTAGAGAGACAAGGCTTCACAGGCACTTTTCACCTATATGCCCTAGTGAGCATACAGGAGGAGAAAAACATGAACAAGAAGTGGGAAAAAGAAGCAAGTCCTAACTGAAAGGTTCCATGACGTGATTCAGAACAGCCTCAGCTGAGAAGCCACCCCTGCAGACATTAAGTTGTATACACTAGCTCCACTATACTTGTGCCCCGTGTAGAATAGGGCTTTGGTATCAGAGTGCCACCTGCTGATTTCATGCTGTAACGTCTAAGAAAGTCCTACAGTGTGGCCATAAACTTGGGACTCTTAATATGCCTCAACTATTGGAAGAAAAGATGAGGTGGCCACCCTGTCAAGGAACCAAAACTAAGAGATGCCCAGGTAAGACTTGAGGTAATAAAAAGTGGTAGTACCCTGGGTTTCACTGCCCCACCCTCCCAGCAGGCATTAAAATAAGGAAAAGCCAGTCGGGCGTGGTGGCGCATGCCTGTAATCCCAGCACTTGGGAGGCAGAGGCAAGCAGATTTCTGAGTTCGAGGCTAGCCTGGTCTACAGAGTGAGTTCCAGGACAGCTAGGACTACACAGAGAAACCCTGTCTTGAAAAACCAAAAAAAAAAAAGGAAGTGCCAGACATGCTCAAGAAAAGGGGGTGTAAACACTCACATGAAGGATCTATGTCCAAGAGCCGGGCGTGGTGGCGCACGCCTGTAATCCCAGCACTTGGGAGGCAGAGGCAGGCGGATTTCTGAGTTTGAGGCCAGCCTGGTCTACAGAGTGAGTTCCAGGACAGCCAGAGCTACACAGAAAAACCCTGTCTCGAAAACCTTAAAAAAAAAAAAAAAAAAGGATCTATGTCAAGTCTCTATGCCCAAAGAAACATATTAGAAAGATCCCGTGGACAGGGCACAGTAAACAAACTAGATAGAGCAAGGCTAGTAGAGCAGTTGAAGAGGCTTTTCTGTCAGTGGACACAAAGGGTAACAGTGACTTTTCTGTGGTAGTGGTCTTAAGGGTACAGGAAGAGAGGCTTAGAGAACAGTAATACACACAGGCTATGTCATAGGTACAGTTTCAGATTTGAAAAGGAGAGTTCTAGAGGCTACTGAGGAAGAATATGAAAGTTTGTTAACACTACTTAAGATGGTAACAATGACATCTGTATAATTCTGTGTTTTCCATTAAAATTAAAACACATAGGATGAACCCAGTTCCTGGGTTCAGAGACAGGGTTAAAGTAGTGGCTTTCAAGTGTAGTATATATCACAGGAAAAAAAAAAAACCAAGAAATAGGAAAGCGGTGGTTCAAGTTACCAGTAGCATTCCATATTCCCAGTTTCCCTCTCTTCTCTCTTTTGCAGTTCCTAAGCCTCCTCTTCTTTCTGGAATATACACAGTCTTGACTGTCTGCCCAATCTAGCGTGCCTGCCCTATCTTCTCAGGCATGGTCCCTCAGTGTACTCTGCTGCCCCTACATATTGGCTGTTCCTTCAGAAGCCTCCTAAAAATCTGTCCACAGAGCTCTCTCCCTACCCACCCCTTTATTTCATTGAGACAAGATTTCTCTGTGTAGCACTGGATGTCCTGGAACTAGCTGTAGACCAAGCTGGCCTTAAACTCACAGAGATCCATCTACTACTGCTTCACAAGTGTTGGGATCAAAGGTGTGCACTACTACCACCAACCAGAGCTTCCTTTCTAGTTGGCAACCAGGTTCTCATGTTCAGAATGCTCAGAGCAGAACATTTCACAGCACCCTTCCCCAACTCCTGCTATTACTGCTTTGGTTCAGGATACCAGCATTTCTCATGATGACTTTTCATTTCCTAGAATCTTCTGCTTTCCTTCATAATACTCTTACAAAAAAATCTTAATCCACAATGCTAACCAGACATAGTACTCCTTAAATAACTTAACTGTCCAACCATCAAGAGATCATGTTGTTTGTCTTTCCTAACCCATCTACCCCATTTTATCAGGACCTGTCTAGCTCCTCTCAATGAAGCAAAACTACAAGAGACACCAGGGGAAATACAGACATCTCAAAAAGGATCAGGAAGCCCAAACAAGGTCAGATTAGCTAAAGCATAGGAAAAAATGACAACCAAGAGATATTTTCTCTATTTATATTAAAGAATAATAAGGCTAAAAGGCTTTATATGTTCACCAGTTAGAAATTTAAACACACAATGCTGAAGAGATAAGCTATTTTGGAACATCATTCACAATAAATTAGCCTAAAATTCAATTTAGTAACTGAAAGGTGGTAGCCCATACCTTTAATCCCAGCACTTGAGAGGCAGAGGCAGGCGGATTTCTGAGTTCGTGGCCAGCCTGGTCTACAGAGTGAGTTCCAGGACAGCCAGGGCTACACAGAGAAACCCTGCCTCAAAAAACGAAAATATAAATAAATAAATAAATAAATAAATAAACAAACTTGTGGTTTTGCTCACAAAACCAAGAGTCTTGTACACAAGAGACACTCCTGCTACCAGTAAGCCATGCCCTCTGTCCCTGGGAACTAATTATTAATCTGAAGGTAAAATGCTGAAGTATCCATCCTCCTGAAATGTAAAAGGAGGGTTGTGGAATCCACTGGAAGGGGCAACTTCTAACCCTATATAGCCCTGGCTGGCACTACACATGCTATGATTCTCCTGCCTCTGCCACCCTGGTGCTGGGATTATGGGAATGAGCAGGTAAAGCCTGATCCTGGTTTTTTACAATGAAGTGGAGTCTCCAGGTGTGATGGTTTATATATGTTCCGCCCATGGAATAGCACTATTGGAAGGTATAGCCCTGTTGGAGTAGGTGTGTCACGGTGGGTATGGACCTTAAGAGCCTCATCCTAGTTGCCTGGAAGTGAGTATTCTGCTTGCAGACTTCAGATGAAGATGTAGAACTTTCAGCTCCTCCTGCACCATGCCTGCCTGGATGCTGCCATGCTCCTGCCTTGATGATAATGGACTGAACCCCCGAACCTGTAAGTAGCCCCAACTGAATGTTGCTCTTGTAAGAGTTGCCTCGAGTATGGTGTCTGTTCACCAGGTGTTACTGGTTTTAAAGGCATGAAAGGGTCATGGAGAGCATCTGAGGCACGGCACTGTGAGAGGCCATGGAAGGCCATTGGTGAAGGTGCAGCCTCAGTTATAATTGATGGCCCAGGGCTGAAGGGGTCATGCATCGGATTTGAGGCTTGGCACCATGAAGAGAGCCTATGAGGGCCTATTGGTGAAGCCTAGTTGCAGCAGAGAAGACCCTAGTGTGTTGGAGATGCCAGTACCATGGGATGGTCACCAAGAACAGCAGCAGCTGTGGAGTAGATCAACCTGAGCTTAAGAGTGCGAGAGGGTGCCGGTCGGTGGTGGCACATGACTGTAATCCCAGCATTCTGGGAGACAGAGGCAGGCAGATTTCTGAGTTCGAGGCTAACCTGGTCTACAGAGTGAGTTCCAGGACAGCCAGAGCTACACAGAGAAACCCTGTCTCAAAAAAACCAAATCCAAAACAAAAACAAAAACAAAACAAAACAAGCAAAAAAGAGCGCTAGAGGGCATAGCCAGAGGAGTGACAGCCCTTTGGAGTAGCCTAGATCATGTGTGGATTCCAGACATTGGAACAAGAAGCTGTAACACTGAAGATGCCTTGGAGACCCCAAGATGTTTGAGATGCCAGAGCTGTGAGATATCTGCTGAGGAAAGCTGCTAACAGGGAGTGGAACCAGCCCAGGAGAAAGAAGATTGTTGCAGTCAACAAAGATGAAAAAGGAGTTGGAGATCTGAAGACTGCTTTGCCATCAGACATGGAGATGCAGAATGTGGACTTGGCCCAGCTGGTTTCCTGTCTTGCTTTGGGGATTACAGTTAAGTGATTGGATGAATCTCAGAAGAGACTATGAACTTTGGACTTTTAACACTGTTGAGACTTCAATAGACTATGGGGGCTTTGGAAGTTGGACTAAATATATTTTTATTGTTATGGGTAGGTATGGCCCCCATAGACTCATATGTTTGGACAAGCCTATAGGGGTCAGGGAGTGGAAATGTGATGGTTTGTATATACTTGACCCAGAGAGTAGCTATTAGGTGTGGCCTTGTTGGAATAGGTGTGTCACTGTGGGCGTGGGCTTTAAGAGCCTCATCCTAGCTGCCTGGAAGCCAGTCTTCCACTAGCAGCCTTCAGATGAAGATGTAGAACTCTCAGCTCCTCCTGTACCATGCCTGCCTGGATGTTGCCATGTTCCTACCTTGATGACAATGGACTGAACCTCTGAACCTGTAAGCCAGCCCCAATTAAATGTTGTCATTATAAGAGTTGTCTTTGTCATAGTGTCTGTTCACAGCAGTAAAACCCTAACTAAGGCACCAGGAGAAAAATTTCTATGTGTGTGGTCCTAGTACTATGGAGGGCAGAGACAAGAGGATTTCAAGGGCTTGCTCGCCTGAATGCCAGCCTAGTTTCAGGTTCAGTGAGAGAACCTATCTCAAGAGAAAGTAATATGAAAAGTAACAGGGCCAGATACCTGATATATTCCTCTGGCCTCCACATCCCCACACATCCCCACCCCCAACACACACACTGCATGTACACTCACAAAGTGGTGGTAACATTTTAGAGAACTTATTTTCCTATTTTTGCTGATTTAAAGTCTCATTTGGGTGAAACAAAGGCTAAGTGTAGTTAAGAGTTTATTTAAGGCTGGAGAGATGGCTCAGCAGTTAAGAGCACTGACTGCTCTTCCAGAGGTCCTGAATTCAATTCCCAGCAACCACATGGTGGATCACAACCATCTGTAATGGGATCTGATGCTCTCTTCTGGTGTGTCTGAAGACACCTACAATGTACTCATATACATAAAATAAATCTTTAAAAAAAATCACAAAAAGTGAAACTATTAAAAAAAGTTTATTTAATATGAAAAGTATCCTGGGTTCAATATCTATCACTACAAAAAAGTCTTTTGATCCTCTAATAACCATTTTCCTTCCTGATCTTCAGATGTATGAAAGGTAGTAAGATATAGTCACTAACACACAAGTCTTACAAGACTAACACAAACATGGTAGTTTGTGTTACTCACAAACTGTGCCAACACCTGCCTACCAAAAGCCAGGAAAAAGATCTGTGGCTGTATGTGAGCTAAATTTATTCATCCAGTCCTAACAAGCTTCAAGGAATATTCGCTACAAGGAATATGGTATCTGAACCAAGTCAGACATGGGCTCTGGGTATGGCCATCATTCCTGAGTGTTCTCTATTTACAAAGGTCCACCTAATGTAAAGGATTAAGCTCCCTCCTGGTTTCAACTAGAACCGAAACAAAACACACTAGACTCAGAAACACACATACCCTGTACACATAGCCATGCAGCTGACCAATATCCTAGATAAGCCCTTGTTTAACAAATATGAAGCCCTGGGGGGGGTGAGAAAGGAAGCCTAGTTATTTAAAGCCACACTGCTGCTAGGAGAGGAAACATGGATATGGGAACACGAGTCTCCTGACCTCCTAATTCCTGCTCTACTATCCATACAAGCACAGACAACTCAACAACAGGCGGTATCTGCTTGCCAGCTATGCTTCCACAGAACATGAACATCTCTCTGCCCTAACTTGAACATGATACACTAAAGGGTAATTCAGTGTGTTATCTCCCATTCTGCTACCTTATTTGCCTTTCTGTTAAGCATCCCAGCAATGTTCTACATACAGTAATGCTCCATGGTTTGCTTAAAGCTCCACAAAAAAATTTTATAACACAATCAGATTTGACACAGTAAAGAAACATTACACTACTCTTGATAGTCCACATGAATGCACATATATACCTACCATCCATTAAAAATATGTTAAGAGGAGTTTGTGAAATACCTCAGTGTTAAAAGTACTTACAATAATGAGGACATATGTTCAGATCCCTAGTACCTATGTAAAGACCAGTGTGGTAGTTCATAGCTATAACCCCAGTGCAGAAGAAGGATAAAGGCAGATCCCTAGAGTTCTCTGGTCAGCCAGACTACCTGAAACAGTGAGGTCCACTGAAGAGACTCAATCTTGGGGGGGGGGCAAGAAGGGAGGAGGAGGAAGAGGAAGAGGAGGTGGTGGTGGTGGAGAGCAACAAAGATAATGATACTACCACTGACCTCTGGCCTTCATAGTCACACACATACACATGCACATACTCATAAATACACATACTCATCATATACAAAGAAATGTATACATAATGGTGTACACCTATATAATTCCAGTTCTTCAGAGATTGGGGCAGGATGGTGAATGTATGGACCTGTCTCAAAAACACCAAAAAAGTCAAAGGACAGTTTCTGCTTTCTAAGCCCAGCACTCAGGAGGCAGAAGCATGTTAATCTGAGTTTATAGACAGCCTGGCCTATATAAGGTTCCAGATCAGCCAGGGCTAAACAGTAAAATCTTATCTCTTTTAAAAAAAGAAAAAGGTACCTAACTTTGGAGGAGCTAATATACAAGAGGACATGTACACCAAAAACAAAGGTATTAGCCTATTATTTTACTAGTAGGGACAACCAACACTGTTGGCAGATTTAAGAACATACTTCTAAAAGAAAGCAGGAAGTCTACTGGTAGTCTGAAGCTAGTCTAGCACAAATAAGTAAGCAATTGATTAATTCAAAGTTCAGAAACATCCCTAATATTACCTGTAGCTATTTCTGAGAATAAGACTACAAGGGAGGTTGACATTTCTCTAGTTATTTGTGCTTCTTTTTAAAAACCGATGTCAAGGTCCTTATATATGCTAGACTCTTAACTCTAAACATAGCCACAGTCTGAAATTTCTAGATGTTTTCTCCCCAAAATTCATATTCTCTCTCCCTCTGTCCCCCTACTCCCATGTGTGTGTGTAAAATCGTGCCCATGAACACCAGTAAAGGCCAAGGAAGGACATGTGATGTCCTGCTCTATCACTCTATCATGTGTCCCCTTGAGATAAAGTCTTTCAATGAACCTGGAGCTAGGTTGTCAGCCAGCAAGCCCCAGTGATCCTCCTGTCTCTGCTGGCTTACAGCAGTTTATTTATAAGCCCACTTAACTCACATGCTTAGCTCTTTACATAACTGATGATTTGAACTCAGGTCCTCATACTTCAAAAAGAAAAGTTCAAAGTTCCTTAGGGTTACAACCACTATCATAGAATCTGACCTTTAGACCATGGATATATATGCATTTCTAACAATATTCCAGAAATATAAATAGGTATGAGCAACTGATGAACCTACACCAATCCCTAGGATTTCTGCATCTTTTTACATGATATGGCATAAGACACCCCCCCCCTTATGACTAGATGGAGCCACAGGAGGGTGCTATAGGCACAACAAGGCAGCTGGCACATAGCTCATAGTGGCTGCTTAAGCAATCTGAGCAAGATGTTAAATCAGCCATTTGTCTTGCCTTATATGCTTGTCAAAGGAAAAGAAGTAAACAGCAGCTATCAACATAACAGATATAGGATTAGGACTGTAGAAACAGATTCCATGGTGCACCCCAACAGAACTCTAGTATTCCACCCCAAGTATCACTCTGGGAATATCATATGATATAAAATCTACTTACATCTGGAGCTACCCATTTAGATTAGAAAGAACTACATTTGTCAACTTAAAGAAGGTCCTACTGTTTAACCACTTTTGTAGAATACACAAGTCTTTGGGTTTCATCCTCAGCACAAAAACAGAACAGTGTATCCAAAAGTGAGGTTTTACTACACATTCATTTACTAACAGTCTGTTCAACAATATACCACATGACAAGGCTCTGCTGAAATTATAATTTAACTTTTGCCTACAGTAAATACACAGTTGAAGCAGAAAAGGAAACTGTACATTAGAACTGCAGAATTCACAGTGAAGGATTTAGCAGAAGTTTTTACAGATCTCAATAAGCTACTTAAAAACAAACAAATGATAAAAAAACAAAAAATATAGGGCTGGAGGTTATGGATTAGAGATAGAGTAAATTCCCAGAATGCAAGAGGCTCTAGGTTCACTCCCCAGCACTGAAAAAAAAAAAAAAACTGAAAACACGGACCTCAACCTCCAAAAGCTTCCCACTATGAGGGAGAAATATTCACAGCGTATATTTTGCTTACAAGCAATTTTTTGACTAAAATATATACAAGGTAAATCACAATGGGCACATTTATCAACACAATACTACTTAAGAAGAAACTTAAAAGCCGGGCGGTGGTGGCGCACGCCTGTAATCCCAGCACTTGGGAGGCAGAGGCAGGCGGATTTCTGAGTTCGAGGCCAGCCTGGTCTACAAAGTGAGTTCCAGGACAGCCAGGGCTACACAGAGAAACCCTGTCTTGAAAAACTAAACAAAAAAAGAAGAAGGAGGAGGAGGAGGAGGAGGAGGAGGAGGAGGAGGAGGAGGAGGAGGAGGAGGAGGAGGAGGAGGAGGAGGAGGAGGAGGAGGAGGAGGAGAAGGAGAAGGAGAAGGAGAAGGAGAAGGAGAAGGAGAAGGAGAAGGAGAAGGAGAAGGAGAAGGAGAAGGAGAAGGAGAAGGAGAAGGAGAAGGAGAAGGAGAAGGAGAAGGAGAAGGAGAAGGAGAAGGAGAAGGAGAAGGAGAAGGAGAAGGAGAAGGAGAAGGAGAAGGAGAAGGAGAAGGAGAAGGAGAAGGAGAAGGAGAAGGAGAAGGAGAAGGAGAAGGAGAAGGAGAAGGAGAAGGAGAAGGAGAAGGAGAAGGAGAAGGAGAAGGAGAAGGAGAAGGAGAAGGAGAAGGAGAAGGAGAAGGAGAAGGAGAAGGAGAAGGAGAAGGAGAAGGAGAAGGAGAAGGAGAAGGAGAAGGAGAAGGAGAAGGAGAAGGAGAAGGAGAAGGAGAAGGAGAAGGAGAAGGAGAAGGAGAAGGAGAAGGAGAAGGAGAAGGAGAAGGAGAAGGAGAAGGAGAAGGAGAAGGAGAAGGAGAAGGAGAAGGAGAAGGAGAAGGAGAAGGAGAAGGAGAAGGAGAAGGAGAAGGAGAAGGAGAAGGAGAAGGAGAAGGAGAAGGAGAAGGAGAAGGAGAAGGAGAAGGAGAAGGAGAAGGAGAAGGAGAAGGAGAAGGAGAAGGAGAAGGAGAAGGAGAAGGAGAAGGAGAAGGAGAAGGAGAAGGAGAAGGAGAAGGAGAAGGAGAAGGAGAAGGAGAAGGAGAAGGAGAAGGAGAAGGAGAAGGAGAAGGAGAAGGAGAAGGAGAAGGAGAAGGAGAAGGAGAAGGAGAAGGAGAAGGAGAAGGAGAAGGAGAAGGAGAAGGAGAAGGAGAAGGAGAAGGAGAAGGAGAAGGAGAAGGAGAAGGAGAAGGAGAAGGAGAAGGAGAAGGAGAAGGAGAAGGAGAAGGAGAAGGAGAAGGAGAAGGAGAAGGAGAAGGAGAAGGAGAAGGAGAAGGAGAAGGAGAAGGAGAAGGAGAAGGAGAAGGAGAAGGAGAAGGAGAAGGAGAAGGAGAAGGAGAAGGAGAAGGAGAAGGAGAAGGAGAAGGAGAAGGAGAAGGAGAAGGAGAAGGAGAAGGAGAAGGAGAAGGAGAAGGAGAAGGAGAAGGAGAAGGAGAAGGAGAAGGAGAAGGAGAAGGAGAAGGAGAAGGAGAAGGAGAAGGAGAAGGAGAAGGAGAAGGAGAAGGAGAAGGAGAAGGAGAAGGAGAAGGAGAAGGAGAAGGAGAAGGAGAAGGAGAAGGAGAAGGAGAAGGAGAAGGAGAAGGAGAAGGAGAAGGAGAAGGAGAAGGAGAAGGAGAAGGAGAAGGAGAAGGAGAAGGAGAAGGAGAAGGAGAAGGAGAAGGAGAAGGAGAAGGAGAAGGAGAAGGAGAAGGAGAAGGAGAAGGAGAAGGAGAAGGAGAAGGAGAAGGAGAAGGAGAAGGAGAAGGAGAAGGAGAAGGAGAAGGAGAAGGAGAAGGAGAAGGAGAAGGAGAAGGAGAAGGAGAAGGAGAAGGAGAAGGAGAAGGAGAAGGAGAAGGAGAAGGAGAAGGAGAAGGAGAAGGAGAAGGAGAAGGAGAAGGAGAAGGAGAAGGAGAAGGAGAAGGAGAAGGAGAAGGAGAAGGAGAAGGAGAAGGAGAAGGAGAAGGAGAAGGAGAAGGAGAAGGAGAAGGAGAAGGAGAAGAAACTTAAAGATATCTGAAAAGATGATACTGTGATCACAGGAGGTAACTACTCCATGTGTGCTGCTGCCCCTGAAAATCTTGTAGAGGGATAAGATGTAGGGGTAGAAAATGGCAATTCTGATGATTCTGACCATATACAGCCTTGGGCTGATTCTGTTTGTTACCTTAGTTTTAACAAAAAGTTTAAAATATAAAAAAATTAATCTTATTAATAAAGATATTTTGTGCAACTATCCAATGGGTTGTGTTTATACTGTGTTATTATAAAAGTAAAAAACTTTGAGTTTAGGGGCTGGAGAGATGGTTCAGTGGTTAAGATCACTGACTGCTTGCTCTTCCAGAGGTCCTGAGTTCAATTCCCAGCACCCACATGGTGGCTCACAACCATCTGTAATGGGATCCGATGCCCTCTTCTGGTGTGTCTGAAGACAGCTACAGTGTACTTACATATAATAAATAAATAAATCTTTAAAAAAAAAAGAAATCTCACTGAGCTTATAAACCACACTTTAAAAAAAAATACTGGGCTGGAGAGATGGCTCAGCGGCTCTTCCAAAGGTCCTGAGTTCAAATCCCAGCAACCACATGGTGGCTCACAACCATCCGTAATGAGATCTGATGCCCTCTCTTCTGGAGTGTCTGAAGACAGCTACAGTGTACTCACATATAATAATTAATAAATCTTTTAAAAATACTGTTTTTTCCATAGAACTTGGGTTTAATTCCCAGCATCCACATGATAGCTTCCAACTGTCTATAACCAGGCATGCATACAGCACACAAACACACATGAACACAATGCACTCATACACGGTAAGAAAATGAATAAATAAAGTCAAGTGTGGTGGTGCATGCATGCCTTTATTCTTACTTAGCACTTGGAAGGCAGAGGCAGGCTAATCTGGTGAATTCAAAGCCAGTTTGGTCTATACAAGGAATTCCAGGATAGGCAGAGCTACACAGTGAGACCCTATCTTGGAGGGGACAAACAAGGCTGTCAGATAGTCTGGAACTGGCATTATAGGTGGATGGAAACCACCATGTGGGTGTTGGGAATCAAACCTCCTGCATCCTCGGCAAAAATAAGTGCTTGTAACTGTTGAGCACTTTTTTCTGGTTGGTGGTGGTGGGAGTGGTGGTGGTGGTGGCGGCGGCGGCGGCGGTAGTGGTAGTGGTGGTGATGGTGGTTTCTTTCTTGGTTTTTTTGTTTTTGTTTTTGTTTTTGTTTTTGTTTTTGTTTTTTCGAGACAGGGTTTCTCTGTATAGCCCTGGCTGTCCTGGAACTCACTCTGTAGACCAGGCTGGCCTCGAACTCAGAAATCCACCTGCCTCTGCCTCCCAAGTGCTGGGATTAAAGGCGTGCGCCACCACGCCCAGCTTTCTTTCTTGTTTTTAATGATGAGAACTGACTAAACTACAAGCTCTTTCCTTACCTACAAGCTTTTTCCACTAATTCAACTAAGCTGTAACAAGCTCCATTCCCCCAAGTTTTTGTGTTCCTATTTAACTCAGTCTTCCTTGCCCTTGATGAACCCTAGACGTACATTTATAAATGTCTTCCCATTAAAAATTCAAGTCTCACATTCTAGCCAGCCCTATCAGTGGGGCCATCTAGACAGCTGGGATTCTGAAAGGTCATTCATCTATTTGCTATATCTGCTCACCATACCCTAATCTGCAAAGAATAGGCCAAGGGTAGACAAAAAGCCTCATATGGCCTCTACTTGAATGGTACTGATCTGCATAGTAGTATGAATGTGAATCAGGACTATACTTAAGTACACTGGTTAGGCCAACACCCTGACCACACTTTAGCACTGGATCCATGAGAACATTAGCCTGCAAACACTACTGAGAATCTGGTTTGATCTACAGAAGGGAAGAAATATAACTTACAGAAGTCTTCAGTAATTCAGATCTCTTCTTTCTCAAAAGCCTACAAACCTTTCTAGAACATGACTTCACATTGAATTCAAATCTTCCCATTCTAGTGGCTTCCCATCCACCCTCTCCTACTTGGCAACTGCGAAAGTGAGCAGGTTTTTGCCTTCCAAAATGTATCCCATTCTGCAGCTCCTCAAGGATCAGTAGCAGTTCCATCATTAACTGATCTTATAGTTTCTGGATATAATTTTATCATGCCTAAATTAAGTTAAATTGTTTAGAGAAGCTTGGCATTTTGGTAGAGCCTCATAAAGAGATTTCATTCTGTCCTCCAACTCTTTACTTAACATAGCCATCCATGTAAAGCCTGCTTTCTGCCCAGTTCTTTCCAGGAAGAATTAACAGCAGGTTTTTCACCCTCCATACTCTCCGTTTGTGTGTGTACATTAGAGATGTCACCTAGGGCCTTGCACACACTAGGTACTGTCATTGAGCTATATACACCCACTAGCCCATACCCACTTTAAAAAAAAACTCTACATATTTAGGGTATGTGTCAACCCTACATTCTTATTTCCTGACTTTCCTAAATTTGAAGATGCTAAGCTTTAAGGTGATCAAACAGACTACTTTAAGCCAAACAGGCTGACATACATGTAATAATCCCAGCGACTCAGGAGGCTGAAGCAGAGAAATGGTAAATCTGAAAACCAGCATGGGGAACTTGGTGATACCCTATTTCAAAAGCAAAGAGGTCTAGAGAGATGGTTTGGTGGCTAGGAGTACCTGCTCTTACAGAGGACATGGATAGAATTCCTCGCCCCTATATAGTATCTCACAACTATCCATAACCCTAGTACTAAAGGATTTAACCCAAGGCATACATGTAGTACACATACATGCATCCAGGCTAAATATTCATATACATAAAATAAAAATAAATCTAAAAAGAAAATTATTATATAAAGCAAAGGATATAGCTCAGCTGTGCAGTACATGCCTGGTTATGCAAGAGGCCCTGGGTTCAAGCCCTGGTACCACAAAAATATTTAACACTTACACAAAAATAAACATACATACATACATACATACAATCTTTAAAATGTCTTAGATTTGAAAGTGCATAACATTCTTTGCATTTGTGGAGATCTAAGTTGTACATATATACAGTGATGACTCAGCACACTAAAACACTAGTGTGGAGATATAAAAGTAAGTAGACACACAAACACCCTTACTTGCCTCATTTCACTCTCCTCAACTGGGATCCAGAAAAATCTAAGATTATCTGACCTCACTGTTTTCTGGAAAGCTAAAATCTGGATAGGTAGACATACTAACATGTAGTGAAGCACAGCATGCCATATGATTAAAAGGGTAAAAATTCAGCCGGGCGTGGTGGCGCACGCCTTTAATCCCAGCACTTGGGAGGCAGAGGCAGGCAGATCTCTGAGCTTGAGGCCAGCCTGGTCTACAGAGTGAGTTCCAGGTCAGCCAGGGCTACACAGAGAAACCCTGTCTCGAAAATCAAAAAAAAAAAAAGAAAAAGAAAAAAAAAGAAAAAAGAGGGTAAAAATTCCCTTAAACAGTAAATCTTGAGTCTTTTGGCCCAAAGCCAGGTGGTAATTACTATATTCGAACCTAACATGAGATTCCACTCTCATGGTACCGCTGTCTTAATAGTCTCTAAAATTCATGTGTTGAGTTAAATCTTCATTGCAGTGATACTAAGAGGTAGAGCCTATTGGGAAATTATTAAGCTTTGGGGGGTTCTGTCCTCATAAATGGATTAGTATCTTATAAAGGTCCACAGGAAGCTAGCTTGGTCTTTTTATGCTGTTACCATGTAAGAATAGTGTTTGTCCCCTCCAGATAATGCAGCATCAAGGTACCATTTCAGAATAAGAAAATAGCCCTCACTAGACACCAAGTCTGTCCAAGCATTGACATGACAGCCCCTAGAACAGTGAGAAATACATTTCTTTTTACCACAGAACAAATGGACTAAGACGATTGGCCCTGAACTACAGAGCAACCAACATTTTAGGTTTGTTTTTGTTCTGCTATTCTAGGGAACAAACCCAGAGTCTTGCACATACCTGGCAAATACTTTACTACTGGTCTATATTCCCAGCCTATTACTGATACCTTCTTAATACTGTTACCTGCCCTGGCCTGAGCATATGTCTGTCTACTTCTCTTCTAGGCCCTTGGATCAAAGTCCACGGGTGAAAATGGAAGCAAAAAACAGGATTCTGACTATAATAGGCATTTTCTACTCATTTGATCTTACCCAATTAGCCACCTTTGTAGCCTTGGCTGAGGCTCTCCATCTTGCAAGAAATGTTGAGAAATACTCAGGGCACCACAGGTCACAACATGCTCTTAAATACAGATTTACACTGGGGAAGACCCTGAGGACTAGGTAAGTTTTAAACCATTCATGCTACTTCTGTCCACTTTACCCAACTCAGTACCCCACATACAAAAAGGCCCCAAACTGGTTAGTCCCTTATAGGATGAGGTCCAAAGATCCTTTCCCAGAGGGAAAGCTTTGCCACTTCAATCTACAAGCAAACAGAGCAAAGACAGTAATACATTTGACCTACCACAAAATGTGGTAAGATGGAGTCTTCTGCCAAGCACGATAGCACACAGGCTTAATTTCATCACTTGGGTGGCAGAGGCAGGTAGATCTTAATGAGTTTAAGGCCAGCCTAGTTTATATGAGTTCCAGGACAGCCAATAATACATACAGTGAGACTCACTCTCTCTCTCAAAAAAACAAAACAAACAAAAAAACAACAACAACAACAAAAAAAAAAAACAGGAAGGTCTTCTGGAATTTGCTCTACCACCCCCAACCATCTCCTTGCTGCCTCTGACAGTCAGGGGGCAATTGTGTAGTTTGTCAAAACAAAAACAGGGTCTTTGGGCCCAGGACACAGAGGAGTTAAAGCCACAGGATAAGGCCAAACACAGCTCTATATCCTTGGCTAGCCCAGGGTTTCCTCCACAAGCCCCTGGTCCCTCCCTACTCACAAGGACAGCAGCAAGGAAAAGCCAGCAATATACAGATTCCTCTGAGCACGGAAAAGCTTCATGTGGAAGTGCTCCATGGCACCTGGATTGTTCTGGAGGTTCACCTTTTCTGTCACATCATCATATTTCCGGATCTCGCGTACAGCATCTATGGGAAACCAGAGATGGGCATTTGGATATCACTTTGACAAGGAAAACAGATAGGGAGATAAACCAGACTCTTATCCTTCAAATCCATCTTCTCTTCCTTCCTTCCTTCCTTCCTCTTTCTTTCTTTCTTTCTTTCTTTCTTTCTTTCTTTCTTTCTTTCTTTCTTTCCCTCTCCCTCCCCCTCCCCCCCCCCGTCTCTCTCTCTGTCTTATTTGTAAGTACACTATAGCTGTCTTCAGACACTCCAGAGGAGGGCATCAGATCTCATTACGGATGGTTGGGAGCCACCATGTGGTTGCTGGGATTTGAACTCAGGACCTTTGGAAGAGCAGTCAGCACTCTTAACTGCTGAGCCATCTCTCCAGCCCCTCCATCTTCTTCATTAGTGCTAATTCTACACACACCCTTTATGGGAGACTTTATCAAAAGTTGCCAGGACATTCTCCTCTTAACTGTTTACACATCAAGCCCCACCCTACTCTAGTCAGATTACGTGTGGTATATTTCAAGATGCTCTTCAAGGTTGAAGCATTGCTGGTAATGGGGACAGATTCCCTTTCATGTGATGGTCCCTCCATTTGTTGTTTTCTCTGAAGCTGAAGTGCCAGCCACTCAACTGATAAGCCAGAGGTCCTGCTGGTAGAATGCTCACAAGAACTGTCCAGGAGGCGTGGGCTACAATGAGCATTATTATGTTTTACTTTAGTAAAAAGAACTTCATGAACTGAGGAGATGGCTCTGTGAGTGAAGGTACTTGCCATCTAGCCTGACCACCTGAGTTCAATCTCTAGGACCCATAAGGTAGAAAGACAGAACTCTTTTGCTACTTGACCTCTGACCTCTGCATGCACACCATGGCATGCATGTGTTCCCCATCCCTGATAAACTGTGATTAATGTTTTTAAGGACAAATTCATGTTCACCAAAAATTCAAACAACAAAATTGTAAAAAAAAAAAAAAATCTCTTTATATAGTCAGTCACCTATGGCTAGGTATCTATACATGTAAATACAGAGAGCTAAGTCAATTGTCACACTATGCTATCTGCTTTGTAACATACATTTGTCACTGAAATTATCGTCAATCTGTGTTTCCTGTTCATCTTTTTTTTTCACAGCAGACTACAAATTGAGAGCCAAAGAATTCTCCTTTATATCCCCTAGAGTCTACCACAAACGTATATAGCAGAAAGTCTACTGTTGAGTGAGTAAGCAATCTCTGCTCCCACAAGAGCCACTGTCAGATGCATAATGGTCTGGCTTAATAATACAAGTCCTCAGAATCTTTGATCTGTAGTGCAGAAATGGAATCTCAATGTATCCACTAATCTCTCCCACCCTTACCTCAAGAAAATGTTCTAGAGGTTTCGTGGCACACACCTTTAATCCCAGTACTTGGGAAGTCAAGGCAGGCAGATCTCTGAGTTTGAAGCCAACACGGTCTATGTAGGAAGTTCCATGTCAGCTAAGGCTACACAACAAAACACTATCTCCCACTGACAGCAACAAAAAAGGAACACTTTTAAAAAAAATCAGTAAATAAAAATCTACTTTAAGAGCTCGGGGAATAATGGTACAAAGCTATAAAAAGGCCTTTGAGAGACTGAGCTATGAGGGTGACAGCTTAGTAGCTAGTCAGGGCTACCAGATGAGACCCTGCCTCAAATGACTAAAAACAACAAAAAATCTACCTGACGAAGGTTCTTAACATACCTCCATGTGAGACAAGCAAGATATCATTGTCTGAGTACTATGTGCTTTGTCATTTCTAGTTTGAGACTACACAACAATGTGCCTGCCCTTAGTTATCTTTGCATTAAATCTGTGCCATGAAGCACTCTCAAATGCTGCCAGTAGGATCAGAAACTGGTATAACACACCTGGAAGAAAATTTAAAAAAATTCATACCCTCAGGTTCAGCTATGGTATAATTATGGGAGAATATGGTACATTACTTAAAAGGAATGCAACTGTTCTCAAAAAATGTGTAAGGTACAAAATACGTGGAAAAAGCACCATCCAAAGTGTATATATGATTCCAGGTTGTAAATATTTCAACACATACTAAATATTCATGAAAGTTAACTGTGCAATATATAAGGGATTGTGGTTTTTGGTTTTCTTGTTTTGTTTTTCGAGACAGGGTTTCTCTGTATAGCCCTGGCTGTCCTGGAACTCACTCTGTAGACCAGGCTGGCCTCAAACTCAGAAATCCGCCTGCCTCTGCTTCCCAAGTGCTGGGATTACAGGCATGCACCACCACGCCCAGCTGTGTTTAATTTTTGTATTTAAAAATATGCACTATTTTCATAATTAGAAAACAAGCTAAAATATTGTTTTTTTTTACATTGTTACTTATATTTACAAATTGCATCATTCCAAGGACTACCTTGTCAAATAACCAAGAGGAGACTTGGAATGAGAGACACTTGTGTACTATCAACCCAAGAAAGCAGCAGAACCCAGCTCTCCCTCTGAGGTCTTACTCAACAGAAGTAAATCTACTCCTCTTTACCTCTATCTCTCCCAGAAAGATCTGATCTAGGTTCCTCCCAGTGAGGAAGGGTCCTGGCTAATGATGCCCACTATCTTCACAATATTGTTATCAACCAGCACCTATATCTGTAGAAGGTATGTAGACTTTTTCTAGGTTATGCTTTTTAAATCATCTTTATGTGTACAGTGTGCACATGTGTATTTGTGTGTGAATACAGATACAAATGTGTCTGAGAACACCTGTGGAAAGAAGTCAGAGGACAACCTCAAGTATCAGTCCTTGCCTTCTACCTTGTTTGAGATAGGACCTGCCAAGCTTCCAGGGATTCTTCTATCTCTCTGTAGGAATTCTGGGATTATAGAGGCTCACATCCAAAATCTGGCTTTTATATGGGGTCTGGAAATTTGAAATCAAGTCCTCATACTAGCACAAGTGCTTTTATCCACTGAGCCATCTTCCTAGTCTCCTAGATTATGCTTGTAAGATTAAAGTAGGAAGTTACCGCCAGGCAGTGGTGGCACACACCTATAATCCCAGCACTTGGGAGGCAGAGGCAGGTGGATTTCTGAGTTCGAGGCCAGCCTTGTCTACAAAGTGAGTTGCAGGACAGCCAGGGCTACACAGAGAAACCCTGTCTCGAAAAAACCAAAAAAAAAAAAAAAAGTAGGAAGTTACCAGTCATTAGGACCATATTCATCCCTAAAATTCCAAAGCTGACACCTGCAGATCCCTGATCTCCAAAAACAATCAAGTTCTCAGTCAACTAGTATCTTCTAGATAAGTCTCTCTGGCCCACTAAAACATACTAGGAAATTTTTGGCTCTAGTTAGGGTACAGGACAAGACTGACAAAATAATCCCAACATGTGCCTTGACTCTACATTTCTTGGCTCTACCTGAACTCAAAAGCATACAAACCTATTTAAAAAAATAACTTGTATAGCCTGGCATTTCATGAAGTTCAACTCTAAGCAAGACCTGCATACTCCCCATAGGCTCCTATCCCAGATGCTGCTCAGACCCTAAGTGGAAAAAGCTGCCTTTTGGAATCTTGTTAAAAAACATTTCAAGAGGTTATGTGAGGAGCTGGCATTCAACAGCTGTGCCTGGGAACTACAGGCTACATCTTGCCTGTTCAGAGAAGTTCTGCCTGTACAAATCCCATCAAGCACTGAATATTAAAGGGAAGTGTCCAATGCTGCAGCTAGTGGATGGGGCTGTGCACAATACTAACCCACATTCTATCCCTCTGTGTTTCTGCTAGGAACTTAAAGGAAGGAATGCTCTATGACTAAGTGGACATCACATTTCTGAAACAGGATGCAATATTTCACAGCAGAGTCAAGGAAAGAGGAAGCAGTCCAAGTAGGGAAACATACTTATTGCTTCCTATAGCAAAATAATAAACACCCAACAGCCAGACAATAGTTTTACTAGTTCCTTGTCTCTATATGAGCCCACATCCACCTCACTATAAAATGTTCTCCTTCTATCCTTTTTGTTTTTTGAGACAGGGTCTTTCTATGTAGCCCTGGCTATCTGGACCTTTCTATGTAGACCAGGCTGGCCTCAAACTTAGAAAGATCCAAGCAGCCAATGGTGGCACACATCTTTATTTCTAGCACTCAGAAGACAGGCAGATCTCTGTGAGTTTGAAGCCAGTCTGGTCTACAGACTGCATTCTAGAACAGTCAGGGCTACACACAGAAACTCTGCTTTGAAAAACAATAAAACAAAACAAACAAACAAAACACACAAATCACAAAGATTCACTTGCTATCAAAGCATATACCACCACTCTTGTCTCCCTCCATCCTGAAACCACCTATCAAAGCCACAGCTTGCCCTCTGATCCATTTATCTTCCAAAGTCTTGTGGAAATGTACATTAATGCTAGAAGTATAAAACTATACAGCTGAAAGACCTGGAAAGACTTTACATCTATGCATATGCAGAACCTCCTTTCTAGCTAGGCTGTTTACTTGGTTGCTCAGTTCTGTACTTGGAAGCCCTGTGTCCCCAGGCATGCTGGTGTGTGTGTGTGTGTGTGTGTGTGTGTGTGTGTGTATGTATATATGTATGTATGTATGTATGTGTATATATATATATATATATATATATATATATATATATATATAAAACTTCACTATTCAAGAGACTGAGCCAGGAGGATCAAGAGCTTAATACCAAGACGGGCAGTGGTGGTGCATGCCTGTAATCCCAGCACTTAGGAGGCAGAGGCAGGTGGATCTCTGAGTTTGAGGCCAGCCTGGTCTACAGAGTGAGTTCCAGGAGAATCAAGACAGAGAAACCCTATCTCAAAAAAAAAAAAAGTTTAATGACAACCTAGACTACAGAATGAGACTGTCTCAAAAGAAGAAAACAAACTCAGGTGTCTTTTTTAAGATTAAAAAAAAACATTTTAAAACAAACAAAAGCAGCCGGACACACACTTTTTTAATCTCAGAACTCAGAAGGCAGCATATGGATCTCTATAAATTCAAGGCCAGCCTGATCTACAGAGCAAGTTCCACAAAAGCCAGGTCCACATAGAGACACTGTCCACTGTCTCAAAAAAAAAAAAAAAAAAAAAAAAACAACGATAAATAAAAGTAAAAGACAAAATAATTTTTTAAAAAAGAAGTCTGATTCAGTCTTCAAAGAAGACCACACTACTATCTACATGACTAATAAGCAGCACTATTTGGATTAGGGCCACCTACCATTAGCTTCTCTTAGTATCAGTTCTAAAATAACTAGGGTAGGGTACCTTGGTAACAAATGTAGTCATAAGAGTATATAAAGGCCATTGAGTATAAGTCCATAAGGACTGCTATAGGAACCTCTTGAAGTGAAGGTCTTCCTAATAGCAAGCACTTCCTTAACAGATTATCAAAAGGGCATTTAGTGAGTTTGTTTTTGAGAATGTTTGTTTTCCAGTGTGGCACAGATCTTTAAAAGCCATTACACAAGATATGGTCAGGTAGCAACCTCCTGCTACAGCTAACTCACCAATGACCAACAGCACAAGGATGACGATGAGAACCACAAAGAAAGTGTTGCCATAGGTCACTACTAACTCGACCAGCCGGGATTTAAAAATCTTCTGCCATCTGTGAAAGAAATGAAGACAGATATTGAAGAAAATGAACTTTTCAATCCAAACCCTAAGCAAATGAAAGGACAACTTGGTGCTCTTCTGCAGTGGCAAAGAGGCCCCATACAAAAATCAGTCTCAGCTACTGCTTATGTCTTTCCTATTTATTAAAGTTCAAAAGTATTTAGAAAAAGATGGGGGCTGGAGAGATGGCTCAGCAGTTAAGAGCACTGATTGCTCTTCAGAAGTCTTTTTGTTGTTGTTGTTGTTTTTCAAGACAGGGTTTCTCTGTGTAGCCCTGGCTGTCCTGGAACTCACTCTGTACACCAGGCTGGCCTCGAATTCAGAAATCCGCCTGCCTCTGCCTCCCAAGTGCTGGGATTACAGGCGTGCGCCATCATGCCCGGCTACTCTTCAGAAGTCTTAAGTTCAAATCCCAGCAACCACATGGTGGCTCACAATCATCCGTAATGAGATATGATGCCCTCTTCTGGTGTGTCTAAAGACAGCTACAGTGTACTCATATATAATAAATAACTAAATCTTAAAAAAAAAAAGATGTTTGTGCATATGCAGAAACACCTGGAAAGTCAGTTTTAAAACCCTGGCAGTTTCCAGTAAGGGTAACTTACTTTTCATCATACTTCCCTTTGTAGTAGATGAAACACCTGCTACAAACATGGTTTTGAGACAGGGTCTCACTATGTAGATCTGGCTGTCCAGTAACTCACTATGTAGACCAGGCTAGCCTCAAGCTTACAAAGATCCACCTGCCTCTGTCTCCCAATGCTAGGATTTAAAGAAGTGTTCCACTATGCCTGGCTTCCCTTTAAAATGTGACAAACTTTTTTTTTTTTTAGTCTAGACTCCTACCACCCTGTTATGAAAAGGAATCTAGACTATCATTTCTATGAACAAATACTAAAGCGCCTTCGGAAGGAGTTTCATATTGTTAAAAATCAGCAAGCTAGGCTGTTCATGGTGGCTCACGCCTTTTAATCCCATCACTTGAGAGGTAGATGGAAACTGGGTCTACATTGCTAGTCCCAAGCCTACATAGTGAGACAAAAACAAAGTTAAAAATCAACAGTTGGTTTGTTAAAAACATGATCTGACATGATTCTGAATTTACATTTAGTGTTTTAAGTTGCTCTATATCAGTCTCCCCTCACTGTTTTTTTTTCCCAATTTTTCTATGTGTTTGTGTTTGTGCATGAGTGTGTGGGCCTTAAGTGGGTATCTTCTCTGATCATTTTCTATTTTTTCCCAATGGTCTCACTGAACCTAGAGTTTACTGATTCAGCTAGACTGGCTCGGATCCTCCTTATCTTTGCCTCTACCACACTCTATTACAGAAGTGTGTCACCATGTCCAGATTTTACATGGATGATAGACATCAAACTCAGATCTTGAGTTTATACTATTCAGTAAGCATTTTACTTACAGAAATTACATTTCCCTAAAATCTTTTCCTTTTCATACAGGTTCTCACGTAGCTCAAGCTAACCTCAAATTTGCTATGTAGAACTCCTAATCCTGCCTTCACCTGCTAAGTGGTGGAAGAAAGAGCATCCAAGACTACAGTTCCACCAGCGTTTTGGTCTCTGTATTTCCTGTGAATTAAATGGCAACGTGGGTTTTAGCAAGAATATTCCTTAGGTATTATTAACTATGGTGATTTTATAACATCCTACTTTAAATAAGAATAGTGATGATATATTACAATTGATTTAAAAATTAATATCTAAATAACTTTTGCAAATCCTGTTTTTTATTCAAAGGGAATATAGCTTCATCCTTCATAGGCTGAGTAGTGCAACCCAGTAGAAGCTAGTTAGGAGGTCAAAAGTCAGCAAATCAGCAACAATGTAAGCCAATGGTGCAAGTATTCTAGTTTCCACACAACTATCCCTGACAGCCCTGAGGCCCAAGGTTAGAGAATATTACTCAAAAAACTTGAAGACAGATCTTCCTTTGTAAAGACCAGAAGTCAGTGTGCACAGGAAAGCAACTGAAGAGGTGACAAAGCCAAACAGTGTTCAAGATTGGTGGTTAAAAAAATCATACTCCTGACACCTTACTCAAGACAGGTTTTACTTGTTTCCATATAGCCTCAATTTCAGAGTCCACCAATTCTGCACACAGAAAATACAAGGTTCAGGGTCTGATAGCACCCACATTATATGCTTCTTCCTTTGTTGCTCCAGTAGCCATACCTTTTGGGAGAAATGAAGGGAATGCAGAGAAGCAACACAGCAAAGACCTCTGCATAGAGGAAAGTAGCAACTGCAGTCCACTGCAGACTCATCCTGTGACTTAAAGGCTTCCAACAGAGGGATGGGAGTTGTTTCCTGCCAAAACACAGAAGAAACAGGAGGAAGCATGAGAGCTGGAAAGTCAGTAACATCTAGTTCAGGGACCCTGGAGAGGCTGGAGCTGCTTTTCTTCACAACAGACCACCGCACTCTGCTTTAGAGCTTTTGAAACTCTGGTTGAAACAGGGCTTAACCCAACAGCAGATATTTGACCAATGATGCTAGCCAGCCAACAAACTTCCCTTGACTGGGACAGTTACTTGTAACCCTCCAGCAAGTGTGGTACTATGACTAGGTACTTTTGTTAAAGATTCCTTTCCCCGGGGGAGTTCAAGAGACTCTTAAACCTGTTTAAGAAAATGTTTCTCATAAGAACAGGAGAAGCCTCTCAGTACCCATCAGGCTCCCTATCAAAGCTAGACCTGTTTAACTAAGAAAATGTTTTCATAAGAACAGTACATATACAGAAGGACCTTTTCAGCACCCATCAGGCTTCCTTCCAAGACTAGAAGCTTCTGCTGCAGGAGCTACATGTCTTTCGGGCGCTGGTACAGTGCGACTGGGACTGCAGTGTTCATACATGTATCTTCTGCAAACGCCACCGCCTAAGCCTGTGCACAAGAAAGGAGGCCCATTTCCGCCAACGCTTATGAGGGACAGATAAACCTAGCAGCCTCCAGCCTCCTTCTAAAGCTGCATTTTGAGAACTAGGCAGGCCTTCCTTCCGAATGGCCGCATGAATGCACAGGGTGTGAGGCCTCCACGTACTGTCAAAAGAGCGACTCCTAGAGGGCGGGGATCCAGGCCAAAAGTAAGTACAGGTCTCCAAAGAGCACGGCAAAGCCTTACCCGGAGAAAGTTCCAGAACCAGAAAGTCTCTCCCGAAGCCAAGTGAGACCTCCCTGCATCCCTAGCAAGCCACAACGCCCAAGTCCATCGCGCCAGGTGGCTTTCGAGGAGCTGGGCCTACCTGGACAGCTCTTCTGGGTAGGACTTCTCCAGTGGTCACCGTCCTCTCGCCCCCTAGAGTCCCACTCCACCTACCTCCACAACATCCCTCTGCCTGATCCTGCCCTAAACTCCCAAGTCGGCCCGGGATCCCTACACTTCCCAGAACCCAGTCTTTCTGGGATGCTCGCCTTCCTCCCTCATGAAGAAACTGGGGGGAACCTCGGTGGTCCGAAAGTCAGCCATGCACAAGAACCCAGCTTACCGAGTTTCAGCCTACGCGCAAGCCCCACCGCAACTACCAAACTCTCACCAATGCTCAGGTCCGCCCCCTAGCCAGCGGCCGGAAACCGGAAACGCGCATCGCGTCCCGCCTACAAGTTGTCCTGAGTCCCCTAACGGCTCCGCCCATTGTCGTTTCCTGCCCCGCCCTTAGGCGCGGTCTGTTGCCAAGGTCTTGAAAGGAAGTAGAGGCTGGCGGCTGAAGGCAGACTGCCGCGCCTCTGACACTTCGGACACGCAGGGGTGGAGCTTGAAGGGGCCTTGGCGGGAAGGCTAGGGCGGCTTCTCTAGCCTATGCGGACTTGCTTCGTTTCTGTGGTCGGAGAGGGGGAGGGGCCAACGGTACGGCGAAAACGGGGTGGGGCACCCCTAACCCGGACTCCGCCTCTGGCCTCAACTCCGCCTCCTCTCCCCCACCACCACCCCTGGGGAGGGGTAGGTGGGTGGGGATTGTGGGCCTTGGTGTAGAAGCTGTGGGCTACAGAGCGGACAAACACGCCTGGTGCCCCGGGGAGGGGCGTCACGGGGGGGTGGGGGGAGGAGCAGTAAGAGGAGGGAGGTGGAAGGGAAGAGACGGCCTCTCTGCTTAAGACCTCTTGTGGCTCTGACCTCAGGGGCTAAGGGACAATCTGTAGAGGGAAGCCAGTTTCCTCCACCCGGGCTGCCTGAAGAGGCCACGACCCTGGAGGATTCCAGCCCAACCGATCCAGGGGCCCTAGCACGACCCTGAGGGCCTAAAGCTACAGTCTCAGGGACCACTTCAAGGTTTCCAGTTGCCTAGACAACGAGCTCTGGGTCAGAGCAACAGCCCTTCCAGGATCTGCCTGCAACTGTAGCCTCAGGCAGCAGTTCCAGCCCTCAGCCTGCTCACCAGTTCAGGTGACATGCCGGTGCTCTCCACTCCCCGGCCCTCACGGGTGACCACGCTGAGGCGCACAGCTGTGGTCCTGGCCCTCACAGCCTATGGAGTCCACAAAATCTACCCT
Source organism: Apodemus agrarius (assembly GCA_964023405.1). Classification (NCBI taxonomy): domain Eukaryota; kingdom Metazoa; phylum Chordata; class Mammalia; order Rodentia; family Muridae; genus Apodemus; species Apodemus agrarius. The sequence continues at coordinate 147,568,090 of OZ030010.1, forward strand.
CTAGTACGGCAGTGTCTGACTCCTGCCAGAGGTCCTCAGGAGCCAGCTGGGGAGCCCACGCAAGAGGCCTCTGAGGCCGTGGCAGCCAAGGGTGGCATGAACCGGGTATTCCTGCAGCGGCTCCTGGTGCTCCTGAGGTTGCTGTTCCCCCGAGTCTTGTGCCGGGAAACAGGACTGCTGGCCCTGCATTCTGCTGCCCTGGTAAGCCGAACTTTCCTGTCTGTGTATGTTGCCCGCCTGGACGGCAGACTAGCCCGCTGCATTGTTCGTAAGGACCCGCGGACCTTTAGCTGGCAACTGCTGCAGTGGCTCCTCATCGCCCTTCCTGCCACTTTCATCAACAGTGCCATCCGCTACCTAGAGGGCCAGCTGGCTCTTTCTTTCCGAAGCCGTCTAGTAGCTCATGCCTATGGACTCTACTTCTCCCAGCAGACTTACTACCGAGTAAGCAACATGGATGGACGGCTTCGAAACCCTGACCAGTCTCTGACAGAGGATGTGGTAGCCTTTGCTGCCTCTGTAGCCCACCTTTATTCCAACCTGACCAAGCCACTCCTGGATGTGGCTGTGACCTCCTACACTCTCCTTCGAGCTGCCCGGTCCCGAGGAGCTGGCACAGCCTGGCCCTCAGCCATCGCTGGCCTGGTGGTGTTCCTCACAGCCAACGTGCTTCGAGCCTTCTCTCCCAAGTTTGGGGAGCTAGTGGCAGAGGAGGCACGGCGAAAGGGCGAACTACGCTACATGCACTCTCGAGTGGTGGCCAACTCAGAGGAAATTGCCTTCTACGGGGGCCATGAGGTGGGGCAGGTTGAGATGCTGCTTATATAGTAGAGGAGGTGGCTGGGAGACCTGTTGCAGCCAGTTATACGCAGTAAGGAAAGCCCAAGACCTACTCAGGCTGATGTTAAAGTTGTGAATAGGCACTGGGACAAGCTTGGGGGCGGGTAGGCCTTGGATGGGTATAGTCTTAAGATGCAGAAATGGAGAAATGACACCATTGGGTGGGAACTTCCCTGCGCTGGCTGCCTGCAACCTCCAAGCCACTTCTGCTTCCTTGGTAAAATTGTCTTGGACAATTTGGATTCTAGCTTTGGGATTCTAGTTATTTGTGATGCTCCTAGTCCAGCTTACTCCAGACTTGCAGTCAACCATCCCTGCAGCCAACTTGTTGGAATTAGACTCCTACCATCTGGGAGTGTAGGACAGAGCCTGCCACCTGACCTCTCTTGCCTCTCTGGGCCCTTTGAAGGCTGGCGTCCAGCAGAGTTGGCTGGCTGGGCTGTCCGGTATTATGGGCATGACTCAGCCCAAGCAGAGGTTAACAAGCACAGCTCAGCACAGCTGCTGCAACAGCAGTGTTGCTGCTCAGGTTCAAGGCTGTCAGAACCCCAGGCATGTCTGGTTAGTGACTGACAGGCTTGGCAAGCAACCTGCCTAGTTGCCTCCCAGGGAAAGGGATGCCTGGCCCCAGCTTCTGCTCTAGAAGCCTGACAACCTTCCTCTCCCACCCCCACCCCTGATGCTGTACCCCCAGTGTAGCCACCCAGATCCCAGCCACTTTATGAGGTGGACTGGGGTCAGGGAAGCCTGGCAGACACTGGGAAAGGCTACTTTAAATCAATGTAAACTTTATTCTCTGGTAGCCCCTCCTCTTCTTTGTGTTTGTGGTTTACAGCTGCCTCAGGCCTTATTCTGGCTACTGGTTTCGGTTCCCCAGTGCTTGGGGCGGGGGAGGGATACAAAAGCACCCATTTCAAAAAGGCCTATGTTTCCTGGGTCAGGTAGCCACTTGCCCCAGGACCTTTTTCCCATTGGCTGCATTTCATATAGACAATCAGTTTTGCCCCTGACTTTTAGAAAGGATTTGTCTCTACATTCTGCAAAGAGAGTTCTCGCTGGTCCAGGTCAGGTTTCAGATTAGGAGAAAAAGTGCATCACGCTTACTGTAACCCCCTTTCCTTTCTCTTGTCCTGAATGCTGGGCTGCAGGGCTTTGGCAAGCTGCCAGGGGCCTTGGGTGAGGCACTTGGCACAAAACCTATAGCTGTGCCATCAACCTTAGCTGGCACTGCTACCAGCTTGAGGCATGAGCCTAGATTACCAGGGTGCTGCAAAGGTGGTGCACTCACTTCAGGAATGTGAGGTTGGGTTTTTGGAAATTGAGCTATATGAGCAGTTCTACGCAGAAGGCACAAAAGGGAGAACACTGGTATTTAAAAAGACTTCCTCTGGGCTAGCTTCAGGAAATAGCTCGTTAAACAATAGAGTTCACTTGTTGGGACCCAGAGACCTTGTGTAAACCCTTGGCCTGCTTGTCTAAGCCTCATCTGTAAAACTGTATGGGGTGACAGGCCACCATGGGTGGGTTGAGTGCCCTGTTGTATAGGCATATGTCCCACTCCAGTCCCACTGGTTGCTGTACTGTGGACATGGGCCTGGATTCAAGTCAAGAGTTTATGAAAAAGGGACTAACTGGCTGGCTGGCTGGTAGGCAAACGGCAGGGTATAATTTTCTTACTATAATTTCAGACAGTGCACTTGCATGTGTACACACATGTATACAAACCTCCTGCTTAAAAGAACAAAGTAAATCTTAAGTCATCTTTATTTGTAAGAATCTGGTTATTAAGCTGAGGCAGGAGGTTCATTGTGAGTTCAAGGTCAACTTGGGGTACACAGTGAGTTTCTGGGATATAGAGCAAGGCTGTCTCAAAACATAAAAGCCAAGCATGGTGGTACACACCTTTAATCCCAGCACTTAAGAAGCAGAGACAAAGCCGGGCGTGGTGGCGCATGCCTGTAATCCCAGCACTTGGGAGGCAGAGGCAGGTGGATTTCTGAGTTCGAGGCCAGCCTGGTCTACAGAGTGAGCTCCAGGACAGCCAGGACTACACAGAAAAACCCTGTCTCGGGGGGGGGGGGGGGGGGAAAGAAGCAGAGACAAGCCGGGCGTGGTGGCGCACGCCTTTAATCCCAGCACTTGGGAGGCAGAGGCAGGCGGATTTCTGAGTTCGAGGCCAGCCTGGTCTACAGAGTGAGTTCCAGGACAGCCAGGGCTACACAGAGAAACCCTGTCTCGAAAAATCAAAAAAAAAAAAAAAAAAAAAAAGCAGCAGAGACAGGAAAATCGCCACAAATTTGAGGTTGGCCCTGGTCTACATAAAGAATTCCAGACCAGCCAGGGCTATATAATAAGTCTCTCTCTCTCTCTCTCTCTCTCTCTCTCTCAAAACACAAAAACAAACAAAAAACAACCAGAAATCTGGTTCTTTAGAGCTGGAATATAGCTCAGTGGTAGAGTGCTCACCTAGCACACTCAAAGCCTAGAATGTCCAAGACTCTAGGTTCTATCCATAATACCTCAAAACTAAATAAAAATCTGGTTCTCTTCACAGCACAGTCCATGCAGTCCACATTTCTACACTCCTTGCTACTTGGCAATATGAGCTTGGGCAGGTCACTTTGTCTCTCTGCTTCTGTGTCCTATAATAGGCACAAGAATATGCACAATAAGGTGTGTGGCAGAAAATTGGGGAAAAGAAGACGAACAGTGCTGTGGAGTTTGGGCATTGGGGTGGAGGAGCAGAACAATCCAAAATACCACAGTCATCTTGCCATGACTACTTCTGGATACTTCTAGATTTCTTTGAGGCCTGTCTGACTGCAGTTCCTATTAGGGTTGAGAGCATATTCACCTGGCTTTGGTGGGAAATTCAGTGTAAGTTTCTCACAGAAAAGAGCCAGGGAAAGAAACAGGAAATGGAGATTGTTGACTGAGTTTTTCAAAACCAAGCACTTTATCATTTGCTTCTTTGTGCTGCTCTTTGAGCTATTGATCATGTCTGGGGTGGGGAGGAGCCCAAAGAAATGGGGTCAGCAGAAGATGAAAGACAGGTGCCCTCGGGGGCCTGGATTCAGAAACTGCCCAGGCAGGATACAGAAAGGGAAGTGGTGAGTGTCCCAACCACAGTAGTAATTGAAAGAAAGGGTAGGAGGTTCCCTGTAGCATCAGACAGTCCCTTACCATCATCCCTATTTGAAGCTTGGCCCCACCACAAATACAGTCCCCAAGTCCTTGACCTTGTGGCCATCAACAGCATGTCTGTGGGTCATACTTGGGAACTCTTACTGTCATCTCCCAGGAGTTGTCACATTTGAATATCTATTGACCTTACAGGTGGAGCTGGCACTACTACAGCACTCCTATCAAGACCTGGCTTCACAAATCAACCTTATTCTGCTTGAACGCCTATGGTATGTCATGCTGGAACAGTTCCTCATGAAATATGTGTGGAGTGCATCTGGCCTGCTCATGGTAGCTGTCCCCATCATCACAGCCACTGGCTATGCAGAGTCAGGTAAGAGCCAAGGCTCCAGGAACTAGGGCCCAGAGCTCAGCCAGCCCACTTTCCTTTTCTTCCTGAGTAAATTTGAGCCCCTACTGGCCTTGAGATTATCAGAAGTCAGTCATTCCTCAGAGCTCTTTGCTGCCACATGTGCATCTCATGCTTCTTGGTGCCAAGAAGCCTAGCACAAGACCACAACTTCAGAACACTACATACAACTGCCTCCATGTATGCCCTTTACCCACCTGTCCTTAGCCCAATTTTAATTGGAGATGACCATAAAAAGTGGCTTGGGTGAGCCCCTTCATGACCCCAGCCTTGGTTTCGTCCAAACAATAGTTCTTACAAATTACCAGGGTAATTTAGAGAGTAGGAAGCCTGCCCTACCTGTTGCTTTGGTGATGATGACCAGGTTGTCTATATTTCTGTTTGTTCCTCTACTGGTTTGCAGCCTATTCATTCAACTTTTAGTGAATGCTCTTGAAAAGGTAGACATGCGACCTTGAAAGCCTCCTTAGGTTAATCAATAGCTCCCCTCCTCCTGAACCTTAGAATAGTTTACCTAGAGACATTTGTCATTGCAGCTTAGCCTGAAGTTTAGTTTCATGAGTTTTTCTATCATGTGCTTTTCTTTCTTTATTATTTGTGTGATGCGTGTAAACTCAACTGTATAGATACTGATTTCTCTGCTTAGTATTCCCTTCCTACACTTCAATCATCCTTCCTCATAGACTTATTTCAGAAGTTACTCTTTCTTCTTCTGGTTTGTTTTTATTTGAAATGGGGTCTCTCTTTGAAGCCCAGACTTGCCTTGAACCTGCCATTCTCCTGCCTCAGCCTCCCTAGGCTGGGATTACACTGTGCCTGGATAAAAAGTTCTTTTAGCTAGTGTATCATGGGGTCTTTTTCAATTAACTTGTCCGAAAATATCTTTTACACTAATTCCTGAGCTAGTTAGATTAAACATAAAAATTTAGTGGAAAGTTAATTTCTTCCAATCATTTGAAAATTGATTGAAATTTTCATTGTTGTCTCACTTCTTGCATAGGTGTTCATTTTAAAAATCAATTTAGGATCCCAGCACTTGGGAGGCAGAGGCAGGCGGATTTCTGAGTTCGAGGCCAGCCTGGTCTACAGAGTGAGTTTCAGGACAGCCAGGACTACACAGAAAACCCTGTCTAGAAAAAACAAACAAAGAAACAAAAAAATCAATTTAGGGGGTGGAGAGATGACTCAGAGGTTGGGAAGACTGACTGTTCTTCCAGAGTTCCTGAGTTCAGATCCGAGCAACCACATGGTGGCTCACAACCATCTGTAATGGGATCTGATGCCCTCTTCTGGGGCGTCTGAAAATAGCTACAGTGAACTTACATATAATAAATAAATAAATCTTTAAAAAAAAAAAAGAATTAAATTTCTTTTAAAAATCAGTTTAATTATTAGTATTATGAATTTTTCTCTCTAGGTATCTTTATCATTTTCTTTCTTGGTATTCTTCAGCTGTAGTGCAATGTGTTTAGGTTTCTGCTTCTCCTGCATCAAACTTGTATTTCTTTCAAATATACATGCTTCTCTTTAATTTTTTATTTTATGTATTTATTTATTTTGATGTATGTTTGTGTACCAAGTGCATGCCTGGTAACTGCGGAAGGCAGATGCCCTGGAAGTTGGTTACAGACAGTTGTAACTTCTAAACATATGTGTCTTCAAGAGCAATATCTTAGTTACTTTTTCTATTCCTGTGAAGAAACACCATAACCAAGGCAATTTATAAAAGAAACCATTTAGGCAGGAGTGGTACCACAAGCCTTTAATCCCAGCACTTATGGATCTCAGTTTGAGGCCAGTCTGGTTTATATAGTGAGTTCTAGGATAGCCAGGGTTATACAGAAAGACCCTGTCTCCAAAACAAAACAAAACAAAACAAAAAAGCATTTAACTGGAGTCTTGCTTATAGTTTCAAAAGATGAGTCCATGGTCATCATAACAGAGAACATGCAGCAGGGAAGTAGGCATGGCACTGGAGCTTACTCAGAACTTACAAGTTGGAGGCAAACCAGAGAGACCTCAAAGCCCACCCTAACCCCTTTAACACAACTCCTCCAATGAAGTCATACTTCCTAATCCTACCCAAAACAGTTCCACCAACTAGGGACCAAGCATTGAAAAGTATGAATCATTGGAGGCCATTTTCATTCAAGCCATCACAAGAAGTAACTGCTCTTAACCACTGAGCCTATTTAGGTTTTTCAGCTTCTCAGGCTTTCTTTTAGCTTAATAATTCTCCGGGTCACCTGTTGTTCTTCCTTCAGTCATACAAGTTGAATTTTTTTTAAAGCATTTAACTATTTCTGCCACCAAGACTTTAATGTGCTCTGCCTTACTGCTCTCCCAAGTTCTGCCTTTCTGTGTATGTCACTTTGTGTGATTTCTCTCCCTTACCTTTTATGGTAAGCTAGATAAAGGGTGTGTATGTGGCAAGTGAGGTTCCAGGTGCTTCAAGAAAAAACCTGAGAGGAAGCCACATAACCACTGGGGATGATTTTAGATAAGCTTTTTTTTTTTAATTGTATGCAGTGGCAGCCCCAAGGCTGGAAAACGGGTGGGAATACTGTAATCTTTTTTTGTTTGTTTGTTTGTTTGTTTTTCGAGACTGGGTTTCTCTGTGTGGCCCTGGCTCTCCTGGAACTCACTCTGTAGACCAGACTGGCCACGAACTCAGAAATCTGCCTGCCTCTGCCTCCCAAGTGCTGGGATTAAAGGTGTGCGCCACCACTGCCCTGCAGGATTGCAGTATTTTGTATGCTCCTCCTGCCAAGCCTTAACTCCAAAGATTCTAGGAGGTTCTGCTTCTAGAACCTGCTAGCTGCCAAAACGTCCTGATCACAAAGACCCATGGACTCCCTTCCTTTGTCTCATTGCCAAAGGAAAATTTATAAGGATATTGGAAAGGAAGTCTAGTGTACCTTCTGCCTACTGGAGCTAAGTCTTTGACGACACAATGGAAAGGAGGATATTTAGACTTACCTCACCATACTGTCAGCACATTTTTCCACCACCGCCACCCCTGCCATTTCCTGGGACAGGCCCCAGAGCATCTATCCATCCATCCAGTTACCTTTCCAACTTGAACTTTTCTAAGCTAACCCTTTGTATCTTTTTCTCCCTGTGACAAACCCCTACCGTTAACCCATATGAGGGTCACATATATGCTGAATACTTCCCACAGATTCAGCCCCAGAGTCCGGGCCCCTTGATGACTCCTCATTGGACACTCATTATTTACCCATCTACCCTTGGAACTGCCTTCCTCCTTGTTCCCCACAATCATTTCCAGGTTCTAGGTTTTTGTAAAAACCTTGCTCTGGGACTGGCAAGATGGTTTAGCAGGTATATGTGTTTACCGTGAAAACCTAACAATCTGAGTTTGATTTGTTTGGTTGGTTTTTGGGTGGTTTTGTGTTTTCTGAGACAGAGTTTCTTTTTTTTAAAGATCTTATTTATTAGGGGGGGTGGTGGCACACGCCTTTAATCCCAGCACTTGGGAGGCAGAGGCAGGTGGTTCCAGGACAGCCCAAACTACACAGAGAAACCCTGTCTCGAAAAAACAAAACAAAACAAAAAAACCAAAAAAATTTTTTTATTTATTTATTATGTATCAATACACTGTAGCCATCTTAAGACACACCAGAAGAGGGCATCAGATCTCATTACAGATGGTTGTGAGCCACCATGTGATTGCTAGGATTTGAACTCAGGACCTCTGGAAGAGCAGTCAGTAGCTTAACCACTGAGCCATATCTCTAGCCCCCAGGGTTTCTTTTTGTAGTCCTGTCTGTCCTGGAACTTTCTCTCTGTAGACCAGGCTGGCCTTGAATTCACAGAGATCCACCTGCCTCTGCCTCCTAAGTGTTGGATTAAAGGTGTGCGCCACTACTGCCCAGCCTGAGTTTGATATCTGGAGCCCACATAAAAGTAGAAAGAACCCACTCTACAATGATGTCCTCATACCTCCACCTGTATGCTATAGTACATGTGTACCCACACGTTTATATATATATATATATATATATATATATATATATATATATATATACACACACACACACACACACACACATACACACACATAATTAATAACAATAGTAACAATAATTTCTTAAAGCTTTACTCTTCTATGGATCACGAAATCCAGAAAATTGAAGCTGTCAACTAAGAAGACTTTAAGGGCATGACCATGGGATGTAAACTCTGACCAAAAAGAAAAAAGAAAAAAAAAAAACAGGGTAGCCAGATGTGGTGGCAAATTCCTTTTTTTTTTTTTTTTTTTTTTGGTTTTTCGAAACAGGGTTTCTCTGTATAGTTCCTGCTGTCCTGGAACTCACTCTGTAGACCAGGCTGGCCTCGAACTCAGAAATCCACCTGCCTCTGCCTCCCAAGTGCTGGGATTAAAGGCGTGCGCCACCAACGCCCAGCGGCAAATTCTTTTAATCCCAGCACTTGGGAGACAGAAACAGGTGAATTTCTGTGCATTCAGGCTAGCCTGGTCCACAAAATGAGTTGTTGTAGTACAGCCAGAATTCTCTCTACTCAGAGAAACCCCGTCTCAAAAGACAAAGCAAAACAAAACAAACAAAAAAATAGCTTTAGATAGGAGTGACTTTTGTGAGAAACCAGAGGTTAGAGATCAAGGTGCAGAGTAGATTGTGAGGAAGAATGTGAGTGGTGGGCAGCAAGACCAAGAGGAGAAATGTCATGCTTCAGAAACAAAGCTCACTAGGTATTAGATGAAGAAATCTAGCTGATTAGACGGAGGGACTGATATGGTGCATCCAGCTTTATTTCTTGGCATAAGTAGTTCCTATCAACTTTTTTGTAATTATTTGTACATGGGAATGCTGTTGCCTTAGGAGGCCAGAAGCACTGAATCCCCTGGAATAGGAATGACAGGCAGTTGGAAGCCACCTGACATGGGTTTTGGAAATCAATCTCAGATCCTCTGCAGGAGTAGTAAGCACTTTTAACCATTGAGCTGTCTATCTAGATCCTTTTCTTTTCTTTTAAAGATGTATTTATTTACTTATTTCGTGTATGTGGGTACACTGTCACTGTCTTCAGACACACCAGAAGAGTGCATTGGATCCCATTACAGATGGTTGTGAGCCTCCATGTAGTTACTGGAAATTAAACCCAGGACTTCTGGAAGAGCAGCAGTCAGTGCTCTTAACCTATGAGCCATCTCTCCAGCCCTAGATCCTTTTCTTAATGGATGTTATTGAGATGTGATTCACAGACCATGCGATTCAGCTTTTTTAAACATGTACTTCAGCCTTTTAAATGTATTCACATTTGTGCAGCAATCACCACTATCTAAATTCAGAACATTTTGAAAGGAAAAGGAAACTCCATATCAATTATTAGTCACTCCTAATCCTCCTTCACTCTGCTCCTGGCACCCTCTAATCTGCCTTTTATCTCTATGGATTTGCTTATTCCAGACATCATCAAATAGAAATGGAATCCTATGGTATGTGACCTTTGCTGTTTGGCTTCTTTCTCTGAGCATAATTCTTTCAAGGTTTGTCTATGTTGGAAGATGAACCAGTCCTTCATTCCCCTCTATGGCTGACTAATATTTCATTGTATGTATATGCCATAATTTCTCTTTATGTTCTCTTGATACAGGTATGTGTCATCACATCTGGCCTATTATAATTGTTTTTTAATTATATATTCATTATATGTAGTGATAGGTTTCATAAAGAAAAGATATTTTGTTTGTTTGAGACAGGATTTCTCTGTGTAGCCCTGGCTGTCCTGGAACTCACTCTGTAGACCAGGCTCCCCTTGAGCACACAGAGATCCACCTGCCTCTGCCTCCCAAGCACTGGGATTACAGGTATGTGCCACCATGCCCAGCTTTCATAAAGACATTTTCATTCCCAGATTTACCTCTTTTTACATTGTTCTGTATTTCTCCCTGTTCCTGCTAGTCTCTGTTTTCATAAACTTTAGAAAATATGATATTTGTCTTTCTGAGTCTAGTATAATGATCTCGTTATATCCATTCTCTAGTTTCTATATTTTTCTACAATTTTATCAGAAATATTTTCCATGTAAATCTTTAATTCTATCATAAAATGTTTCTACTTCCTTTTTCAATTAATTTGGCAATGTTTTTTATGTCTACCATTTTACTCTTTAATTTTCCATGACAATAGTCAATGTTAACGTGTTTTTCTATTTATCTTTTATCAGAAATATTTTCCTTCCACATAAATCTTCAATTTTATCATAAAATGTTTTTACTTTCTTTTTTAAGAAAAAAGAAAATGTGGTACATATATACAATGGAATTTTATTCAGCCATAAAGAAAAATGTTAACATGTTACAATTGACTATTTTGTGGGAAATTATATAGATAAAATGGTAAACATAAAAAACCTTTCAAAATTAAAGGTGGAATTAATGATAAAATCAGAGATTTACATGGAAACCATTTCTGATAAAAATAGAAGAAATATATAGAAAAACATATTAAAATTAAAGATTGTCATGAAAAATAATGCAGATAAAATAGTAGACATAAAAAAGTACTAAATTAATTGAAAGTAGAATTAAAAACATTTTCTGATAAAAATCAAAGATTTACATGAAAAATATTTCTATTAGTCTTTTTATTGGGGAATTGAGTCCATTGATGTTAAGAGCTATTGTTGTTTCCTGTTATTTTTGATGTTATTTTTATGTTTGTGTGGATATCTTCTTTTGGGTTTGTTGGAAGAAAATTACTTTCTTGCTTTTTCTAGGGTGTAGTTTCCCTCCTTATCCATCTTTTATCCTTTGTAGGGCTGGATTTGTGGACAGATATTGTGTAAATTTGGTTTTATCATGGAATATCTTGATTTCTCCATCTATGGTGATTGAGAGTTTTGCTGGGTATAGTAGTTTGTGCTGGCATTTGTGTTCTCTTAGGGTCTGTATGATATCTGCCCAGGATCTTCTAGCTTTCATGGTTTCTGGTGAGAAGTCTGGTGTGATTCTGATAGGTCTGCCTTTATATGTTACTTGACCTTTTTCTCTTACTGCTTTTAATATTCTTTCTTTGTTTAGTGCATTTGGTATTTTGATTATTATGTGCCGGGAGGACTTTCTGTTCTGGTCCAGTCTGTTTGAAATTCTGTAGGCTTCTTGTATGTTCATGGGCATCTCTTTCTTTAGGTTAGGGAAGTTTTCTTCTATAATTTTGTTGAAGATATTTACTGGTCTTTTAAGTTGTAAATCTTCTCTCTCTTCTATACCTATAATCCTTAGGTTTGGTCTTCTCATTGTGTCCTGGATTTCCTGGATGGTTTAAGTTACAAGCTTTTTGCATTTTGCATTTTCTTTGACTGTTGAGTCAATGTTTTCTATGGTATGTTCAGCACCTGAGATTCTTTCTTCTCTCTTGTATTCTGTTGTTGATGTTTGCATCTATGACTCCTGAATTCTTTCCAAGATTTTCTATCTCCAGAGATGTCTCACTTTGTGATTTCTTTATTGTTTCTACTTCCACTTTTAGATCCTGGATGGTTCTGTTCAGTTCCTTTACTTGATTGTTTATGTTTTCCTGTAATTCTTTAAGGGATTTTTGTGTTTCCTACCTAAGGGCTTTTACCTGTTGACCCATGTTCTCCTGTATTTCTTTAAGTCAGTTATTTATGTCCTTCTTGAAGTCCTCTATCAGCATCATGAGATACGATTTTAAATCCAACTCTTGCTTTTCCAGTGTGTTGGGGTATCTGGGACTTGCTGAGAGAACTGGGTTCTGGTGTTGCCAAGTAGCCTTGGTTTCTGTTGGTAGGATTCTTGTTGTTATGTCCACAGGCGCGTGTGCAGGGCACTGCCTGTGCACTGTGCAGGGCAGCAGAGATGCACAGAGGTGGGCAATGCGGGCCACAGCGGCAACAGAGAGACCACACCAGGCCAAACAGTTCCATGTGGGGTTTTATTGGGGATGGTGTGGGGGAGGGGGACAAAGGTGGCGGTGGACAGAAAGAAGGAAAAAGAGATAGAGAGGGAGACACTACTCAAATATATATGGATGGTGACATAATCACAGGTAAAAGTGGGCCCAGTGAACTCTGGGTATATGGTGGCTGTTGCCTTGGCAACAGGCCTATAGGTCGCTGTCGCCTATGTGATGTCACGGGTGTTGGAGGTCCCGGTACTAACATTCCTCCCTTCTTGTTATTATAAAAAGAAGGAAAAAGAAGAGGGGGAAGCCGATGGTGAAAGGGAAAGAGGGCACCGTGTCTCTTAAACTCCTTCCTGCTGTCAATTTTGGGTCCCAATACTAACACTTGTGCTTGCCTTTCACCATCTGGTTATCTCTGGTGCTAGTTGGTCTTGCTGTCTCTGGGTGGAGCTTGTTCCTCCTGTGGGCCTGTAAGCCTGTGTCTATACTCCTGGGAGACCAACTCTCTTCTGGCAGGGTCTGTGCACAGAAGGCTGTGGAGTCTCCCTGCTCCCTGGTGCAAATGGCGGCTGCAGCTTCTGTCCCAGCTGTTCCACTGACCTTTTGCCCTGTGTGCTCCTAGCTGTTCCCCTCCAGAGAGAAGGTGGAGATCTCACCTCTGCGTTCAAAAGTGAAAGTGCTGCTGGGAGATCACTCTCTCCTGGTGGGCTGTGCACAGAAAGCTGTGGAGCAGCCCGGTGGCAGGCCCACATTTTCATTATCTGTTATCTGTTGATGTACATCCAGGCTGGTTGTATTTCTTGACTATTGTGAATACTGCAGCAATAGACATGGATGTGAAAGGATCTCTGTGGTAGGACTTAGAGTTCTACCTATGTGTCCAGTAGTAGTACAGATAAGTCATTTGGGAATTCCATTTTCAGTTTTTTCAGGAACCTCCACATCATCCCAGGATTTGTTGTCATTTCTTTTTTTTAAATTTTTTAAAGAAAGTTTTTTTTAATTTGTTTATTTATTTTATGCATATGAGTATACCACCATTGCTCTCTTCAGACACTCCAGAAGAGGGCACTAGACCCCATTATGGATAGTTGTGAGCCACCATGTGGTTGCTGGGAATTGAACTCAGAACCTCTGGAAGAGCAGTCAGTGCTCTAAACCGCTGAGCCATCTCTCGAGCCTGTCATTTTTTGGTTTGTTTGTTTGTTTGCTTGCTTGTTTGTGTACTTATTTATTTTTGGTTTTCAAGGCAGGATTTTCCCAGGTAACCCTGACTATCCTAGAACTTGCACCATTGACAAGGCTGGCCTCAAACTCAGAGATTTTCCTGCCTCTGCCTCCCAAGTCCTAAAGGTATGTGCTACCACTGCCTGGCCTTCCTTTTTTTTTTTTTTTTAAGACAAGGGTTCTCACTTTGTACCTCTGGATAGCCTGGAACTTGATGGTAGCATTCTCGCTAGAATGATGAAATTTTGGTATAATTTTGACTTGCATTTCTTTGGTGGCCAGGTTCAACGTTTTTCTTTGTTTTTTATTTATTATTTATTGTATGTGCATGTGTGTGATATGGTGTACACATGTGACAGAATGTATTTGTAAGTCAGAGAGTACTTTGTGGAATCAGTTCTCTTTCAACTTACATGGGTCCCAGGGATTGAATTCAGATCATCATTGAACTCAGACCATTGTACTTTGTCTTTTGAGACTTGTCTGTTAATTGAATTTTCCCATTTCTTAACTGAATTATTTGTTGTTTTATTTGGGTTTTTTTGTTTGTTTGTTTGTTTGTTTGTTTTTCAAGACAGGGTTTCTCTGTATAGCCCTAGCTGTCCTGGAACTCACTCTGTAGACCAGGCTGGCCTGGAACTCAGAAATCTGCCTGCTTCTGACTCCCAAGTGGTGGGATTAAAGGCGTGCACCACCACTGTCTGGCTTTTATTAGGTATTTAATTTTGTTATTTTTAGACAGGGTCTGGAGCTGGTTTCTAGAACAGGCTGGCCTCAAAATCACAGAAATCCATGTCTACCTCCCAAATTAAAGGTGTAGGTCACCATGCCCAGCCAGCCTATAATTTTCTTTTTGAGTCAGGATCTCATGTAGCTAAGATTGTCCTGAAATTCACTATGTAGCCAAGGGGAGCCTTGAACTTTTGATCCTCATCTTCTACCTCCCAAGTGTTGGGATTTCAAGAGTGTACCCTAATACCAAAGTACAAAAGGTATTTGATTCATTTGGAATTAAGTTTCATATAGGGTGAGAGAGCTTAGCTTTGTTCTCCTACAAGATACATTTCAATGTCTTTATCAATTCATCCATTACCAGACAGGCTGGTTGTTTTCACCTTTTGGCTATCATGAATAGCACTACAGTGAACATTCCATACAAGTTTCTGTGTAAATTCAAGTTTTTGTTTCTCCAGGCTATATAGCTAGGAAAGGACTTCCTAGATCCTATTTTAATTCACTTTTTAACTTTGTGAGGAACTGCTTTCCATTTGATCTCCTCCCAGCCATAGATGGGGGGTGGGGGGATCCCACTTCTCACTTGGCCAATGTCTACTCTTACCTTGGTTTCCTCCAGCTTACCTTGTCAAGATGACATGTTATTTCTTGGCAATATCAGTCTCCTTAATGATTAATTATGTCAAGCACCTTTTTATAAACTTACTGTAATGAGGAAGTGCACATGTTACTACACACATGTAGACGTCAGAAGGCAATTTTGGGGAATCAGTTCTCAACTTCCACCATACATACCCTAGATATCAAACTTAGGTCATTAGGCTTGGTAACCAATACCTTTACCAGCTGAGCCACCTCACCAACATACCATATTGCTCTTTATATGTCTTTATGTTTTTTCTGAGAAAATGTTTTCATTAGCTCAGGTTGGCCTTGAACATGTGACATTCCTCTTGCCTCAGCCTTTGGACTACTGAAAAACCAGACAAATTATATATATAATTTGTCTGGTTTGTGTGTGTGAATATACACACACATACACACACACATACATATATACATATATATGTATATATACACAGATAAATATATGCATATATATGTGTACATATATAATGTTTTGCATATATTTATATATAATTTGGATCCTTTTCCAGCTGTGTGAAGTCAAGATCCTCCTGTTTCCACCACCTAGATGCTGGGTTGTTCTGGGTTAAGAAAAGTTTTAGAGGACTACAACTCTACTAGCCATCTGGTTTAGAAGTAGTATTTCCTATTCTGTATATCATTTGCCATTGCACTTTACTGATGAAGTCCCTCAGTGCTCAAAAGTATTTAATTTTGAAGTTCATGTTGATCTATTTTTCTTGTTTGTGTTTCTTGTTTCAAACCCAAGGACAAGTGTTACCCATTTTTTCCTCTGAGTTAGTTTTCATTTGTGCTATGAGGTAGAGAACATATGTGCTCTGTATATCTATCAGTCATAACATGGTATGCACAATATTCATCTTTTCCATGGTGGCTCTATGAGTTCCACTGTCTTTCCTAACCCAACTTGGGCTTTCAGACTCAGAAGCCATGAAGAAGGCAGCCTTGGAAATGAAGGAAGAGGAGCTGGTTAGTGAGCGTACAGAAGCCTTCACAATTGCCCGAAACCTCCTCACAGCTGCTGCAGATGCCACCGAGAGGATCATGTCATCCTACAAGGAGGTAACCCCTTGTAGGGTAGCTTCTACTCTGCCTGCTTTTCCACTCCTGAACTGGCTGGTGTTGAGCCCATGTCACCCTCCTTATAGGTGACAGAGCTGGCTGGCTACACAGCCAGGGTGTACGAGATGTTCCAGGTATTTGAAGATGTCCAACACTGCCGTTTTAAAAGGACAGGAGATCTAGAGGAGGCTCAGGCTGAGCCTGGGGTCATGGTACAGTCTGGTGTCCATGTAGAGGGGCCCCTGAAGATCCAAGGTAAGATAGACTCTGTGCAGAGGACTTCCTGCGCCTTTCTATTATGTTTTGGTTTGGTTTGGTTTTGGGGTTTTTGAGACAGGGTTTCTCTGTGTAGCCCTGGCTGTCCTGGAACTCACTCTGTAAACCAGGCTGGCCTCGAACTCAGAAATCCGCCTGCCTCTGCCTCCCAAGTGCTGGGATTAAAGGCATGTACCACCACCTTCCTCTGCCTTTCTACTCAGTGCTTTGTTTCCTCCCATACCACCCCAATACTCAGAGACCCCTGTGTACCCTGCCTCATCTGCTCAGGACTCATTGCTAGAAAGGTCATTGAAAACTAGGAGGAGGCTGGCCCAGCAGCCTGCATTCTCCAAGCACTGGCTACCTGTTCAGCTGCTGACAAACTTTCCCAAGTGTGTTGATGTCAGTTACTAATTAGGAGAGAGGATTCTGGGCTCTTAGTGCTGGATATCATTCACCCATACAAGGCAAACAGAGAAATCAAGGCAGTGAGGAATGGGGATGTAGTTCAGTTGTATAGTGCTTGCCTAGCATGTATGAGACCCTGGGTTTATTTCCTAGCACTGCAATAAAAACAAAAAATTTACATGACTAGGGATATAGCTCAGTTAGTGTTTGCCTAGCATACACAAAGCCCTTGGTTCAATCCCTACTATTACATTCAGCATTAAGGTATTGTCAAGGTCAGGATTCTGTCTAAGTAAATAAATATTTAAAGTAAATAAAGTATTTAAATTCATAAGTGATGGCTAATGCCTGTAATCCCAGCATTTGTTAGGCTGAGGCAGGATTGCTGCATATTCAAGGCCAGTGAGGGCTTTAGTATTAGGCTACCCTTTTCAAAAAGAAACAAAAGAAAAATGTCAAGACAGTGCAAGCACAAAAGAAAGTCTAGCCACCTGCCAGTTCACAGGAGTCAGGGTAGTGCAGCAAAGGAGCGTAGGCATCAAATGTTGCCAAGAAGGGTCCATGTTCCAGAGTATCAAAAGGTGGCAGCTTGGGGCATAATACTTGATTCTGGGGCTATCAACCTGTTGGAAGATCTTTGTTTTCCCATGGGACCTGGACCACACCATACTTTTGGGATCCCAGGAGCCTGTTATTAAGATAGGAAGTAGGGATAAGCAGCAGGGCACGGGAAAGCAGCAAAAATGCTGTGCACCTGTCCTTCCATGCCTTCTCTCTACAGGCCAGGTGGTGGATGTGGAGCAGGGGATCATCTGTGAGAACATCCCTATCATCACACCCACTGGAGAGGTGGTGGTGGCCAGCCTCAACATCAGGGTAGGTTAAATAGAGAAGCATTCCTAACCTGAAGTGCTGACCAATCTTGGCCAAATAGCTGGGAACAAGGTACACTTCCCAGATTATCTGGCCACCTGCATCTGTGAACCTAGCCCTTGGCTCATTTAGCTTTGCTAGCAGCGACATTGTCCCCAGCCACGTGGAAGATAGGCCAAGGTGAAGCTGAGAGACCAATGTATCTCTGACCATGAGTCCTGAAGCAATAGTGTAAGTGCTGATAAAAGAGGCTAACAATTACCAGGGTTGTCCAAAGGTTACCCAAGTGCTCCTAGTCTGATGATTTGTCCATCCCACCAGGCTTCCCTGAACTCTGGACTGTGTATTTGAAACCAAAGATAAATCAGAGAGTAGGTTGACCTTAAGAAGTACCCACTGCTTACTGTTGTGGCGCATACCTTTAATCCCAGCACTGGGGAGGCAGAGGTAGGCAAATCTCTGTGAGTTGGAGGCCAGTGTGGTCTGCATAGTGAGTTCCAAGACAGCCAGGGGTACACAGAGAAACTCTGCCTTGAAAAACCAAAATAAATAAATAAACAAATTAGACTCTGATCTAGAGTACAGTAAGAACCACCAAAAGGTTGATAATCATTTGATGAGAGGATACCCTAATAAAGCTTTTTCTCAAAGCATAGGAAGTAAGTAGATAAGTAGACATAACAGGAGTTAAGGCCTGAGATACAAAGGGGCCAAGGCCTGCCTCTCTGCCTCCCAGAGAGAAAGCTGGAAAGAGGCAAGAGGAAGTGGAATATCAGGCTCCTGCCTTCACTGAGGGGGTTGCTGACCCTGGAGAGGAAGAAGAAGGGCAAGATTATTGAAAGCCAGTTGAGGCAGTGGACATAACATGCTCCCTCCCTAAACCAATATAATATAGTAAGTGGTACCTGATGGGCCCAAGGTATATAGTTTCCTGGCTGACTCTAGGAAGAAACAATAGGAAGCAAAGACACTGTAGTCTGAGGAAACAGACTGCAACTAGGTAGATAGCAGTGCTGCCAAGGAATCAAGGAGCCCTGAGGAAACCTGAAACTTCTTGTCACTCCTGTCCTCCAGAGCCAATTGTTTCATGCTGGTGAGTATCCTGGCAATGCCCTAAACAATACCTTCTGGACTCAGCAGCATTATCACCAGAAATAGACTCCTTCGATATTTTGGAGGCCAGAAGTCTAGTTTTAAGGGGCAGGAAGGTTCCTTCTTAGGGAGAATGTGTTCCCTGGGTCTTGTCTGATTTCTGGTTTCCTGACACTCCGTGGTGTTCCTGGGCTCCTGATATTGTTACCCTACTCTCTGCCTCTATCCTCACATACATACACACCCCTCTGTGCCTCTCTATTCAAATCTTCCCTCTTTGTAAGGTCTCTAGCCACATTGGATTTGGCCCACTCCCCTCCAGTATGCCTTAGTGTTCATTTAGCTAACTTCATGTGCAATGGCAGGTCCCACTCTGAGCAACAGGACATAGGACTTCAGATAAATTCAGGGGGCATAAAGCATCCTGTCACATTACTCTAGGCAAATCAAAGGCCAGAACCTGGATCCTCCTGGGAGCCCTATGCATCAATCCTCTTATTATTGCTTGTAGATAAAGAAACACCTACACTAAAAGGAGGAAGGAACTGAGGATGATGGTGCTAGGGACTGCTGTGCTGTCTCTGCTGCAGGGTACTATTATACATCCTCTATGACCCAAACTCTCTGACTAGCTAGCAGTGGCACTAAATGAACTAACCCCTCCTTCCTGCCAGAACTCCAATGCTCAGCTAATCTTGGGCCATCTTCTGTGACCCTGATACCTGAGGGCAAAGTAGACCATGGGGAGAGGGGTTTGCCTTTTACATCTAGAACTTTTTTCTCCAAAGGGGGGAAAAAACTTTCCCCAGGTGATTCCTTGTGTGTGTGTGTGGGGGGGGGTATGTCTCATTGTGTAGCTCTTAGTCTTCCCAAATATTGAGATTAGATCCATGTGCTACTTCCTCCTGCTTCCCTGCACAGTTCTAGAAAACCTTGACACTACACTTGGATCCCACTTAAAGTAAAGTTAGAAGGGATAGAAGAGTCCTTTGGAGTATCCTAGAATGTACTTACTTATTTGACCATGGCAAAAGAAGCTGTGGTCCCTGTGTTTGGCTTGTGCTATCCAGGCATGTTGGGGCCTTAAGGGTCAGAACCAAGTTTTGTCCATTCCCTTGTATCCTATACCTGGTATTCAATTGAGGTTCTGCATACTGAACCCCATCCCTGTAGCCTTGTAGTCACTTGCCAAGAAATCAAGAATGGGCTTAGTAGCACAAACTTAAAATCTAAGTCCTTGGAAATCTAAGACAAGAAGACTGAGTTCCAGATTAGCCTAGGCAACATAGCAAGACCCTTCCCACCTGCCAGACTTACTTATAGAAAGATAGTTTGCTTGCTCTTCTCCTTCCTCCTTCCCTCCCTCCCTCCCTCCCTCCCTCCCTCCCTTCCTTCCTTCCTTCCTTCTTTCCTTCTTCCCTCCTTCTATCCCTCCCTTTCCTTCCCCCCTCTTTCTTTCTTTTTTGAGACAGGATCTCATGTTACCCAGGTTGGCCTTGAACTTGTTGTGTAACCAAGGGTTGGAGTTGAATTACCCTTGAACTTAGGACCCTCCTGTTTCTACCTCTTAGTGCTAGATTACAAGTATGCATGGTTTATGTGGTACTGATGATTGAACTCATGGTCTGATTTTTGCTCAGCAAGCACCCTACCAACTGAGCTACATCTGCATCCCAGATATAGAAGGCTTTATGAGACTTGGAAGGAGGCCACAGTGATCCAGGGTGTAGAGAAAGAGATGTAAGCTCTGGATGCCATGTCCTGATGCTTCCACAGGTGGAGGAAGGCATGCACCTGCTCATCACAGGCCCCAATGGCTGTGGCAAGAGTTCTCTGTTCCGAATCCTAGGTGGACTCTGGCCCACATACAGTGGTGTACTCTATAAACCCCCACCCCAGCGCATGTTCTATATCCCTCAGAGGTAAGTAAACCTATTTGTGGTGTCTTCTCCATCTCTTCACATCTGTGTAATACTAGAGTCCACTTCTCAGGAGAGGATGTCAAGATGTTAACCAGATCCCAATATCCAATAGCACAAACTAGTCCTGTCAATTTCAGATGGGGGGAGGGTCTTACATCTCAAACTCATATTCATAGATGAGGGTGATAAACACACTTGTGTCCATGCAAATATGTGAGTATATGGACACATTAGTTGGGAAAGTGCCTGGGTGTGGTATGTCAACAGTTGGAAAGCACTCTGGAGCCTACTAAGGCACAGAGCACTGCTGGAAAACAGGGCTACCTTGCCCCTAGTGGACATGCAGCTTTCTCACAGGCCCTACATGCCCGTGGGCTCCTTGCGTGACCAAGTGATCTATCCCGACTCTGTGGAAGACATGCGGAGGAAGGGCTGCTCGGAGCAGCAGCTGGAAGCCATCCTGGGCATCGTGCATCTCCGCCACATCCTGCAACGGGAGGGAGGTAGGGGCAGGGCACATCAGTGCCCTTTGTCCCAAGACTGATGGGGAACCTGTTGCTAACCACCTCTAGCCTCTACCCCAAGTCCTAGGGGACAAGAGTTACCTCAGCATCCAGGAGTTCAAAGTGCCTGCAGCGAAGGAAGGGTAAACAGGTTGCTGGGGTGCCAGGAAAGGGGACTTGTAAGCAGAGCACTGGCTTCATTGGGTTCCTAGGAGACCCTTTGTTAAATAAAAGAGCAACCTGGGACAGTCACCCTATTGGGTAGTCAGATGATACCAGGACAGGTTGCAATTGGGGCTTGAGAGATGTTGGCTGCCCTTGTGAGACACTGGAAGCTCTGAGGGTTTAGGTAGCCAATTGACAGATCAGTTTTATGTTTGAGCAAACTGACATATCTCTGGATAGGGTAGAATGGCCATGCATATGTTTCTATTTGTACAGAGGCTTGGAATGTGAGTGGAGACCAGAGTCATGGGTAACTCTGAGGAGAGCCCATAAGAGGCAAGGACAGGTAGCAAAAGAAAGTGCTTTTGAGATGAGAAAGTTTATTGAGGGACATCTCCTCTAGTGCTCTTACTGAGGGACATCTGCTCCAGTACTCGGTGGTTGCCCTGAATGGTTAGTATCTGTGAATAACCATTGCAGCCTTTTAGAATTGAATTCAACTGTGAATAACAGCACCATGCTAGTCCCCTTAGTGGTTCAAAACATTTACAAGTTTATCCTACTGTGCTATAAATCCCAAAAGAAACAGACCAGAGTTGGAAGGTAGAAATGCTCACTATAGGCTCCAGGGATACGGGCTCTTGTACCAAGTTATGGTGCTGTACATGGCTTCCATTCTTAAAGTTACCTTATAACCCAATGTGACTGCTGTAGCCATCACATCCCGTCCCTAGACTGTAGGATGGAGAAAGTGGTGAAGGAAGGAGACAAAGGATACTTGCCTTCTGTTTTCCCAGAAGGCTCCAGGGTTCTATATGTATGACAGTGGCTAGAATTAGCACTAAGATTACCCTTCACTATAGGGCAAGCTAAAGTGTTTCACTTGCACTAAGGGCAGTTCTAGACATGTAGAAACACAGGATGGTTGATAGAAGAGGACTTTTGCCACAGAGTCCTGACAAATCACCTTCCTTACATGCTCATCAATCCTTTAAGCCAGTGTAGTGGCACCAGGCTATGAAATGTGGCCCACTTCCTCTGGTGCAGAGTCTTTGTCCTAGAGAGAATACTCTAACCATCCCTGAGGATTTGCCCTCATCACCTGCTGCCTGCTGAGGACAATGTTGACAGGTACTTCACTGGCAACCCATTAGGTGTCCTGGAACTGCCATGACTAAGAGCTGCAGACTCAGTAGCTTCAACAGAGAACTTTGTTTCCTGGAATCCTGGAGTCAGATTTGGGTGTGGCAATGCTAGCTCCTACACAAACTATGAGGAAGAACATACCAAGGGACTCTGCTCAACTAGTAGTGAACCAACTTCTCACTGTGTGTCTTCAAAACATCTTCCCTCTATCCATGTCTCTCTGTTCAAATTTCTATTTTCTATAAAGGTACCAGTTATACTGGATTAGGGTTCACCCTCTTGAACTCAACCTGAGCACATTTGGAAATATTGTCTCTCCAAATCCTACCAGGGGGTAAGACTGCAGGATGTGTTTTGTGGGGGAGAAAATTTTTGTTCCAAGTCTTTCAGTTATTAGTGTTACAGCAGATGAGGACACAGAAGTCTGCAGCCAGACAAGTTCTGCCAGGGTCAAAGGTGTCTCATTTAACCCTGACCCTACCCAGACTCCCATTGGGTTTCTGTTGAATTGAGCTGAGTCCTTCACCTCCTGCCCAGGTTGGGAGGCAGTGTGTGACTGGAAGGACGTCCTGTCTGGAGGTGAGAAGCAGAGGATTGGTATGGCGCGCATGTTCTACCACAGGTGAGCTCTGCAGTGATTTTCAAGGATATTTAGCAATTTGGACCCAACAAGAGAGAAAAAATGGGTGCTTCCCATTAGGAGGAAGACAGCTACCTGAAGGAGCTTCACCTCTCCCCCCAGCTCTCCCCCGGTGCAGCAGGGCTATGGGTCACAAGTGATTGGCCAAGAACTGGAAGTTGGACGGTGGTAGGAAATTCACAGCTTTCCCCTTCACCCACCCCCACCCTAAGGCCCAAGTACGCCCTCCTGGATGAGTGCACTAGTGCCGTGAGCATTGATGTGGAAGGCAAGATCTTCCAAGCAGCCAAAGATGCTGGTATCGCACTGCTCTCCATCACCCATCGACCCTCCCTATGGTAGGTGCTCTTGGAAATGTGGGTATGACTGCCACCTGAAGTGAGAAAGCAGCTGTGACGGCTTTCTATCCCTGTCCTGTTCAGGAAGTACCACACACACTTGCTGCAGTTTGATGGGGAGGGAGGCTGGAAGTTTGAGAAGCTGGATTCTGCTGCCCGCCTTAGCCTGACTGAAGAGAAGCAGCGCCTGGAGCAGCAACTGGCAGGCATCCCCAAGATGCAGCAGCGCCTTCAAGAACTCCGCCAGATCCTTGGTGAAGCTGCAGTCCCAATTCAACCCCTGGTCCCAGGCATCCCCACTTGACTGGGGACCTTATCCCCAGCTCCCACCCTTCTCCAGGCTCTCGGATCACATGAAGGAAGCTGTAGCTCCCCCCCCCCCACTGCCCTGCATGCCTTCCAGATCCTAAGTCTCCTAGCCAATTACCTGCATTCCCTGAAGACCCCACTCTGGGGCAAGTAGATATGAATGGGGACACTCTGCATTCTACCTTCACTCGGGTCTGCTCCAGGAACTGTGCCCTGTTCAGAGCAAGGTGTCCTTTACTTTTCTCTGGGGAGGGATGGAGGGTTTGGCAGGCCTCAGTCCTGACTCTACACCAGTATGGCTGAGCCATGGGAAGGAAGCAGGAGTGGCCCCCTTACTGCCAGCAGCCAGAATGTGTGGCAAGCCTGGTGGTTGTAGGTCACATCCCTCCTGAAACCCAAATCCTTGTCATTGCTTTGATCTATCCCTTTATTGCCATCCCCTAGGGTGGCCAGCCAATGCCCCTGTTCCACAGAACACCCCCTGCCATGAAAAGAGCCTAATGGGGCCCAGGATTAGACAGGGTCCAAAGTGTGCCCTTTCCATGGTTACCCCCAGAATGGCAGTGTTCCTCCTGAGCCATGAAGAGAATGTAGCCCTGGCCCTCCCACTCTTCCATCTCTACAACCTAATTTATTGAACTCCCAGTTTATAGCTGTCTAAATTGCCAACATGAGTACCCTGCCAGCACAGGAGGTGACTGGGTGGTTCCCTTCAATCTACCCAGTCTCTGGTGCCAAACCTGGCCCCTCACCAGCCTATACTGCCAGTTGCCACTGGGGGTGCCCTCTGCTAGCTAGGCAGGAGTGAGGGCACCATGTTCCCAGCTCAGTGCCAAAGAGGGGTCACAGGAGGTGCTGTGTCTGCTAAACCAGCCCTCATCAAGAGAGAGACACCCCCCCCACACACACACACACACCCTACTGCCACTCTGTGCCTTTCCTGGGCCTTCAGCCCTCTAGCTCGGATGCCTCCCTAAGTCCTCTCAGTAAAAACCTATGGAAAGTACAATCCTGTCTCCTGAACATGGTGTGTGATAGTTCTGGGGAGTAAGCCAGGCATGGTGGTGCCTTTAATCCCTGCACTCTGTAAGCAGAGGCGGGTGAATCTCTGAGTTCAAGGTCTCATCTATGTAGTGAGTTTCAAAACAGCCAGGGCTGCATAGTGAGACCCTGTCTCAAAAAGACAGGCAACAATAACAAAAGTTCTGGGGAGAGGTCTGAATGTTGTTGGGAGAAAAAGAGACCTGCTCCCAAACATGGGCCCAGGTGAGAACCTAGTCAGTTGCTAACCCCATGGGACTCAAAAGAGTCAGTGTTCTCTGCTTATACTTTTTGTACCCTAGGGAGGCAGAGTTAACAATCATTGCTGTAAAATAATACTTGAGGCCTTTTAATGAGGCCTCAAATAAGACTTTGGGCTCCTTGCTTGAGAGGATACCCCTGCCAAGTTCCTGAAGGGGAGTGCAGAAAGCAATGATATAGAAACCTAGAGTGGGATGGCTCAGTTGTTAAGAGAACTGACTGCTCTTTTTTTTTTTTTTTTTTTTTTTTTTTTTTTTGGTTTTCCGAGACAGGGTTTCTCTGTGTGGTCCTGGCTGTCCTGGAACTCACTTTGTAGACCAGGCTAGCCTCGAACTCAGAAATCCACCTTCCTCTGCCTCCCAAATGCTGGGATTACAGGCGTGCACCACCACGCCCGTCTTCTGACTGCTCTTTTAAAGGTCCTGAATTCAAATCCCAGCAACCACATGGTGGCTCACAACCATCCGTAAAAGAAATCTGACGCCCTCTTCTGGTGAATCTGAAGACAGCTACTTGAGAGCCACAGGAAAGAAGTGATTCCTGGATTGAGTTGCACTGGTGCTTCTGAACCTTCTAGGAAGAGGGAAAAGCTTGTCCAAAGGCCCAGGGGTATGTCCAGAGAAAGATATCCAGTACAGAGGGAAGGAAAGGCCTGGACTGAGGCAAAAGGTCACCGAAAAAGGGATCTATGTAGGATGAGAATGGTCTTGGGTTCTGCATAAAGCAGGTCATGGAATTGTGTATGGACACAGGAGATATGTTGGAGATAGGCCAGGAAACTGCTACTAGGAAAGGAGAGGAGGATGTTCTTGTAAAGCTAAGCTGAGTTCCCACACTGCCCATATTCCCACCCTCAAGTCATACCAAAAGAACCAAGTCAGAAACTCATGTAGATGTTTACTGTGTAGATGTAGATTCTACACAGTATCCACAGAAGCCTGAGTACCCAGTAGCAGATGGACAAACATGCATACAATATAACATTATTTGACCATAAAAGGCTGTGAAACAGTGACACATGCTACAATATACACGAACATTAAAGATGTGTTACTAACATAAAGAAGCCAAGCACACAGGTCCACCACGCATTATATGATTCAATTTAAATGAAATATCCAGAACAGACAAATCCATAACAACATAAAGCAAATGAACAGTTGCCAGGGCTGTGGGGGTTGGGAGAATAGATATGGGGAGAGATTGTTTAAAGAATACAAGGTTTCTTTGGGGGGGAATGATGAAAATGTTCTGGAACAACAAAGGTAATAGTTGTGCAACATTGCAGATTTACAAAACACCACTGAACCATGTACATCAAAGAGACTTGTGTGAATTTCACTACAAAACAAGTGGTTAGTAGATGGATATAGATGGATAGACACATAGATTGCTATTAAGATAAATAGGTGATGCCGGGCGTGGTAGCGCACGCCTGTAATCCCAGCACTCAGGAGGCAGAGGCAGGCAGATTTCTGAGTTCGAGGCCAGCCTGGTCTATAGAGTGAGTTCCAGGACAGTCAGGGCTACACAGAGAAACCCTGTCTCAAAACAAACAAACAAAAAAAACCAAGATAAATAGGTGATGAATTGATAGAATAATAAATTAGTCAGGCATGGTGGCTCAGGCCTATCTTGAGCTGTTGAAGCAGGAGGATTGGCACAAGTTTGAAGCCAGCTTGGGCTACTCACTGTACTCTCAAAAATCCAAAAAGACACTTTCTCAAAAATCCACAAAGAAAATAACATAGTAGATTCATAGATGATACAAGAAAGATTATTTATAGATAGTAGATAATGGAAGGAAAATGATGGATTGTAGATAGATAGATACTCTTAAGGTTTCCATTGCTGTGAAGAGATGCTATGACCAAGGCGACTCTTATAAAGGATAACATTTAACTGGGGCTGGCTTATGTTCCAGAGGTTAAGTCCATTATCACCATGACAGGAAGCATGGCAGCATCTAGGCAGACACTGTGCTAGAGAAGGAGCTAAGAGTTCTACATCTTCATCTGAAGGAAGCCAGGAACAGACCACTACCTTCTAGGCATCTAGGAGGAATGTCTCAAAGCCCACCTCTGAAGTGACACACTTCCTCCAACAAGGTCACACCTAATAGTGCCACTCACTGGCCCAAGCATATTCAAACCACCACAGATATATAGACAGGTTGGTTGGTTGGTTGGTTGGTTGGTTGGTTGGTTGGTTGGTTGGTTGGTTGGTTGGATGGTTGGATGGATGGATGAATAGAAGCTGAGAAAATAGAAACAAGCAGAGCCCTTGCTTCAGCTGTGGCCTAAAATCACAAGGAGGAGGATTTGACAATCGGGAGAAGCAAAGTGGCTCTGACTTTGGGCTGTATAGTGGGGGAGTAGTACCCTTTCAGAGAGAAGCAGATTGGGAGTTGAGGTGAATTTAGAAGTCCCTTGAATGGGAGATGGGACACATGATTAGCCCTTGATCATCCTACAAACTGCCAAAATGACAGCCAAGTAATTCAGCAATCTAAAGGAATATAGTCACAACAGAAAATAAGAGAAGTGCCTAATAAGACAATGTGTAGAAGCCCAGAAATGGAGGGGAGGGACAAGAACTGATCTAAGTGCAGAACAAAGTGAGCAAGTAGTGGAAACCACAAGGAATCTGCATCCAGAGAGAAGGCCACAAGCCAAGGCCTCAGGAAAAAGAAGCTTGGTCTTAGACTTCCAACCTGCAAACCTGTTCATGTAGTACTGAAAGAAGTGGTTGTAGACATTCTTGTCTTATTTTCAGAAGGGGAAAGGCACCTGCTCTGGTGTAGACACCCAAGAAAGCTGTAGGACAGGAAATGTCACTGCCAGGAGAGACCAAAGCCTTCCAAGGGCAAGCCAACCAGCCATCCTTCTACCATCCATCCTTGAGAAACCCATACCTTGCCCCTTGAGTATACCTTATTCTTTCCCTAAGAGCATCATCCCTAACCCCTATATTTAAAATCTATGTCAAAATGCATTTTTAGTTGGATGTGGTGGCCCACACCTTAAATCCCAGCACTCAGGAGGCCAAGGCAGGCAGATCTCAGAGTTTGAAGCCAGCCTGGTCTACAAAGTGAGTTCCAGGACAGCAAAAGCTACAAAGTGAGGCCCTGCTTTAAAAAAAAAAGCATTTTAATAAACTGACTCTTTTGTCAGAAGCCTACATGTTCTCAGGTATGATTTATTCTTTTTCAAGCACTTTTTTGTTGTTTTTAATTATGTATATGGTGCATGTCTATGTGGGTAAGTGCACCTGAATGCATGTGTCCTCAGAGACCAGATGGATGGGATCCCCTGGAGCTAGAATTACTGGTAGATGCTGGCAACTGAATTTGGGTCGCCTACAAGAGCCATATAGACTTTTGATCACTAAGCTATTTCCCTAGCCCCCTGTTTTTCTTTCTTCTCTTTCTTTCTTTCTTTCTTTCTTTCTTTCCTTTTCTTTTTTTTTTTTTTTTTTGGATTTGGTTTTTTCGAGACAGGGTTTCTCTGTATAGCCCTGGCTGTCCTGGAACTCACTCTGTAGACCAAGCTAGCCTCGAATTCAGAAATCCGCCTGCCTCTACCTCCCAGAGTGCTGGGATTACAGGCATGCGCCACCACTGCCCGGCTCTGTTTTTCTTTTTTTAATAAATCAAAACTCAGTTTCATATTGGCTTCTCCTGAAATTCTTTCTGTGTAAGAGCCAAGAACCCCGGGTTTTATCTAAGTCAACATGTCTGTGGTGGTTTGAATGAGATATCCTCCCATAAGTCTCAGGTCTTCAGTTGGTAGCTTTTCCAGGGTGGGGAAGTAATAGAAAGTGTGGCCTTCCTGGGGGAGGTAAATCACTGGAGGCTGTCTTTGGGCTTTCAAAAGACTCCAGCTTTTTGTTATAATCAAATGAGATTTCTGTACTTCCAGTTTGCAGATTGAGATGTGAGCTCTCAGCTGCTGCTCCAGAACCATGCCTACCTTCCAAGATCCCCACTTGGTGGTGGCCTCAATCCCTGTGGAACCATAAATCCCAAATAAATCCTTCTTTTTATAACTTGCCTTGGTCATGGTTTTTATCATACCAATAGAAAAGTAAGAAAGTCCCTAAAAGGTTTTATCATACCTTTAATTCCAATACTCAGGAGGCAGAGACAAATGTGTCTCTAAGAATTTAAGGCCACCATGCCCTGGAAAAAATCTTAAACTTAGGTATACTGGTTGCCTCAGAGATGAGAGTCAGCATGTAGACACTAAGAGACCCTGCCCCCAAATTATTTCTGAATAGTAAATAAAGATGCCAACAGCCAATAATTGGGCAGAAAAGAGATAGGCAGGGTTTAGGTTTCCCAGGATTGGGGTCAGAGGAGAACAACAAAGAGAGAAGAGGGTGGAGAAAGAAGAGAAGCCACCATGGGTTAGGTGAGCCATGAGGGCTGGCCAATTGGAGTTAAGAGCAGTTCAGATGAAACATAGTAAATAATAATTTGGGGTTATTGATAGGAAAGTAGATTTTTAATAACATAGAGGGTAGGCATCCACCCAGCTCTTGCATTGTTTAAGGCTTATTGTAAATGTAAAGTGTGTGTGTGTGTGTGTGTGTGTGTGTGTGTGTGTGCGCGCGCGCGCGCTTGGTACAGGGTGCACAGATAAATTAAGGATGATTTTTCTACTCTTCGAGGAGAACTTCCTTAGAAGTTCGTTTGATTATATAATCAAACTACACTATAAATCCCCACTCATGCCATATGAAAGGATGGCATGATGAATTCTGGGGACTTTGTAGCAAACAAGATCTATTGGCTAGGTATAGCAGAAGTTCTGACTAGAGATATTTTCATGTCTCAGCCAGTCTCAGGGCTGTTACCATGTAGAGGGATCAGCAAATCATATTACCTATTCTGTTTGATGTTCTTGATCTTTTTTTCCCCTGTATCCAAGATCTTCAGGGGTCTTCCTGTATCAAATTTGATTTTTATAATTTTGGAAGGAATCCAAAGCTTTTTCCTCTTTCCTGTTAACACAAATCTAGAGCCTCTCTCCCAACATAGAATGCCTTTGGTCCAGCAGTTTGAAGTCATTAAAAGTATAGACCGACGGAGGAGTGGATAGATGAGATGGTTCAGAGGTTAAGAGCACTGACTGTTCTTCCAGAGGTCCTGAGTTCAATTCCCAGCAACCACATGGTGGCTCACAACCATCTGTAATGAGATCTGATGCCCTCTTCTGTCATGCAGGTATATATGCAAATAGAGTAATCATATACATAAATAAATCTTTTTTTTTTTTTTGGTTTTTTTCGAGACAGGGTTTCTCTGTGTAGTCCTGGTTGTCCTGGAATTCACTCGGTAGACCAGGCTGGCCTCGAACTCAGAAATCTGCCTGCCTCTGCCTCCCAGAATGCTGGGATTACAGGCGTACGCCACCACCGCCGGCTAATAAATCTTTTAAAATGGTTAAATGTTTAGGAAGAAAGAAAAGGAAAGAGAGAGAGAGAGAGAGCGAGAGGAAAGAAAGAAAGAAAGAAAGAAAGAAAGAAAGAAAGAAAGGAAGGAAGGAAGGAAGGAAGGAAGGAAGGAAGGAAGAAAGAAAGAAAGAAAGAAAGAAAGAAAGAAAGAAAGAAAGAAAAGAAAAGAAATAAAGACCTTTAGTTCTTGCACTTGGGAGGCAGAGGCAGAGGCAGGTGGATCTCTATGAGTTCAAGGCCAGCCTGGTCTACATACTGAGACTCTGTCTAAAATAAACAAACAAGAGAAGAAATGGAAAAAGAGTGGGTGTACTATAATAGGATGTTGAAGCAAATTCCTCTCCTGTGCTTCTCTGTGGAGGAACCCAGAGGACAGTAAGTGAAATAATCCAGACAGAAAGGCAAACACGCTTTCACCTGTGTGTGGTGAAGGGGACCCTGCAGGTGTCAGTGCAGGTAGAGATCCTCGAAGAGGTGAGAATGAAAACTTTGTTCAGAGGTGGTAGATGTTAAACTTCATATTTATTAAAGAAACTTATTTAGAGTTGTTAACATCTACCACCTCTGCTTACACTGAACTGAACCATTTCTGGGACCTCCAGAGTTTGGTTCTGGTTGTTAGGCAATGTTCTCCACCATCACCAGAAGAATCTCTTCTGTTTGAAGAAAAAGCTGAAAACCACCTTGGGGTTTTGAAACAGCCCAAGCAGTGGAAAATGGGGACTTGTCATGTTGCAACTGTAGTACTAAGGATAGGTACAATCAACTTTAAGAACCAAAGAAAAGATTCTGTGTAGCAGTGTGCACTGTTGTGATGTGTGGCCTTGTTGGAGGAAGTGTGGTCTTGTTGGAGTAGGTGTGTCACTGTGGGTGTGGGCTTTAATACCCTAGTCCTAGCACCTGGAAGTGAGTCTTCTGCTAAAAAGCCTTCGGAACAAGATGTAGAACTCTCAGCTCCTCCTGCACCATTCCTACCAGGATGCTGCCGTGCTCCTTCCTTGGTGATAATGGACTGAACCTCTGAGCCTGTAAGCCAGCCCCAATTAAATGTTGTCCTCAGGGTTGGAGAGGTGGCTCAGAGGTTAAGAGCACTAACTATTCTTTCAAAGGTCCTGAGTTCAATTCTCTGCAACCACATTTGATGCCCTTTTCTGGCATGCAGGTATACAGTATGGAGATAGAGGACTCATAAACATAAATTAAATAAACCTTCTTTTAAAAAAATGTTATCCTTTATAAAAGTTGCCTTGGTCATGGTATCTCTTCACAGCAATGGAAACCCTACCTAAGACACTTATATGTTTATGTGCTATATTTTCATTATCCAGTCATTGTTTGAAGGACATTAAGGTTGTTTCCATTTCCTACCTATTGTGAATAGAGTAGTAATGGACATGATTGAGAAGACATGAATGAGAAGATGGTATAGATGGGTAGGTCATGGGAAATGCACTCACCTAGAGCTTGAAAAAGGAAGTGGAATGTCCGGCTATGTAGAGTATGTGATTATTTTGTGTTGCATAACCAATTGGGGGCTTGTCCCTACCAAAAAAAAAAAAGCTAATTCTCTTTCAGTGGTCATTAGCTCTCTATCCTTGTTTTAAAATTTTTTAATCTTGCTGGGCAGTGGTGGTGCACCCCTTTAATCCCAGCACTTGGGAAGCAGAGGCAGGCAGATTTCTGAGTTTGAGGCCAGCCTGGTCTACAGAGTGAGTTCCAGGACAGCCAGGGCTACACAGAGAAATCCTGTCTTGAAAAAAATAAAATTAATCTTTAAAAATGCTTCTTCTTGACAATCATTATTTTATTAATCTTTACAACAATATTGGTTTTCAAAATTTCATACAAAATATTTTGATCATGTTTTTCCCTTCCCTCAAGTCATCCCAGTTCCTCCGTTCTATCTGACCCACTCAAATTTATGTTTTCCCTTTTTCTGTCTTTAAAATATACCACAAAAGGCCGGGCGGTGGTGGCGCACGCCTTTAATCCCAGCACTTGGGAGGCAGAGGCAGGCGGATTTCTGAGTTCGAGGCCAGCCTGGTCTACCGCGTGAGTTCCAGGACAGCCGGAGCTACACAGAGAAACCCTGTCTCGAAAAACCAAAAAATAAATAAATAAATAAATAAATAAAATAAAATAAAATAAAAAATAAAAAAATAAAAAAAATACCACAAAAATATCTAAACAAACAAAACATGACAAAGATGTCAAACACAAGTCCCCCTCACAACACACATACTAAAAAACCTAGAATTTATTTTGTGTGGGCTAACTACACATGGACATGTTGCCTTGATATAACTAGTAACACTCCATTAGAGAAAACAGATTTTTACTTTGATGGTGGGTATAAATTACAGATAGCTTCTAGGATAGGGATGGGAGCCATGTCCACTCACCCCCAAACATGTTGGAACAATATGTACCTTGTTCTGCCACAGTCTTTGTGAACTCACTCGTGTCCCAGTCTCATGTTTTTTATTTTGTGATAGAACCTTTGTGTGTTAAAATTTTGTCATGAATGAATATATTTTCTTTTATATGTCAAGATTATCTATTACCATTGTAGAATATTTATCATATAAACATATAATATAAGGAGGTTTTCACTCTGGATGAGTCATTACCACATTGGTCATATGTATTTACATGATGGGTGAGGAAATGAAACACTATTGGTTTTTTTTTTGTTGTTGTTTTGTTTTGTTTTTTTGAGACAGGGTTTCTCTGTGTAGCCCTTGCTGTCCTGGAACTCACTCTGTAGACCAGGCTGGCCTCGAACTCAGAAATCTGCCTGCCTCTGCCTCCCAAGTGCTGGAATTAAAGGCATGCACCACCATGCCCGGCTACACTATTGTTTTCTATGACAGAAGTTTGTGTATAGTGCATTCTGCACCTATAATGAGGGATTATAGTAAAAGCACAAACTATTTAATTTTTACATCTTTTTCCATTATGGACAAGAAGCCTATTAAAATGTTTCTGAAATGAAGCCTGGAGTATCATGGAAGCCCTGTCTAGAAGCCCTGAGAGGCGTTTGTCATTGGTTTTCAGGTTTAGAGTACATGATTTCTGGGCCACTGTATGCCTTTCAGTTCCTAAGAAACCAAGACACTCTCTCATTCAGTGAGGCATCCAGGCTGCCTGTATTTCTATGTTTCCTAGAAGTCATCAAAGTCTAGAGAACCTTTGCTGAACAATTAGTGTTAAATATTAATCCGTGTGTCCTGTATAGATTACATACTTTATTTTTTATTATTATTTATTTGGTTTTTTGAGACAGGATTTCTCTGTGTAGCCCTGGCTGTCCTGGAACTCACTCTGTAGACCAGGCTGGCCTCGAACTCAGAAATCTGCCTGCCCCTGCCTCCCAGAGTGCTGGGACTAAAGGTGTGCACCACCACCGCCCAACTGATTGCATACTTTATTATATTCTGGCAACTACCATTGTATCCAATCCTGACAACCTCGATTGTATTCTGATTCTGTAAGGGTGTAATAAAACCTCTCTGATTGCTTACAATAAATTTGTCACAGCCTCAGTCTTGCTGTGATTTCGGAGGAGGAGGAGGAGGAGGAGGAGGAGGAGGAGGAGGAGGAGGAGGAGGAGGAGGAGAAGAAGAAACCAAAAATCAAAACAAAAAACCCTTAGTTTGGATTGACTTTTTAAATCAGGCTTCAGGGAGTCTAATGCCAGGCAGTCCATTGTCAGCATAATTTAAACTCAGTACAGTTTTGGGGGTAAGTTTCTAGGCAACAATCATTCCCATCCCAGGTTTCCAGGCAACAATCATTCCAATTCCAGGTACACCATAAAGCTTAAGGTGTGACTACTTAGAAACTCCTTTAAAATCTAATGTGGTCTCTGAGATAGCATAGAGGTCAGCCGGCCATGAAACACATGTGACATCTCCCCTAAGGATGGGTTTTATTAACTGGGAGATAAGGAGGGAGAGTCTGGAATAAACATTCTGAGTAATTTGGGTGAGGTCGGCCTCCCCAGATAGCAAAAAGGCCACCAGATTAACAAAATACACTCTCAGATTTCTGGGCAGAAAACCAGGTATTTTATCTGTACCATTGAGGAGAGGCCCCAGGAGGTTTAACATTCCTGGTTTCCTAGTGCTCTGTGGGCTCAAGGACCTTTGTGCCCCCAACAGTGTAGAATGTAAAAAGTAGAACTTGTTGGGTGTGGTGGCTCATGCCTGTAATTCCTGAACTTAAAAGGTAGAGGCAAGAGGATTAGGAATCCAGGGGTATCTAGGACTTAAAAAAAAAAAAAAAGAATTTTTAGACAGGGGGGTGTAGTTCAGTGGAAGAGTATAAGCAAGGTCCTGAGATCCATTCCCAACAAATAGAAAAAGTTCTAGGAGATCTGACTCCCTCACACAGATATATACATGAAGGCAAAAACACAAATGAAGAGAAAATAAAAATAAAATATTTTAAAAAATAATAGCTAGGCGTAATGGCACATACCTTTAATCCTGACACTCTGGAGGCAGAAACAAGAGGAGCTCTGTGAGTTCAAGGCCAGCCTAGTCTACATTGTGAGTTCTAGGACAGCCAGTGTTGATACACAGAGAGTCCCTGTCTCAAAAAAAATCATCCATACATACATATACATATGTGTGTGTATTTCAAAAAATGAACAGACCAAAAATCTGTTATCACACTAAATATAGTCTGTCTCTTAGTTCTGCATTCCTATTAGGAGAAAAGAAAAGAAAAGAAAAGAAAAGAAAAGAAAAGAAAAGAAAAGAAAAGAAAAGAAAAGAAAAGAAAAAAAAGAAAAAAGAAAAGGGCAGGGATTTTGCTCTATGGTATGAGAAAAAGGGCCACATGGTGGCTCCGGGGAATAGGAGATACTGTTCTCTAGCTGCCTGGGTTCATTATCATTCTTCAAATGACTCCTGGAAAGAACTTGTGTTCTCTTATGTGTATTGACTTCAACAAGATGAAAGAAACATGTTTACAATTGAAAGCAGATGATTTCTGCTTTCTGATTGGGTATAGGGTGATTGGACTGAGCAGTAAGCTACTGCACCTGGTTCTGAACTACTAATTTTAATCATACTCAATAAATAATAGAAGAAAACATGCCATCTGTGGTGGTGCATGCCCATAGGATATATTGAAGAGGCTAGGCTGAGTTCAGTTCAAAGACCCACATAGTAGGAGAGAATTTTTTGTCCTCTGATCTCTCTCTCTCTCTCTCTCTCTCTCTCTCTCTCTCTCTCTCTCTCACACACACACACACACACACACACACACACACACACACACACACACGCTGCACACATGATAATTTTAAAAATGTTTGAGCCGGGCGTGGTGGCGCACGCCTGTAATCCTAGCACTTGAGAGGCAGAGGCAGGGGGATTTCTGAGTTCGAGGCCAGCCTGGTCTACAGAGTGAGTTCCAGGACAGTCAGGACTACACAGAGAAACCCTGTCTTGAAAAACCAAAAAAAAAAAAAAAAGTTTTTAAAGACCTAGGTTTGGTTCCCAGAACCTGTACGGCAGCTTACAACCATCTGTAACTCCACTTCCTAAGGCACCGATGCTTTGTTCTGGTTTCTGGGGGCCCTGCATGGACATACATGAAGGATATGACTTAAATAAATAGCAAACTTAAAGAATTAAAAAAATTCTTAGTTAATTAGTGTGGTGGTACATACCCTTTAATCTCAGGAGGTAGAAGCAGGAGAACTCGATGAGTTCAGATCCACTATGGCCTACATATTAAGTTCCAGGACAGCCAAAGGTACATAGTGAGACCCTATGGATGATGATGATGATGATGATGATGATGATGATGATGATAAAGACTGAAGCCAGAGTCACATATGGTGATGTGGTGGTGTGTACCTGTAATAACCATTTGGGAAGCAGAAGGGGCAGAAAGAAGAAGAGAAAGAGGACTGAAAATGTCCCTGTTTTTGCCTCATGGACTGCTGTTGCTAGGAATAGCTAGGCAGCTAAGGTGAGTTCTGAGCTTAAGAATGTCAGGTGATTGATAAACATCTCTCATGGCTTTTCCTGTGGGTGGTCCATGGGACAAGGAAGGCAAGAATGTAGAAAAACAAGTTACTTTAGCTTTGGGAACCAAATTATTTAGTTTGGGTAACTTTCGTGGTTTAACTAAAATGGAGGAGGTTTAAAAATGGCATGGCCTGGCAAGAGGTTGAAGCCCTAGTGCCAGAGAAAGAGAGGGAGAGAGAGGGAGGGTGGAGGGAGAGAGAGAGGGAGAGACGGAGAAGGGGAGATGGAGAGGGGAGAGAGGAGAGAGAGAGGGGGAGAAGGGAAGAGGGGAGGAGAGAGAACGGGAGGGAGGGGAAGAGGGTGAGAGGAAAGAAAGGGAGGGAGAGGGGGGAGGGAGAGAGAGGGTGAGAGGGAGAGAGAAGGAGAGGGGGGAGAGGGGGAGAGAAGGGGAGAGGGGAGGAGAGAGGGGGGAGAGAGGAAAAAGGAGAGAAACAGAGCAGGAGAGCAGGGTGGTGGTGCATGCCTTTAGTCCCAGCACTAGGGAGGTAGAAGCAGGCAGGCAATCTCCGAGTTCAAGGCCAGTTTACCAGGGCTACAAAGAGAAACCATGTCTTGAAAAAGAAAAGCAAAAACAAACAAAAAATTGAGGAGGTGTCCTGACATTCTTGTGAGGTTGAGGCAAGTACAATCACAAGTTTAAGATCAGCCTGGGCAGCTACTAGTGGTCAACAGAGGGAAAGAACCTGTCTCCCTTCCAACAATTTGCTTCAGGGCACTGAAGTTTGTAGTGCAGTGTGTGTAAAGTCCTAGTTCAAATGCCAGCATGACCCCATCCTAACCCTCCTTCCAAAAAAGACAAAATAAAAATTAAAAATTTGAAAAAATTGACTTACAATTGATACTAACTTTATATGGAATTTGAACATATACATCCAGATAACTAAAAGAATTCTGAAATGGCAGTACAGAGTCGGAAAACTCATACTTCTCAATTTCAAAATACTGCAAAGTAACATATCATCCAGTGAAGTACTGAATGATAGACAGGCAAACTGATGGAGCACAATAGGGAATCCATACACACACACACACACACACACACACACACACACACACACACTCCCAATATATCAGTATATGCTAAGGTGACCTTTGACAAGGATACTGAAGCTACAAACTAAGGAAGGACAGGTTTTTGTTTTTTGTTTTGTTTGTTTGTTTGGTTGGTTGGTTGGTTGGTTGGTTTTTCGAGACAGGGTTTCTCTGTGTAGTCCTGGCTGTCCTGGAACTCACTCTGTAGACCAGGCTGGCCTTGAACTCAGAAATCTGCCTGCCTCTGCCTCCCAAGTGCTAGGATTACAGGCATACACCACCGTGCCTGGCTGGACAGTTTTTTTTTAACAAGTAGTTTCAGGGAAACCAGGTACCTACATGCAAAACAAACAAGTTCAGGGCTGGAGAGAGGACTTTTCAGTTAAGAGCACATACTATTCTTGCAGAAAATAGTTCAGATCATAAGTGTATGTAATTCCAACTTTAAGGAATTCAGTGCCATCTTCTGGCCTCCTTAGGCACCTGCAACTTCTCTCCACATACACATAACTACACAGAATATATATATATATATATATATATATATATATATATATAATTTATTTATATATCTAATAATATAGTAATATGTGTATAATGAAATTAAGCTGGGTGGTGGTGGTTGGTTTAATGCTTGCATTATGGGTTCCCAAAATTGCACCAGAATTCTGCGTGTGAGATGGTGAGGATCTCTGCCCCTCTGATTGGCAAATAAAGTTGCTAACAGCCCATGGCTGGGCAGGGAGACAGAGGCGGGACTTTAGTATTCATGGACAAGGGCGCCAAGGAAGAGGCAGAACCGCCATGCTGGGGAAGCAGAAGGACCAGGCTTGAGAGTTACAGAAGGGAAAGCATATTATCATGGCAAGAGCTAGGGAAGAGCAACCCTAGGAGCCAATTGGATCTAAGGTAGCAAAAATGGAATATAGATTTTAGTGAGTAATAATTCAGGAGTATAAGAGGGGATGCATTACCAATGTGGAAGTTTGAGCTGATAAAGGCATATTAAATGTGTGTGTGTGTGTGTGTGTGTGTGTGCGTGTGCGTGTGCGTGTGCATGTGCATGTGCATGCATGTGTGTTTCATATGAGAATCCAGAGCATTGGAGCAGCTAGTGAGGAACTTGCACAGCTGTTGCTGGGAGGTAGAGCACATTAATCAACTTCACCAACAGGTGGTAGCACACACTTTGAATCTCAGCACTCAAAAGGCCGAGTCAAGTGAGTCTCTGAATTTGAGGCCAGTCTGGTGTACAGAGTGCGTTCCAGGACAGCCAGGGCTACACAGAGAAACCCCGTACTTCCCCCAAAATACACAAAGCTTGGTTGCTATTGTTTTAATTTTATTTTATTGTTTTTACGTGTATGGGCATTTTGTCAGCATGTATTTCTGTGCACCATGTACACACATAGTGCCTGTAAAGGCCAGAAAAGGGACTTGGATCTCCTGGGGTGTTTTTTGTTTGTTTGCTTGCTTGTTTGAGAGCAAAGTAGTAAGCAGCACTCCTTCATGGTCTCTGCTTTAGTCCCTGCTTGAGTTCCTGCATTAACTTTCCTCAGTGATGGACTGTGACAAGGAACAAGCTGAAATAAACCCTTTCCTCCCTAAGTGGCTTTTGGTCATGGCATTTATGACAGCAACAAAAAGCAAACTAGGACTCCTGTCAAGTGGCAGCCAATTATCCCTCAGAAGATATTTCAGATTCAAACCATAACATCATACTGAATAAAATTTTAAATACATTTCTTTTGCCCATTAGACATGGAAGGAAGGAAAACAGAAAAGAATTCCTACAAAATAACATGGAAAATACATAGAAAAGTTGGCCAAGTAGGCCGAGCATAATGGTAGTTCCAGTACTCTGGGGGCTAAGACAATAGGATTAATTTAATACCAGTCTAATGGCTGTATTAGAATACAGAATGAAACTGTCTCAAGAAAAACAAAAAAACAGAGTACACATATGGAGTCTGAGGATACAGTTCAGCAATACAGCACTTGCCTGGCATCCATGAGTGTATATTTTTTTCAACCTACTTTAATAAGGGTTCAACCTCTCCTCTAGCCCACCACACACCAGAGGTAGTGGAAGAGAAAATTATTATGATATGGGGGAACTATTCAGAAATAATTCTTTGGGGATGAGCTCCATCTTTGTTGTCAGGATATCATCAATTCAGTCCAGTTGCAAACACCAAATACAAATCAGCAGCTGCAGTCCAGTCAACTCAGCAGTCACCACACACAAACCAGCAAGGGCAGTTGAATCCTGAAGAAACTGCAAAGCTTGCCAACCAGCCCAAAATGTGTCAGGAAGCTGCAGGAAACTCATGAGCAGTTCTTTGGCAAGTTCCCCTCTATGGCATCACCACAAGTAGAGCTCAGCAACTCAATGTAAGGTAAACCAAGACACGAATGTTGTTAGTGAAGGCTAGCAAGGCAAAGCAAAGCAGATCAATGCTCTAGCTCCTACTGTCTGTGGGGTCAGATTTATACTTCTTCATCACACATCCTTTCACATCTTTGTTATGGCAAAACATCCTTTCACCTGTGTCTGCTTCAGTGAAACATTCTTTCACATGTCTGCTTTAGCAAAATATCATTTCACCTATGTGCCCCAGCAAAACATCATTTCTTGCTTACTTGGTACCCCCTGACTGACCAAAGGAAGATGGCTCATATTGTTTGCTGTAGGGCCTCAAACTGACAGGCCCCTCTGTTCATTTCATGGTGGCAAGAAGTTACCTCATATATCTCTCTTGGACCAGCAATCCATCGACCACTGTTTGGCCTTTCCATAGCAGCTACAATAGCCTGGAAATCTTTGTGGGTCAGTCATAGTAACCAGAACCTACTTGTTCTCTTCTACAATTACTAGAGTCAGTATACCTGTTATTTTGAGCTCTGAATCCTTTAGCCTTATAATTCTTTTGGAAATCCCAAATTTACCACAATGAAATCATCAAGCATTTTGGTTCCTGATATTTCTGGCAGTTATTCAAGTCTGATTTCCATGCTGTCCCCAGTCTAGGGTCCAGACAGGTACACATGATGCCTTAGAAAATTCCCAGGTCAGAGTGACCAAGATTCACACTTATGGAGTCATCA
This sequence comes from Apodemus agrarius, assembly GCA_964023405.1. Classification (NCBI taxonomy): domain Eukaryota; kingdom Metazoa; phylum Chordata; class Mammalia; order Rodentia; family Muridae; genus Apodemus; species Apodemus agrarius. The sequence continues at coordinate 147,608,665 of OZ030010.1, forward strand.
AGTCCACCTGAATCATGCTTCAGAATAAGAAACACATGATTGAGGCCCTAGGTGAAGCCAAGTTCAAGATGTCTGGCTGCCAGAAGGTAAGTCATGTTATTAATCACCTTCCTCCCACTTTTAAAAAAATATTTATTTATTATTGTATGTAAGTACAATGTAGCTGTCTTCAGACACTCTAGAAGAGGGTATCAGATCTCATCACAGATGGTTGTGAGCCACCATGTGGTTGCTGGGAATTGAACTCAGGACCTTCGGGAGAGCAGTCAGTGCTCTTAACTGCTGAGCCACCTCTCCAGCCCCCGAGCTACCAAGGACCTCCTCCCACTTTCTTGATGTGATCCTCCTCACTGAGTTATTTATCCTCCCCCAACCCCCAACCTCTAGATCCATATCTCAAAGATTTAGGGCTTCACTAATTTGAAGACAGATTGAACTGAGACATGGTCACTGAGAATAGGCTCATTCTTGGTGCCTGTAGTGTTGAGCATATCACCAATCATGATCCTCTGGACAAGTGGCAGGCTCTGTCCTCGGGAGGGCTTCCACTGTGGCACTCTCCTATACGCTACCAAATCATGTTCAGTAATAAATCTCCCATCCTGTCTGATTTAAAAAAAAAAAAAAAGAAGAAGAAGAATAAGAAGGTGAAGACACTGGAAGCTAGCAGTTAAGCTAGGCCTGGTGGCACTCAGTGGTAATGCAAGCATTCAAGAGATAGGCGAGAGGATTAGGGAGTCTAAGTTTTGAGACTAGCTTGAGCTACACAGCTGGATCTTGTCAAGGAAAACACAAGAACAGTGGGCTGGGGATACAGCTCATTTATTAGAGTTCTTATCGATATGCCTAGAGCCCTTGGTTTGGTCCTCATAAGCTATATAAATAGTCATCTCTGGTGTGGATTACTCTCTTCTGTGTGCCATTTTTCTAACTCTAGTGCTTAAAATCCATACTTAAATTCCTTGAATAAACTCCAACTCTGCCAAGTATGGTGTCACATACCTTTTATTCCAGCACTTTGGGAACAGAAGCAGGAGGATTTCTATTAGTTAGAGGCCAGCCTGATCTATAGATTAAGTCCCAGACCAATAAGGGCTATGTAGTGAGACCCTGTTTCCAAAAAGAAAGTGCTAAATGTTGAGACTAAAGAGATGACTCAGTAGTTAAAAGTACTGGCTACTCTTGCTAAGGGCCTAGATTCTGTTCCTAGCACCCACATGGCAGCCCACAACTGTTTGTAACTCTCCTTTCAGGGTATCTGATGCTATCTTCTGGCCTCTCCATGAACCAGGCATAAATATGGGGTACAGTCATACATGCAGGCAAAACAACCATATACATGAAATAAAAAAATAATGCCAAGTGCACTGGTGGTATTGAAGACACCACATCTGTATAGTAGCAGTGGAATTTGATACAGGCAAGAAGTTCATCTCTACTGATCAGTCAGTGAATGAGTCCCTTGCCAGCATCTGGAAACCCAGGCACACAGCCAGGAGATGGCACCAGACCAGTAAAGGCTGCCTCCCTAACTATCAATGAGTTGCATTCAGTTGGTCTATGGAGGACTTGAATAGAGCAGAGTGACACATCTGCAAAGGAACCATCCATGTACAGGATTGCAGGAATATAATTTCCTTTGTGTAACATGTTTGCTCCTGGAGTCAGCATAGGTCACTGATGTTACAAAGTGCATTTGTTCCTGTCTGCTACAGAGGTGGAGTGGGGGTGGGCCATGGAAGAAGCCTGAGCAGGATATTCATGTGTGCATTTACAGAGAATGAGGCTACTTGTCCATAGATGTATTTTTATCCATGAAGAAAGACATTCTCAAAACTGAACTGAAGATATTTGTTTTCTTCTTTTTCTTTTCTCTTCATCTATTCTTTCTCCTTCCTTCCTTCTCTTTCCTTTCCTCCTCTTCCTCCTCCTCCTCTTCTTCTCCCCCCACCCTTCTTTCTTTTTTGGATAGACTTTCACTATATAACTCTGGAACTTTCTATATAAACTCCCATCAGCAGTCAGGCCACCTTAATCCAAGCTATCATCTCAAATCCAGAAGGCCTCATTAGCCACTCTCCCCTGCTTATGAGCTCCTTCATCCTTATTCCTCATCTTCATGCACTTTTTTACTGCTATAAAGAAAGGACACCTCAGGGTAGAGCTCTCATATTCTCGCATCTTTGCGACTTGCACCTATTCAGTTCCAGGGTCTCAAGATCCTATGTCTACACCAGCAAACACATCTGCAATGCATTTGTTTATTTTCATAGCCATAGCTTCTCTGATCCGGGCTTCCCCACATTCTCTGTCCCAGGGCCCTCTGCTTATACTTGACTAACTGCAAGCTTTTGAGAAAGCAAGCACAAGTTCTGAAGCTCAGCAGCTGTGAACATGATTTGGTGACCTTTGCATCCTTGCAGCCCACCCTCCACCAATCTTATGCAACAGAACAGGGGTATGTCACCCATTTCCTCCCTGCCCTAGACCCACCAAGGTTCACATGGCCAGATGGCTATAGGTTGGAACTCTATATGTAACTCTTAGCCTTGCCACTTACTAGCTGTGAAACTTTCCTTGCCTTAGTTTTCCCACCTGTTCCCTAGAGGAAATGACCAAAGCTCCATCTTGAGTCATTGGGAGGACAAAATGTGTTAACATCATTGTAATTAACCTTTTCTTTTTCTCTAGATGGTCAATGGGCACTTTGTGTGAAGCTAGGAAATGCCCACCTTGGGCAGTGGCCTGTTTTTTAGCAGCTCCAGTTGTGTACCTATAGCCAGTCCTCTCATATACTTGCTGAAGCAAGCAAAGGGGATCAAAATTCTGTCTTGTGCTCCTGGGCAAATAGGCAGGTGAGGATGGGTTGGGTTCCCCACCTGGGTCAGCTGGGATGTGTTGGACTTGGCAGGATTGAATTGACAGGCAGGAGAGCTCCACTGGGACCGTTCCTGGAACAAAAGCTGCTACTCAGATCACTGGTGGCCCACCAGGTAGGTAGGAGCTAGGGCTGGTTTAGCCACCATGTGCAGGAACAACTGGGCCTAAGGACACTGCCTCAAGGCTCCTAAGGACAGGGAGAAGCAAGAGTCTGAAGGGCTGACTAAGCTAGAGCCAAGAAATGGTGGTCAGACAACACAGTGATTCCTGTGTAATACCTGCAGACATGATGTCCCCCAAAGGCATTGGCAGTGGAGCTAGGAGAGCAAGAACCAAACTTCTGACCCAATGTGAGAGAGCTGGCTCCATCCTGGAATTGGGTGCAGTGTAAGGAGGCTGCCTGCTTGGTTTCCCAGCCCCACAGTCAACCAACCGATTCAGCCAGATGGCAAGGGCTACTGTGAACTATAGAAGTAGCAAAGACTCTAAATTGAGTAAAAGTGTCCCTGTACAGTGAACCTTTAGGCTGGTCAGCCCCAACATGCCCTATGAGAGCAGCAAGGGAGCCAGCTGCTATTGGCACTCCCTTCCCTCCTATGGTAGAGGGATCCAGGCACATCCTGGGAGGACTTTCTGGTCCTATGTCTGAAACCCAGGGCTCAATCCTGGCAAAGTCCCCTGTGGTCTCCGTGCCTCAGGCCCTCCCATGCATTATCCTCTTCTGGTTTTCCCCACTACCATTCTGTACCTGGCACAGCTTTGCCAGTCCTTGGGGGTAGGACTGGGTGGGAACAATCTTCTCTTAAGCTGGTAGGCGGGGCATGGGAGGGTGGGGGTGGGGGGGAGAAGGTCTTTGCCATGGGCTGTCTTTGTTAGTGCCTCCTCTGCCTTAGCCTGGACAAAGGCAGGCATTGACAGCTGAGACTGGCGCTTCAGTCAGGACCAAGGCTTCTGAGGCTGAGGCTGGCATTTCAGGGGCTCAGCGCCTTTGGCCCTGTGGTGGGGGCTAAAGGGCTACCAAGTGCTCTTTACGGGTACCCAGAGAAACTCAGGGAGGGAGCACTCTGCACTGGCACAGGAGTTGTGAACCACTTGGGGAAAATTGGCTCAAGGAAACCCTGTCCTTTTGTCTCTACATCCCAGGGGGCTTCTCCCTGGAGTGGCAGGGAGCTCCCTGGCTAGAACAGCCAGAGTGGGGGTAAGAACACCAGATAGCAGGTCCCTGGCCTGGGCCTCTGGACAGAGGGGACATTGTTGGGGTGGAGGCAGGGCTGCCTTGGCCAGGCCACTATTGACAAAGCTGCCAGCTGTGGCGTCTCCAGGCCCTTGCCCCCTCCCTGCCTCCTTCCTCCCCCAGGGCCACCATGAATGGGGCTGAGCCTCAACTGTCTCCCTCCTACTCAGGACAATGCCCCCCCCACAGCCATCTTGTGCCTGTCGCCACTGCCCTGAGGCAGCTGATGTGAGGAGACCCCATTTCTGCACTCCGTAGTGGTGGTAAGTTGTCTGGGCCCTATGTCCCCAAAGGTCTCCCAAAGAGGTGCAGAGGGGGATAAATTTGCCTGGACTAGGGCACAGAGCAGCCTTGCAGGGAGCTTCCATCTCCTCTGCCTTCTTGGGTAACAACTCCCATCTCCTCCATTATACACACCCAACTCTGTCACAGCGATATATGGGCAGTAGAGGAAACTGTCTTTCCTGTCTGTACTCTTGAGATAAGGGGACTTGGGGTCTTTCTGAGTAGCAGTGGGTGGCTTCTGGCTGGCGCATGCTCATATGACTAACTGTGATGATCCCAACTCAGTTCTGGAAGTGTCACCAGCTCCTGTCCTCTTTCTACAACTCTATTTGGTTAAATCTGTCTGAATGTCACCTAATTAGGCAGTTGGTCAGTGGCTGCTCTTGGAGGAGAGTTGGGGACTGGCCTCAGACTCAAGGTCCCCTCCACTCACACCTGGAGCTACCTCTGTCCTGCTTCCCCTCTCTGACCTCTCTTTCATGGCTCTCCTCATCAGTGCTCCTACAGTGAGGACCCTTCTAAAACTAGGTTTCAAGACTCTAGCTGCTGGGGTTCATTGCTCTTGTACTCTGAGTTGCCTTCTAATGCCTCAGAGTTCCCCCTAGACCGTCCAGGCTGGCTTAAAGCTCTCCTGACACCCCTACACTGGCCACCCAGTGGTGGTCTAAAGCCCTGGCCCTGGCCTATTCATTACTGTTTTTGGGGCAGGGGGGGCGGCGGGGGGGGGGGAGTGTGCCTATGTCTGGCTGCATCTTGACCGGAAACCAAAGCTCTTCTTAGCTGGCTTGTCCAGTTAATGAAGGTTCCTGTATGAAGCTGGTTCTGACTGCATAGAGTGGCTTTTCTGTCCCTGTCCCTTTTGCCATGGGTATCCTGTCTTTACACATGATGATCTGGCTTCTCTTATCATCATGTCGTTTTGTCTCGGTGACCATATCTAACTGCCCTACAGACATAGCTTCCTTTTTCCATGTCCCTCCCCTTTTCTTGCCCCTGTCACTCAGAATCCCTCTGTCATGCCCGTATGGCTTCTCAGGATCTGTCTTCTTTCTAGTCTACATGCATATAAAGCAGAAAATGAAAGAATTCTTTCCTGTGTGTGTCCTCTCCCCATCCTGTCTCTTTCTTCATCTCTAGGACACTTTCTTTATCCTTTCTGTCCTCTTCCTGGCTGCCTCCCTCTAAGCATCCCCCCTTCCTCTCTTTCTCTTTCTTCCTCCCCTCCCTCCCCTGTCTCTCTAGCCTCTTTCGCCTTCCTCTGGTCATGTCTCTTTTCTAGTTTAGCTCCCATTCTCTTCCTTGCTTACTTCTGCCTGTTGAAAAATGAAGCATCTTCAGCATTTTCTCATCAGGTCTTATGCTGACTGACTTCCTCCAGGCTCCTGTGATGGCTCCCTGGTCTCCCTTCAGTCTCCACCTGCTGCTGCTGTTCCTGCTGCTGCTGCCCTTGACCAGGGCCCATCGCTTCTCTGTACCAAACACCAGCTTCAACCACCTGGTGCTGGCACCAGACCAGGGCAAACTCTACGTGGGTGCAGTAAACCACCTCTTCCAGCTCAGCCCTGAGCTGAAGATGGAGTCTGTGGTTGTCACTGGCCCTATCATTGACAGTCCTGATTGTGTGCCTTTCCGTGACCTGGCTGAGTGCCCACAGGCCCAGCTCACAGATAATGCCAACCAGCTCTTGTTGGTGAGCAGCAGGACACAGGAACTGGTGGCTTGTGGACAAGTAAGGCAAGGTGTATGTGAGAAGCGGCGCCTTGGGGATGTGACTCAAGTGTTGTACCAGGCTGAGGACCCTGGTGATGGGCAGTTTGTGGCTGCCAATACCCTGGGAGTGACCACAGTAGGCCTAGTGGTGCCCTTGCCAGGCCGAGACCTCCTGCTGGTAGCCAGAGGCCTGGCAGGCAAGTTGTCAGCAGGAGTGCCACCCCTAACTGTGCGCCAGCTGGCTGGGCCACAGCCTTTCTCCAGTGAAGGTCTGGGAAGACTTGTAGTGGGTGACTTTTCAGACTATAACAATAGCTATGTGGGGGCCTTTTCTGATGCTCATTCTGCCTACTTTGTGTTCCGTCGCCGTGGGGCTCGGGCCCAGGCTGAGTATCGCTCCTATGTAGCTCGTGTCTGCCTCGGAGATGTCAACCTTTATTCCTATGTGGAAATGCCACTTACCTGCCATGGCCAGGGTCTTATCCAGGCTGCCTTCCTTGCTTCAGACACCTTGCTAGGCGCATTTTCAGCAGGCACAAGTCAGGCACAGGCAGCCCTGTGTGCCTTTCCCTTAGCTGACCTAAACAGGAGTATGGAACAAGCCAGGCGACTTTGCTATACTACTGGTGGTCAGGGTCCCAGCGGCATGGAAGAGGCCACTGTGGAGTATGGTGTCACATCCCGTTGCGTCACTCTGCCTTCTGTGAGTGCTGAGAGCCTGGCTCCCAAATTTTTACTGTGGGTTCTATCTTCACTTTCTTGCCCTGCTTTGCCAACCCTCTACCTCTGTGATATGGGACAGAGTACTCTCCAGGAATAGCTACTGGTTCACCTCTTAGCTGAGTATATCAATAGGTAGCAGACAGCTCTGTTTCAAAGCTCTGATCTGCTCTCAGCCTTTCTATTCCTCCTAACTCTTTTCTCACTGGCTGTGGGGTATCCTCTGCTCCCAGGGGAGTGTCTACCCATCCCCTCCTGAAAATTGATTCTCTACACCTTGCCTATCTAGGACTCCCCCGAGTCATACCCCTGTGGTGATGAACACACTCCCAGCCCCATCGCAGGCCGCCAACCCCTGAAGGCCCAGCCTCTGCTGCAACTGGAACAGCCCATCAGTGCAGTGGCTGCTCTCCAGACAGATGGGCACACGATAGCCTTCCTGGGAGACACCCAGGGCCAGCTACATAAGGTGAGATCCTGGCCAATGGGAGTGGTTTTGGATGACCTTTATACTTTCAGGCTAGGCCTGGTAGCTCTGCTATGTATGGTTCAGGAAAGCCTCAGGATACTCCATCTCTCAGCTGTGTTCCACTGTCGGTCAGAAGGCCTCATTGCACCTGGGCATCTGGTAGGACCTACCTCCTGCTCTGGTTCCCAAATGAGAAACTACCTAGGAACCTCTGCAGGCAGCTGTGCCTTCTCTAATCAATGAGGGTGGTACTGATGGTGGACGGGGATAATATGTAGGTAGGCCCAGAGGACCTGATGCACAGAAGTAGCTTGGATCCAGGATTCTCTCTAAGGTAAATCATGCCTTCTAGTAAACGTTTTGTCTTTATAGCTGCCCTTCCCGTGTGGTAGAAAGACCTGGTATTCGAGAGCCTTAGCCAGGGCTCCTCTGTTGCCTCAGCTTTGTTGCTTCCTGGAGAATGGCTTAACCTTGAGAGTCTTGAATGGGAGAAAGTGACATGTTTCTACCTTAATGGCCTATCAGGAGGCGGTGTTTGGCTCTGGGGTAACAGACTACTTCTTCAGAGTCTTATGTACATCTAAAGGAGCCAGGGAAGCATGTGCCTTCAATGGCCAGCATTAAGTCAACAATAGAACTGGCCTTGGCTTGGCAGGGTGGCCCAGTTTTATCTTTGTGCCCCTACCTAGGTCTTTCTAAACAGCTCCCATGGCCAGGTATACTATTCTCAGCAAGTGGGGCCTCCAGGCTCAGCCATCAGCCCAGACTTGCTGGTAGACAGCAGTGGAGACCATCTCTATGTCCTGACTGCCCAGCAGGTAAGGCTTGGCTATGGGGCTGGATGTCTAAGAGGCCCACATCTTTGTAACCACCTTTATTTCTCCCTCACTGCCCATCCAGGTAGACCGGATACTTGTAGCAGCCTGTCCTCAGTTTCCTAACTGTACTACCTGCCTCCAGGCCAGGGACCCACTATGTGGCTGGTGCATCCTTCAGGGCAGGTGAGCATGGACCCAGGCTTGAACCAAGAGACATTAGAGGTCCAAGAAACTGTCCATGCAAGCAGGTGTAGGTGTGCCAAGAGGCCAACTTGACTCAGTGTTGATGAGCTCCTTGATACCATCTCAGATTATTAGATCACTGTTTACCTCTCCCTTCTGTGGTCTAACCTCAAACCAGGCCTCTGATCTTTCCCAGGACCCATGACTTGCTGCTGATGTTCCTTGGCCCACTCTAGTTTTCCTTCAACCTGGACTGTTAGCCTAGGACTCATTTATAGAAACCTGAAGTATAGGCTGGGTATATATAGCTCAGTTCATGAGTGGAGTGTTCGCCTAGCATGCACAAAACTCTGGACTTAACTCCTAGCACATATAAGTTAGGCATGGTGCATGGTGTATGCATGGTGGTGCATATTTGCAATCCCAGCACTTGGGAGGTAGAGGCAGGAAGACTAGAAATCCAAGGTTACCTTTAGCTACAGTTTAAGGTACACCTGACATACATGAACCCTTGTTGGAAGATGGGGAATGAGGGAGAAAGGAAGGAAGGAAGGAAGGAAGGACGGGAGGGAGGGAGGGAGGGAGGGAGGGAGGGAGGGAGGGAGGGGAAAAGCCAGTGTTTTCCTCTTACTTATAATTAAGGCTACAACCTGCACCCTGACCATGAAGCCCTATGTTCCACCCACACACCCACACACCCACACCCATACACCTTTTTTTTTTTTTTTTTTTTTTTTTAGTTTTTCCAGACAGGGTTTCTCTGTGTAGTCCTGGCTGTCCTGGAACTCACTCTGTAGACCAGGCTGGCCTCGAACTCAGAAATCCTCCTGCCTCTGCCTCCCAAGTGCTGGGATTACAGGCGTGTGCCACCACACCCAGTCTATATTCCTTTCACCCCTCCTCACTGTGCTCCAGCCAGGCCATCCTCCTAACCCCATGCCAGGAAACCTGAGACTCACAAGGTAAATCAATAGGTCCTCTGCCTGGCAGGTGTACTCGGCGAGGCGAGTGTGGAAGGGCGGCCCAGCCAAATCAGTGGCTGTGGAGCTATGAAGACAACCACTGCCTTCACATACAGAGCCTGCTACCAGCCCAGCACCCCCGTCAGGAACAGGGCCAGGTAAGGCACTAACACTGCTGGTCTTGCAGCTACTGTGGCCATTCCCTGTGAGAGCATAGTGTTAGCTGTTTCCTGTCCATTTCTGCCTTAGCTGCCTCTACCCACAACCCCAGCATGACACACCAATCTGCTCTAGATCCATTTCCCTGTATCCCTCTCATGTGTCACAGATTACTCTGTCTGTTCCTCGGATGCCCACCCTGGCCATGAATGAATACTTCCACTGTGCCTTTGGGGACTACAACAGTTTAGCTCAGGTGGAAGGGTCCCATGTGGTCTGTGCCACCCCTCCTCAAGATCAGATGCCACCTAATCCTCCAGGCTCAGGTGAGTGGATCCTTGAGTAGGGAATGCAGAAAACTGAAGTGGGAAAGAGTTACAAGACCTTCTTTGCCACCACTGTCCCCTTCCAGATCATGTCACCTTGCCCCTGGCCCTGATGTTTGAGGATGTGGTATTGACTGCCACCACATTTTCCTTCTATGACTGCAGTGCTGTTCAGGCCTTGGAAGTGGCTGCCCCGTGAGTTCCTAGGCCTGGATCCTGATGGGTAAGGGTGGCTAGCCCAGATGGCACCCAGCCTGAAAGCACCCCTGCCCTTTCAGGTGCCGCACTTGTGTGAGCAGCCTGTGGCGGTGTCACTGGTGCCCCCAGAGTAGCCACTGTGTATATGGAGAACGCTGCCCAGCGGGTGAAAAGGCTGTCTACAGTGCCCAGGAGGTAAGTATGAGTGACATACAAGCTCTTTGTATCTGATCAATCCAGAAGGCCACCACAGCACGACAGTACCTAAACCACCCAGGAGTAGTCCCATGCAATTTTGAAGAGCTACAGCTGTCCTTTCCCTAGGTGGACATCCTGGTTCGTGGCCCAGAGGCTTGTCCCCAGGTTGAGGGTCTAGCAAGTCCCCAGTTGGTGCCTGTGGGTTGGGAGAGCCATGTGTCCTTGCACATTCAGAACCTTCACTATTTCAGAGTAAGTAGTCAGGTGGATGGGGGAAATGATAGAAGATTAGACAATGTCCACAAGACTAACATTATGACATCTGTACCTTCTAGGGTCTGCCTGCCTTGTACTACTGCTGGCTAGAGCTGCCTGGAAAACTGCAAAAGCTACCTGCCTCCCTAGAGGAAACATCCAGGGACTCTGGCTTCATTCACTGCCAGGCCCAGCAGGTGAAAGGCTGCTTGGTGTCTGGACAGCCCCCATCTACTCTTGTGAACACACACACACACACAGAGAGAGAGAGAGAGAGAGAGACAGAGACAGAGAGAGACAGAGAGAGAGACTGAGACTGAGACTGAGACAGAGATTGCGGGGAGAGAGAGAGCTCTGCCCAGTTCCTCTTCTTCTTACCACTAGTTACAAAAAGCCTACCCTGCGTCAGGACAGTGTGCCTGCAGCCTCTGTCCCTCTGTTTGGAGATACAAAGGACTATCACACCCATTCTAAGGAGGTATTATTGAGGAAGCAGCAGGCAGAGATATCCCAAGTCACGGGTCAGGCCTGACCATTTCCCTCTGTCCGCAGTTCCACCCCTCTATGTCTCAGTGGCAGCTCCCAGTGCCCATCTATGTAACCAGGGGTGAGATTCAGCGGCTGGACAATGCTGGTGATCTTCATGGTAAGCCCTGAGGTGACAAAGCAGGTGGAGGGCAGGGTGTGCAGCTCATGGGCAGTGGCTCAGCATGCTGCTCCATCTTCCCTAGTGACTCTATATGACTGTGCCATGGGTCACCCTGACTGCAGCCACTGCCAGGCAGCCAATGGAAGCCTGAGCTGTTTGTGGTGTGGTGGTGGCCAGCCTGCCTGCCGCTATGGACCGTTGTGCCCACCAGGTGCTGTGGAACAGCTATGCCCTATACCCAGCATTGATGTGGTGAGCCTCTGCCCCTGTAGACTCTTGCTTCCCCGATCCCCAAGGTCCTTGCCTCTACTGTCTGATACTCCCCCATGTTAAGGTGCTTGCTTCAGACTCCCAATCCCTAATAGTTTGGTCTAGACATTTTCCAGTATTTGACTGACTGAGCACCACCAGTGCAGAGTGGGATCTGGGTTTGGAGAATCCTGTCTGCCATCCTTCTTTGCTACAGATTGAACCCCTGACTGGTCCTCCAGAAGGTGGCTTGGCCATCACCATACTGGGTTCCAACCTGGGCCAGGCCTTTAATGATGTGCGAAATGCTGTAACTGTGGCTGGCCAGCCCTGCAACCCTGACCCTTCTCTCTACCGCATCTCTGCCCGGTGAGGCTCCTCATCAGGGAGGGGAGGGATGCTATCCAGAGTAGATTTCAAAAACTGGTCACCCAGAAAGAGGGGAGGCTTTCAGCCAAGAAATGTGAGGCCCTGGGTCAGAACACAAAAGGGAAAGAGGTGCCAAAGGAGGAACAGGTTCCAGGCAGCCCCTGGAAGACTGTCCTAGGCTCACCCAGGGCTTCAGCAGCTACCACACCTTGATTCACTAGGATTGTATGTGTGACATCTCCTGCTCCCAGTGGCACTGCTGGGCCAGTCCAAGTGGCCATTCAGAGTCGTCCTCCTGGTATCTCAACCCAGAACTTCACCTACCAGGTCAGTAACTTTCCTAAGGTGGGAAGGAAGAGTACATAAAGATGTCAAACTGGATCCAGAGGGGAGGAGGAAGCACTGCTGCTGTGTCCAATCTCAGTGGAGAGCAGGCTAGGGACATTGTTGTGATGACAAGGACGCTGTCACTGGCAGCTGCCCAGGAGGCAGACAGGCAGTGCAGAAACAAGAACAGCAGACAGCAGGGTGAAGAACACACAGAACTTGTTGTGACCATGGTAAGGGATGAGGAGAAAGTAGGGATACCCTCAGATGCTAGCCTGAACCCTGGGCACATAGACCACTGTGGGGTGGAAAGTAGGAGGCAGGGGTGGGTTAGGACAAGTTCTGCTACAAGTTGATGACTGGACCCTAGAGCTTAGAGTTTGGGAGGCCCCATGTATAAACTGTTCAAGAGGGAGAAGGTGAAAGCAAAGAGGTAGATGGGAGGGAGGCTAACCTATGCAAAGTTGAAGAAAGGCATGGCCCTTCAGGAAGGTTCAGTTGACTGAGGTCCCTGACTCAAGAGACTAATGAGTGGGCCTGTACCTCAGTGCTGGAGGGCCTTGAGGATGGGACCTGTGTCTATTCCAGCCTACTGTGTTCCCTAGGACCCTGTCCTGCTAAGCCTGAATCCTCAGTGGGGCCCCCAGGCAGGGGGCACCCAGCTCACCATCCATGGGCAGTATCTCCAGACAGGAGGCAACATCAGTGCTTTTGTGGGTGACCAACCTTGCCCTATGTGAGTATCCAACCCACTTCAACTGTTCCAGGCCTGGCCATTCTCAACTGGAGGACCCTCTTATACAATGGGGCAATGGATTCAAGGCTTGAAATTCTTAGAGAAGTGGTATCATGCCTATTCCTAATAACCTCTTCCCTGCTGAGATAAGCAAGTGGGCCTCTTCCTGAAGGACTGGGCCTTTCACTAGGGCTGAGCCTAAAGTGAGAACATGTCCCCTCCTCTGCAGCCAGGAGCCTGTGTGTCCTGAAGCCATCATATGCCACACCATGCCCCAGACAGAGCCAGGAGAAGCAGTGGTCCTCGTAGTCTTTGGCCATGTTGAACGCAAACTACTCACCACCACTTTTCGATACACTGCCAACCCCAGACTGCTGGAAGCAGAGCCTAGTGTCAGCTTCCGGGGGTGAGTTCTTGGCTAACCCACAGTGAACCCCTTGAAAGATCCAGTACTAGTACTGAACTACCCAAGAGCCTCTTAACTCTTTTGACTTTAATCCTAGTACAGAGGTGGGCGAATGATTCGAGTCAGGGGTACAGGCTTAGATGTTGTGTGGCAACCCTTGCTGTCTGTGTGGCTGGAGGATGAGCCCAAAGTGAAGGCTTTGGGGGTCCAGGCTCAGGATGTGAACCCAAGGAGGAGCTGTGGTGCCCCTGCTGCAAATCCCCAGGCTTGTATCCATCTTGAGAGTGGCTTACTACAGGTGAGTCTCCTACCACCTTTAGCAGAAAATGGTGCCATCCACAGGGAATGCTTAGTGAGGGGGCAAGGGAGGTCATGGAGATCACTAACTGATCTGCATCCCTGCCCTCTCCCCCCTCCCCAGTGTTCCACCCTCTGCTCTGTTAACTCATCCAGCCTCCTCCTGTGCCACAGTCCAGCGGTGCCAGATGAGGGCCTACCAAAGCGAGTCTTCTTTGCCCTAGACAACATGCAAGTAGACTTTGCCAGTGCTAATGGGGGCCAAGGATTCCTATACCAGCCTAACCCTCGCCTGGCTCCACTCAGTCATGAGGGGATTACTCACCCCTACCACCTCAAGCCAGGCCATGTCCTGGATGTGGAGGTAAGTGTACCACCAGTCAGGTACTGCCTGGGCACTCACCAACCTGAGGAGGATGGGATGGGCTCAGGCTCCTGCTATGTGTCCCAGGGTGAGGGCCTCAATCTGGGAATCAGCAAGGAGGAGGTGCAGGTGCATATTGGAGATGGAGAGTGCCTGGTAAAGACGCTGACGCTTACTCATTTGTACTGTGAGCCACCACCGCAAGCCCCTCAGCCCACCAATGGTTCAGGCACCCTGCTGCAGTTTGTGGTGAGTGTGCGCCCCTGGTGGATGGGTTGTGTGCTGCAGGTTCATGCTCAGGAGCCTGCTCCTCCAGGTGCAGATGGGCAACCTGCGCCTGGCTCTAGGCCCTGTCCAGTATGAAGCAGAGTCCATGATGTTCACTCTTCCTGTGGAGGCCCAGGTGGGCCTGGGCATGGGTGCTGCTGTGCTGACTGCTGCAGTGCTCCTCCTCACCCTCATGTACAGGTGAGAATGTTCCCTCATCAGTACATATGTGCAAATTTCCCGTGGCAGGCCCTAGGCCAGTGGCCATCCTTGTCTGGGCCTGTGGCTATGCCTTGCCTTTCGCTCCAGGCACAAGAGCAAGCAGGTCTTGCGAGACTATCAGAAGGTGCTGGTACAGTTGGAAAACCTGGAGTCTGGTGTGGGTGACCAGTGCCGAAAAGAGTTCACAGGTGTGTAGGAATACAGGTGGGAGGATAGGGCATCTGCCAGGCCTAAACCTACATCTTGATGGGTCCTGGCCTACAGACCTGATGACTGAGATGACAGACCTCACCAGTGACCTAGAGGCCAGTGGGATTCCCTTCCTGGATTACCGAACATATGCTGAGCGTGCCTTCTTCCCTGGCCATGTTGGTTGCCCACTGCAGCCAGGGCTCGAGGGGCCTGGGGAAGAGGGTCACAGTGTCACCGTGTGCCAAGGTCTCACACAACTCTCCAATTTGCTCAACAGCAAGCTCTTCCTTCTCACAGTGAGAGCCACATGAATGGTGGGCCAGGACAGGCAGGGGAGTCTAAACTGGTAGGGAGGTGGGACTGGGGACTGGTCAGACCCAGGTAGAGACTGAAAGAGGGATGGTGTGGTACTTTGGAGAATGAATACTAACTCCCTGTCTAGCTCATCCACACCTTAGAGGAGCAGCCAAGCTTCTCCCAGAGGGACCGCTGCCACGTGGCTTCACTGCTTTCTCTGGCTCTGCACAGCAAGCTCGAGTATTTGACCGACATCATGAGAACTCTGCTTGGTGACCTAGCAGCCCATTATGTACACAAGAACCCCAAGCTCATGTTACGCAGGTTGGCCTTGACCTGAATGTGGGTACAGGGACAGGGGCTTACCTCTGACCCATTGCCAATTCAGGTGGTGTGGGATCAGGCCCTGAGGTCAGGAGCCAGGAACTCCAGGAGTGGGTTCAGAGAAGATCTGAGGACTATCCTCACCAGGGCCTTGGGGCTTCTTCCATACAGGACAGAGACCATGGTGGAGAAGCTGCTCACCAACTGGCTATCTATCTGTCTCTATGCCTTCTTGAAGGTGAGGAACACTGTCCAGCATTTAGGCGCTTCTGCCTGGTTGTGGTCTCCATAACTAATACCCAAATCACCCCAGGACCCCTTGCTCAGACTTAGAGTGGGCCATCAAATGAAGGTCATGAGATCCTTTTCTCTGCCCAATGGACCTATGAGCTGTCCAAGACAAAATAGTGCTGGAAAGGGAATGCATTGTGCCCCTTCTCCAGCTGACTGTTAAGCAGGGACAAAAAGGGCTTGGGGCCCAGCCCAGGGGCCTATAATAGCTGGCTGGCCTTTGCTTATCCTTGCTATAGGCTGCTAGCTGTCCCTCTGAGTCCCACGATGCCCTGTACTGGGCCTTGCTGGATTCACTAGTCTTGTGGCCAACGGCTGGCCCATCTTAATGGTTGTAGGAAGTGGCTGGCGAGCCACTGTACATGCTTTTCCGGGCCATCAAGTACCAGGTGGACAAGGGGCCTGTGGATGCTGTGACAGGCAAGGCCAAACGAACTCTGAATGACAGCCACCTGCTACGAGAGGATGTGGAGTTTCAGCCCCTGACCCTGATGGCACTGATGGGACCAGGGGCTGGTGGGGCAGCAGGAAACAGTGAAGTGCATCGAGTGCCAGCCAGGGTGCTTGACACAGACACCATCACCCAAGTCAAGGAGAAGGTGTTGGATCAAATCTACAAGGGAACCCCCTTCTCCCAGAGGCCTTCAGTGCATTCCCTAGACCTTGGTAAGAAAGCCAGCCTTACTCCCTGTGCACGCACTGCTCCTCCCACACCTGTAGCTGTTCAACTACTGCTAATGAGGAACTCAGGAAGTAGGCTGTGTGCTTATGGGCTTCTCTGGGTCCCTCCAGAATGGCGCTCAGGCCTGGCTGGTCACCTAACCCTGTCAGATGAGGACTTGACCTCTGTGACTCAAAACCACTGGAAGAGACTCAACACCCTGCAACACTACAAGGTGCTAGTGGGTGGCAACAGGACAAGGTGGATGAGGCCTACATTGATCCTGACTCTAGGCTCAATTTATGATCTCATTCCCCACCTTCAGGTCCCAGATGGAGCAACAGTGGTACTCATTCCTCAGCTGCACAATGGTGGCACTGTCTCCCAGAGTGTGGGCCAGACTGGCTGCCCTTCTGGAGAGAGTGAGTCCCTTGGTCCAGACATTTCTGTCTGCCAGGAGCCCCAGCACTGCTTTGGTAGCCCAGGGTTAGATTCATTAGAGTCCCAGGCTGGACCAGCAGAAGTCCTGGCCACTCTATCTGCCTCATCTAGGTTCCCCACCCCTCCTTGCCAGTGGGATAGTCAGATCTAAAGGCATCCAAGATGTGGAAATTCTGGAAACATGGGATGTTAGGCTGAACAATTTCCTGGGCCATCTGTTTCTTGTTCCCTACCTTCTCCCTCCTTGCTTTTTCCTCACCCCCTCCCAAGAGAAATGTGGGTTGTATATCTTTAGTTGCATGTTGAAAGCAGGAGCACAAGACAGAGGCCAAGCTTCTGTGCTCTTAGACACTCCCATGCTGGAAGATGGTGAGGAAGGTGGAGTTCGGCTCTGGCACCTGGTAAAGGCCACTGAGGAGACAGAAGGGGCCAAAGTGCAGCACAGCAGCCTCCGAGAACGAGAACGAGCACGAGCCAAGGCCATTCCTGAAATCTATCTTACTCGATTACTTTCAATGAAGGTTGGTGTGGCCAGAGTAGTCAGGCAATGGAGTAGGGTTGCAAGGGGTTGTGACTGAGCTTGGGAAGAGGTATGGTTCTGATGAGGCGGGGGTAGCCCCCTTTACACCCTGCCTTCATATGGTCCTCATAATCTGCCTATAGGGCACCCTTCAGAAGTTTGTGGATGACACCTTTCAGGCCATTCTTAGCATGAATCGGCCTGTGCCTATTGCTGTTAAGTACCTATTTGACTTCCTGGATGAGCTGGCAGAGAAACATGGCATTGAAGATCCAGAGACCCTGCACATTTGGAAGACAAACAGGTACCTTTCCTGTTGACCTCTCTCCTTCTCACTATGTGGGTGGTCTACTGAATTTCAGAGGGACAGGGTCATTATGACAGGGTAGCAGGTCTAGGATAGGAACCCAGACTTTATAGCATCACCCTGAGTTTCTGCTCTCACTCTACAGCTTAGACTAATAATAGGAGCATTCGGGCTCAGATCACTTGGGCCATGAGGACAGCTTTCTGTAGAAAACAAAGCCTAAGTTCACTGCTGCCTAGGTCCCAAGCTCCAGGACAGACATCCATGTGGAGGAGTGGGGAGCTGGAAAACAAGGGGAAGAGGCCACAATGGCAGGTCAGGCCTCATCCCCACACTTGACCTGTGCCTCCAGCCTACTGCTGCGATTCTGGGTGAATGCCTTGAAGAACCCACAGCTCATCTTTGATGTACAAGTATCAGACAACGAGGATGCTATCTTGGCTGTCATTGCACAGACCTTCATCGATTCCTGCATGGTCTCAGAGCATAAAGTGGGCCGGGTAAGGGCAGAAGCAGTACACCAGAGGCAAATAGAAGGGTTTGTGGGGAAAACCCAGTGCAGAGCCTGGGTGCTGAGAGGGATGGCATCATGGAGGTAGGAGATGGTAGTGCATGTGGTTCTGCTACCTCCTTGTTTACACTTCTTTCTTCTTCTACCTGGAGTAGGATTCCCCAGTGAACAAACTGCTCTACGCCCGGGAGATCCCTCATTATAAACAGATGGTAGAGAAGTAAGTATCAGAGCCTTTGGGGTTGGGGATCAGAGATGCAGGTCCCTAACCCTGCTGACTTCTCCAGGTACTATGCGGACATTCGCCAGAGTTCTCCAGCAAGCTATCAAGAGATGAACTCAGCTCTGGCTGAACTCTCTGGGGTAAGATATGGCCCAAGGGACCCAGTCCTCCACATTTAGGAGGATAGTAACTGCAGAGCAGAAGTGGAGAGCCTTGGGTCATAAGGTCTGGGATAAGTGACTCACTGCCCCACATGCTACCCATAGAATTATACCTCTGCTCCCCACTGTCTGGAGGCTCTTCGAGAACTTTACAACCACATCCACAGGTATTATGACCAGGTGAGGCCAGAACATACTTGAGGGGAGAGGGCAGACACTTGGAGGAGATGTATCCAAAACAAACAGAACCTCCCTGACAGTGCTGGGGGGAATGGTTGGGGGTGGCCCAGATAGAGGGAAGGAAGGATGGGAGCCATCCTGTGCTGAAAGGGCACAGATTGGGACATGGTCTTGGTTTTCACCTAGGCCTCCCTAGGCAGGTCTAGAGCAGAATCCCTACTCTTTTGCCCCAGGCCCTTGTTCAGATGGGAAAAGGACTGATGGACCTCAGTTGATGGGCAGAGGGGTGGGATTTCAAGCAGGTATACTCTGCTGTCCTGACAGATTATCAGTGCCCTGGAGGAAGACCCTGTGGCCCAGAAGATGCAGCTGGCTTGTCGCCTGCAGCAGGTCGCTGCCTTGGTGGAATACAAAGTGACTGACCTGTGAACTAGGGCCACAGTGATTACCTGAGGCCTGCCAACTTATAGAACAGTGAGCAGGATCCACCACCAAAGTACCGCATGACTCTGGCTAAGCAATGACTGAAGAGGGGGTCAGCAAGGTTATCTAGAGCGCTACTGCCCCCATCAGCTTGATTCTAATTTATAATTACCCCTACCCTCTTTCCAACTCTATTTATTTGTTTACTGGAAAATCACATCTGGAAATAAAGCAGAAACACATCTTTTTGAAAACAATCTCAATCTGCTGCCCCTGCCTTTTTCTACCAAGTGTCAGCTCTCAGTATTACCTGGAGCTGAGGTGAAAGGCATGAGTGGGGATTGTAGGGGAACCATCTGCCTTCCTACCTTCTAGCTCAAGGATGCCACTTCTCCCAATACCAGGGTTTGCTCCCCAGACATGCCCAGGTACTGCGCAGGGCTTCTCTACAAGCTTTTCTTCTATATACCTTAGCCCTTAGTCCAGTGGTCTAATCTGGCATCCTTGGGGAAAGAAAATTACCCTTTTCATACTTTGCCCTGTCCCTCCTTTCCTGACCTCCAGGCCCTGCAGAGAACTGTCCTCTCCATCTATACCTGCTCCACCCTTACCAGTTCTTTCTTATCATAGGACACTGAACAAAGTGTCTCTTATCTTGAAATAAGTACTGCCACTGCCAAGCCCCCTCCACTTCATTCAGAAGTTTCTGGCTAGCTGCCTATCTTCACTTTTGCCCCTTTATTCTCATCTAAAAGCAATTAGAGTAGGTTCTCTCATACTCTCATTTCATTCTGTTTTAATTTTATGTATATGGATGTTTTGCCTGCATGTATGTCTATATAGTCCTTGTTGTGTCTGGAGGCCAGGAAGGCCAGAAGAAGGTATCAATCCTTTGGGAACTGGAGTTGTAGACATGTGAGCTGTCAATGGGTCTTGGAATTGAACTTGGACAATAGCAGCTAGTATTCTTTTTTTTTTTTTTCTGAGACAGGGTTTCTCTGTGTAGCACTGGCTGTCCTGGAACTCACTCTGTAGACCAGGCTGGCCTCGAACTCAGAAATCCGCCTACCTCTGCCTCCCAAGTACTGGGATTACAGGTGTGCACCACCACGCCCGGCTAGCAGCTAGTATTCTTAACTACTGAACCATCTCCCCAGGCCATTTTTATTTTTAAAGATGGGCTTTCATGCATTTCAGGCTGGCCTTGAACTTGCTATGAAGCTGAGCATAACCTGGAACTTCTGAGTACTTCTTGAGTACTGAGATTACAGGCACATTCCACCACAACTGGTTTTGAAGTACTGGGTATCACTCTACCAACTTTAGAAAGCCCAAAGTGGGCTCTCTAAAGAGCAAAAAAGAGTACTTGTCCACTTTTCTGGAACTCTCCAGTGGTACCCATAGACTCCAGAGGTTCTCAGTTGTTTCCCCGGGTCCTAGTATTCTGTAGCATGCTGGCACAGTGTGCCCTAAATGCTTCTGGGAGCTTAATGCTTTCTAGTCCCTTAAGATGCACAGGATCCCTCAGTTACCAACTAGCTTGTGGGCAACAACTGTGGGTTTTTTCTTCTCCTGATGGACATGGTAGAATTGGCCCAAATGGGAACCTGCAAATGTTGATGGAGACAACACGGCAGAAGTGGCCACCTCTAGAGCTAAGGGGATGCTATGCAAGTCTGAGGAGCCGTTTGCCTCTGATGGAAACAATGAGTTGCCTTTAGTTCTTGTCCTTGATCCCTGCTCAGCCACATAGAGGGGAGATCTGGGCTCCCATGTTTATTGGGGGGGGAGTCTATGAGTTACAAAAGAGCTGGGATCAGGACTGAGAATGAGCAGAGCATGGGGTTCGATGGGATTGGTGGGGGGTCACCTCTAAAAGGATACGCACACAGGTTAAGTGGGAAGTTCGAGAATGCATCAAGTACCCTGTAGCATTTGGAGAGAGCTCAGCCTAAGGAACTGGTCACCATTCTTTCATAGGAGCCTCCCCTCCCTACAACCTTAGAGTGCAGGAAACCAGACTGCTCTATCCATGTAGATGTCTTCCTTGGCTAGTCCTACACTGTGGGGAATCAGACTAGGAACTGAGTTGCTATCATAACCTCAGTTTGGTGGCTCCTTCTGTCTCTAGATAGAAGTGAAAACAGAGTGGGGGAGGTGTTTGGCCTAGGGGCTGGGATCTCCAGGACTGCCATCAGTGCACTTCCCCCCTCCCTTGTGCTGCATACCTTGCCCACAGCTGAGCAGCTGGGAGGCTATTTATAAAGGCGGGTGAGATCAGCGGCAGAAGCTATAAATGCACTGGCTACGGCTGGGCCCTACAGGAACAGTGGTCCAGTGCACCAGAGCTTTGGGCTGCGACACCAGGATGAGTGCCAGTGCCAGTGGTAGTGCTGGTGTGGACTGTGGCGGCAGCAGCAGCAGGTATGACCAGGCTGGGGAGACTGGGGTCCCCTTCACCCTGTGAGCTCATTGTCTTGCATCCTCCCTCTCACCCACAGCTCTCAGACTTCCTGTGGGCCTGAGTCCTCAGGCTCTGAATTAACTCCAGCCACACCAGCACCTCGTTTGTTGCAGGGACTCCTAGGCTCTGATGATGAGGAGCAGGAAGACCCTAAGGACTATTGTAAGGGTAAGGTCTGGCCTTGGCTGCTTGTGGCCAGCCAGATTGCCACTGCAAGGGCTCAGGACAGCTTGAGAGTAAAAAGTTGCCCAGACTAGGCCCATGTGAGACAGATGACCAGCAGGACACTGATATTGAGGTATAGGGGGAGAGAGATGGCCTACTCTGATCTATTGGCTCCCTTCTGCAGGTGGTTACTACCCAGTGAAGATCGGGGATTTGTTCAATGGGCGGTACCATGTGGTACGAAAGCTAGGCTGGGGTCATTTCTCTACTGTCTGGCTCTGCTGGGATATTCAGTGAGTGGCTGGGATCTGCCTGTGGGTTTGGTTGAGGCAACCACTTTGACCATGTGACTCTGGCAAGGTCTGGCAGACTATGAGGGTCTCTATATTACAGGCGCAAGCGCTTTGTGGCCCTGAAAGTAGTGAAGAGTGCAGGACATTACACTGAGACAGCAGTGGATGAGATCAAGCTCCTGAAATGTGTGAGGCGCCTCCTCTACTGTTCCCAGTCCCTTGAACTGCCTTGGGCTTGGCTGCTGGGGCTCTGCAGAGTGGGGCGGGGTTCCCAGAGGGGGCAGGCTTCAGCTGGCTCTGCCAAGTAAAAGGACCCGGAGAGCAGAGGCCTGAAAGAGGCAGCTGGCTTTCTTCAAGTGGGCCCCAGCTGGACTGGGAAAGGGGAATAGAAGTGCTTCAGGGGATATGAGCAGAGCAGTTGTTGAGGAGCAGGTTGGAGTCATCTGTGGCTCCTTGCCTTTTGTTCCAGGTCCGGGACAGTGACCCTAGTGACCCCAAAAGAGAGACCATTGTTCAACTTATTGATGACTTCAGGATCTCAGGAGTTAATGGAGTCCGTATCCTTTGTAAAATGAGCAATATGACAGTCAAAGATCCATGTTGCACCATGGGATTTAGCCCTTGCAAGAAGAGCCTATAAAACAAGTCCAGCCCTTTGGGCACTTGTGTCTCTGAGTAGGGGGAACACAGGTAATTAGATTGACAGTGATTATCTGTGACTATCAGATCATCTGGTATTATCTACTTTTGAGGCCTACTTGGCAGAAGGGTAAGGCTGGATTGAGACATCTATGACAAGAGGTACCATTCCAACTGGCACATCTTTGCTAGTGACAGAAACATTCTAAATAATAAACTTCAACAGTGGTGGCCACCAACATGGTCAAGGGAAAGCCCTACTTGCTGACTTCTGCATTTCTGGAGTCTAAGTGCTCCTACATGATGGAGGGTAGGTAAGCCTGTGCCTTAGCTGTGTGTTACAGACTGTCCTTCACTCCAGATCCAGATGTATGCATGGTGCTAGAGGTCCTGGGCCACCAGCTCCTCAAGTGGATCATCAAGTCCAACTACCAGGGTCTGCCTGTTCCCTGTGTTAAGAGCATCGTTAGGCAGGTAGGTGCTGCCCCCACACTGCTCAGGTTGGCTGGGCATGGCTACTGGGGTTCAGCTGAGGCTTTTGCCAGGTGCTGTATGGTCTGGATTACCTCCATACTAAGTGCAAGATCATCCATACGGACATCAAGCCTGAGAACATCCTATTGTGTGTTGGAGATGCCTACATCAGGCGCCTGGCTGCTGAAGCCACAGAGTGGCAGCAGTCAGGGGCCCAGCCCCCGTCCCGCTCCACAGGTACCAAGAGCATGTGTGGGGACTGACATCAGGACTCTGGACCTCAATCCCTACCTGAATTACTATTCCTTTTTCTCTCCCTACCTCTCAAACCTAGTCAGCACTGCCCCCCAGGAGGTCTTGGTAAGTTGTGGCACCCCCGCTTTCACCCCCGCTTTCTTCTTCTTCTTCTTCTTCTTCTTCTTCTTCTTCTTCTTCTTCTTCTTCTTCTTCTTCTTCTTCTTCTTCTTCTTTTTTTGGCTTTTTTGAGACACGGTTTCTCTGTGTAGCCCTGGCTGTCCTGGAACTCACTCTGTAGACCAGGCTGGCCTCGAACTCAGAAATCCGCCTGCCTCTGCCTCCCAAGTGCTGGGATTACAGGCGTGCGCCACCACACCCGGCTCCCTGTCTTCTCTTCTAATACAAGCTAGATGAGGCCATGTCCTCAGAGCTTGGCTCCACAGCCACACTTGTTTGACCTTTCGAACTTCTAAAAAGCTGAGAAGAGTGATTAGACAGAGTGGATCATGTGCTCCAAACTGCCTCTGGTGGCCCACTACAACCTCAATGGAAGGATACTGTGTTTTCCCCACATGGCTACTTCAGGCAGCTTCATCTAGATCTGGGAGTAGACAAGGAACAGTGTAAGGCAGGTCCACCAGGTTCTCCCCAAACCACAAGGTAGTAGGGGATAGGAGGAGAGGCAGAAATGGATCAGGGGTTCGAACTAAGGGTGAGATAGAAGATAGCATCCATATTCTGATGAACATGGGAGTTAGTTCTGGGGTTCAGGGTTGGGCAAGGAAACCTGGGGGCTGACCCTGACTCTGGCAGCAGACTGGTAAGCTGTCCAAAAACAAGAGAAAGAAGATGAGGCGCAAAAGGAAGCAACAAAAGCGGCTACTGGAGGAGCGGCTGAGGGACTTGCAGAGGCTGGAGGCTATGGAGGCCCCAGTAGCAGCTGAAGGTGAGGGGCCAGAGAGGGCACTGGACCACTAAGCCTGCATGTGGGCTGCAGGCTTCTACTCATGTGCCTTTCTGCCCCTTCTCCCCAGACGCCAGCTCAAGACTAGAGCAGGGCAGTGGCTCCACCTCTTCTTCAGGCTGCCACCCAGAGGGAACCAGAGCTGGCCCATCTCCAGCCTCTTCTTCCCCTGTGCCCGGAGGGGAACGCAGCCTTAGTCCCAGCTCGCAGACCTCAGGTTTCTCAGGATCCCTGTTCTCCACGGCTTCCTGCTCCATCCTTTCAGGTTCATCTAATCAGCGTGAGACTGGGGGTCTTCTGTCTCCTAGCAGTAAGTATAGGGTACAGTGGGTAGTAGACAGACAGGACCAGGAAGAGCAGGGCCAGATCAGTCTCTCTTCTTCTTTCCTCAGCACCATTTGGTGCTTCCAACCTCCTGGTGAATCCCCTGGAGCCCCAAAATGCAGACAAGATCAAGATCAAGATTGCAGACCTTGGCAATGCCTGCTGGGTGGTATGCTGATCACGTTGAGATGAGAGGGTGCTTGGTCTTTGGGAGCCCTACCCTAGGTCTGTCTCCTTTAATAGAACTAAGAGCTGCTTCTTGCTGCTCTCTCCAAGCAGCAGAATCCTGCCAGGCCAGAACTGTGCCCCACTAGAAAGGGGCTATCCTCAGGTCACCTAGACAAAGTCCCTCCTGGGACATCTGAGGAACTGTAGGAATCAGAGTGATCTCCATGGAGTTCAGGTTCATGGACCAAAAGCAAGAGTGGGCTGTGGGGGCAGGCTAGCCTGGGACCAGGTTCCTTTTCCCAAAGGAGCTCTCTTTCCTCCAGCACAAGCACTTCACTGAGGATATTCAGACTCGGCAATACAGGGCTGTGGAGGTGCTGATTGGTGCTGAGTATGGCCCCCCAGCTGACATCTGGAGCACAGCATGCATGGTATGCTAGCTTAGCTGCCTCCATGCCTAGGACCAGACACCTACCACAGTCTCACTTCTTCCCTCCTTTCTAGGCTTTTGAGCTGGCCACTGGTGACTACCTATTTGAGCCTCACTCTGGAGAAGACTACAGTCGTGATGAGGGTAGGGGAGGCAGGCCCTGGCCTTGGTTTCAGGACCTCCAGCTGCCCTACCCCAACTCCCAACCTTCTCTTTGCCTACAGACCACATTGCTCATATCGTGGAACTTCTAGGAGATATCCCTCCAGCTTTTGCCCTCTCAGGCCGATATTCACGGGAGTTCTTCAACCGCAGAGGTGAGGAGTAAGTAGGCTTTGGTCAAAGGGGCTAAGAGAGCAGAGGGAAGGTCAAGGACCTTGATTCTGAGAGAAAGAATAGGTGCCTGTTGTGGGTACAACTCCAGGTACCTGCCTATGTGGGGATAATGCCCAATGTTGCTCACCCTTTAGGAGAGCTGCGGCACATCCACAACCTCAAACACTGGGGCCTATATGAGGTGCTCATGGAGAAGTACGAGTGGCCCCTGGAGCAGGCCACACAGTTCAGTGCCTTCCTGTTGCCCATGATGGAGTACATCCCTGAGAAGCGGGCCAGTGCTGCCGACTGCCTCCAGCACCCCTGGCTGAATCCCTAGCTTTTGCTGCAGCTATGGGCAGTAGGGGCTATTCTAGCTCTTGGTGCCCTAAGAGAAAGCAGGCAACATCTTCCACTCTGTGGGAGTTGCTCTCCCATCCTGATGGGTGCTATTGTGCTCACCCCCCATGACAGGATGAGATTCTGGGGCAAGGCCTATATTTCAACCTGTCTACTTGTGATCCTTCTAGAAGGTCCTAAATGGGGGGAACTGCCTGTTTGTTTCTTAATAAAGTAGGAACTGAAATGCCAGTGTCTTGGAATAAGAGAAGAACAGGGCCAAGTTCTGGAACAGAAGTGGCTTTATTCTGGAGCCCGTCCCCCGAGCTAGCTGGAGTGCTAAAGTGAGAAGGGAGTCCTACAGACAGGCTGAGCAAACTGTAGGGATCACTAAGCCTCCACAGCCCGTCCATTAATGATGCGGATGTGACGAATGATGTCCTGGATGGCTTGGGATGTAGTGCCCTGGCCTCCAATGTCTGGAGTATGCATCTGTAGGAAAACAAGAAGCTTGGACACATTAGGCCAACATGTGTCATAACCCCATGGTGCCCCATGGCTACCCACTGTTTTCTATAGTTGGAAAGGCAAAGAACTAGCACCAGGAGGCCAATAGTTCTAGATTAGACGCTATCTGACACCACCCTTCCTTTACAGATCACAGCCAGTGTGTTAGTCACTGCCTGAAGCATATAGGGTTGGTCAGACCTATAACATGGGGTAGATGAGGGAAGACTAAAGGTGGGACAAGGAGGGGACAAGAGGAGCCTTACATTTTCATTGTCCATGGATGCTAAGACAGCTTTGCGGATGGAAGTGGCATAGGAGTGGAGCCTAGAGAATAAAGAGAACAAGTTTTTGATTCTCAGTGCCTAGGGGCTAGTCAGAGGACTAATGATCAGACATTAGCAACCCACTTACTTGAGGTGATCTAGCATCATGCAACTTGCTAGCAGTGTGGCAGTAGGGTTAGCAATGTTCTTATTGGCAATACTTTTGCCTGTGTTCCTTGTAGCCTGGTAAAGAGAAGAAGGAAGTAGTTGGGGAAATATAAGAATGCAAGGTAGATGATGTACCATATCCAATAGATGCACATTCCAGATGCAGCAAATGAAGGCATATTAGGGCTTCAGGGAGATGCTCATGGGTTTGAGTTTCCTTTAGAAAACTTTAGCCTTTAAGTAGTACCAATGGCTGCACAAAACTGTCAGATACCAACTGACACAAGGCCACTATAAGAAAAAGAGAAAGACAGCAGAGTTGTGTCCAGCTACTCACTGTCTCGAATACTGCATACACATGGCCATAGTTGGCCCCAGCCACAAGGCCTGGGCCTCCAACTAGCCCTGCACAGACGTTGTTGACAATGTTACCATAGAGATTAGGCATCACCATGACATCAAACTGCTGAGGCCGGGATACCAGCTGTGGGAAAAGAAATGAGCTGAGTTGTAGAAGCCATGAGAACCAAGGGTGAGCAGAAGGCTATGGAGCCAGCTAGGCTAGTTACCTGCATTGTTGTGTTGTCCACAATCATGCTGTCAAAGGTGATCTGAGGGTAGTGGGCTGCTACTTCCCTGCAGCACTGGAGGAAGAGTCCATCACCCAGTTTCCTAGATGATGGTGGATATAAGACACCAGCTTGACCTCTCACTACAGTCAGCTGGAGAGTCAGGGTATACAGAGAGTCATAGAACCCTAAGGACTAACTTGTAACCTGTTCACCAGATGGAAAAACAAGCATCTACCTCCCCTCCCCTATGGATGCAGTGTAGTAAGACACAGAGCCTCAGGAACAATAGGACACAGCCCTGTGTGTAGCCCTTCCAGCTGCCTTGGAACTGCTCACAATAGATAGGAGAGTATGGAGTAAACATACATGATGTTGGCCTTGTGCACAGCTGTCACTTTCTTACGCCCACTCTCCTGAGCCAGCTTGAACGCATATTCAGCAATGCGCAGGGACTTGGCTTTGGTGATAATCTTCAAGCTCTCCACCACTCCTGCTACGCTCTAAGAAGAGGTCAGGGGACAAAAGGCTTGACGGGAGTACTACAAGATGCAGCCTTATTACTAAGTATATCTGGCTTTTCCAGCCCTTTGAGTGGCAGTACCTTACCTTGTTTCTGAAGTTCTCTCCTCAACTCTGACCCTGGCCATATTCATTGCCACCTACCCAAGAGGGTCAAGTAGCTTTGCCTACCTCATGCTCCAGGCTGCTGTACTCGCCTTCTGTGTTTTCCCGTACAATGAGGATGTCTATGTCCTTGTGACGGGTCACCACTCCTGGTAGGCTCTTACAGTGGATGACATTGGCATAGAGGTCTAAGCTGGTGCTGGGGGAGTGACAGGGAAAATGTCAAAACAGACCCAACTAGCAACTAACCAGGGTCATGAATGCCAGAACAGCCCACCCTAGCCTTCACCAAGCCACCAGTCTATGTACATGGCTCTCACCGAAGGATGTTGTTTCGGGATTTGTGGGATGGTGGCAGGTTATGATTTGTTTCAATGTTGCCTATAGGACAAAAGCAAACAAGATAGGCAAATTAGAGAGGAATCCTCTAGGCTCAGCTGTGTTGACAAATCCCCCTACGTAGTCCAGGAAATGTTCACCAAAAGTTGATCCAAAGGTTGAGAAGGTCCAGGAAAGGTTCACCAAAGGTTGAAAATGACATTTTAAGAAGCAAAATAGTTTGTTGAACGTTAGGCTGTAACTGCTATTGTGAGCTCCACAAGGGAAGGGGTGTATGTAAACTGGCTGGCCAAGTGACCTTGGTTAGGATTACTGCCAGGCCCCAAACTGAGGTGCTACCCATGCCTAGCTCAGAATCAGGTGGAGGTTGCCTAGAAAAGGTTCCAACTAGGCCATAGCATGTCTGGACTACAGTGCCCAGACATCTAGAGGAAGGAAACCAGAGGGCCACTGAGGCCAGTAAAGTAATAACTGCTAGAAAGGTAATTAGATAGTGCCGAACAGAAAAGTCCTAACCCCCAAGCTGTTACCTGCCCAGACTCACTTCACCCAGAGTGCTTATGGAGTCCTGTGGCTCGTTTAAGTCCCATTTAATGCCAACACATTCCTTACACAGAGCAGTGGATGGGCTAAAGTTCACAGAATAATTGATGTTTAAAGATGTATACCATACCAAGGTAAAACACAGAAAAGATTGCTATAATCCTTATGTATAATGTCTATGACTATGCCACTTGGTACCAAGGCAGCAGGCAGAGGAGCAAACTACAACTCTGATCTTTTGAAGAAAAACTATGGGTTAAAGCAGATTTTAACAGAGGCATGGTAAAGTGAAGGAAGAGGTAGGAGGAAGTCACTAAGCAAGCTTATACAGGCTACTGAGATAACAGAGCCATGCTGTCAATCGGCCCACAAAAGCCTCTACCCAGATGCCAAAAACAAGAGTCATCAAGAATCAGAAAATCCCTGAAACTGGAGTCATAGGGACTCACAAAAGTCAGTATATAAGCAAAAGGAATCGTGTATAGTATCCCAACCTAGGCCCTGAGCTCACCCTTCAGGGCCACACGGTTCCGGCGGATGGCCATGATGGCATTGCGGATGTCCTCCTCATCGGCGTTGGAGCTTACATGCACCTCTTCAAAGTCCACTGGCACACATGCATGCCTGCAGTAGAGTCAGGCTACAGATGCTAGCCTAGGGCCTTTCACACCCGCCCCCCCCAGCCTACACACCAATTTTTCCCCTGCTGCTTCCCATGTTGGCCTGGCTCCAGCTAAGAAGGAACTGGGCCCACCCACACCAAACAAAAGGGTCACAAAATTCTTGGGGGCTTCCAGCTGGGCCTGGGATACAATCTTCCCTGGGAGAGAAGGCAAGGTCCAGACCCTCCATACCTGAATACAGACTTAACATGCAACATGAGCTCTGGGCCGATACCATCTCCTGGGATCATAGTCACTGTATGCCGCCCACCATACTTAGCAGATGGAGGCTGGAAGAAGGGAGAGGGTAAAGTAAACCCTTGGATTCCCCAATGTGCACCCTGGCTTGAGTCAGTTCCCCTCTTCCCACCAGCACCAATCCACAGGCCAGCCACGGCAAAGCTGCTATCCTGTGGCTCCTTATCAACATCCACCACCCCCTCAATCCCACCTGTACTTGGGTTAACCCCAAAGCAACTAAGAGCCCCTCAAACCTAATACAGAGAATACTCACAATTGTTTGTTGCTAGAGGGAAGACAGAAAGGAAGAAGACATGGATCAGCCAAGGTTGGAAGAACAAGGCTGTGACTAAGGAACTGGGATCTTTTCTCTGGGGATGCTGTCTAACACAACTCAGAGAAAGGGGAGGTATCAGTGACCTCTGGAGACCATGCCTCAGAGGGAAGGCCAGGAAGGCCAGGGAGAAAAGACATAAGGCATGCGTGTATGGGCACATGTACATCTAATGCACACGCATTATGTTCACACACACACTGGTGCACACATGGAAATATATGAGCACAGCTCTCTCCCACATGTATGTGTTCATATATAAACACATATCCGAGGCAGGTACTTACTGAGGAAATGCTCCTTCGGGAGGTCTCATGGGCAGCCAGAACCTGTCAAAGAGAACCCAGATAACAATGTTAGCTGTCCATTTCCTAAAGTCAAGTTGACAAGAGCTATCCTAGCTCTTAGCAGAGAGGAACTGATACCAGTAAACAACAGTTGAAAATGTGTTTAGGCCATTCCAAAGCCCCTATTCTCAACAACTGTCCCACAGGAACACCAGACGAAGTTGCCTCAACACTTCACTATCCTTGTAGGTCAATATAATAAAAACTGTATGAGTCAGGCACGGAAGTTATAATTCCAGCACCCAGGAGACAGAGGCAAACAGATCTCTGTGAGTTCAAGGCCTTAGTCTAAATAGTGAGTTCCAGGCCAATCACAGTGACAAAGTGAGGCCTTGTCTCTAAAACAAAAACTGTATGTCCCCATCCCACTTTTGTATTGGCTTCTGATTCTCTTTTGGCCAATTATTGTTATTGTTGTTGTTGTTGTTGTTGTTGTGTGTAAAAGGAGAAAGACTGGCAAACTTGACATATTGCAAAAGGAAAAGCTCAGAAAGCCACCAACTCTGAGCAATAATTTCATGTCTTTTCTCGCTTTTTCTTATTACAAAGCCAATACATTGTCACAATAATAAATGCAAATAGAAAGGTAAGGAGAAAATAGCACCCCACTGCCCTGAGGCAAGCACTGTCACTCCTAAGGAATGGTCCTTCAGAACAGAAATAAAAATCAAATGTCTAGAAAAATACAGCCATTTCTGGAAGACTGATGAGAGATACTTTTACAAGGGACTGTAAGCTGATTTGTGGTGTAGCCTGGATGATTGGTAAATGTCCCCTATCCCATGAGTGGAAAGCAGCTAAGTTTGGCCATGGTGGTGATACTCTGACAGTTTCAGAGAAAAAGCTGTTTGGGCCAGATGGACCAGGTACTAAGAAGTGACCCACTGTCCTGTAGGGAGAGGCTATGTCATCAGCTTCACAGAAAAGGTTTCCTCCCCTCCTTGCTTTGCCCCAGGTACTTCACTTGGAGTACCTGAGGAAGTAGTGGCATGGTACAGCCAAGTTCTTCCTTGTAACTTGAGTATTCTTTGCCACTCGTCCATCAAATAGTAGCACAATGTTCTACCCAATAGCTGAGACACTGTAGTCATTTTCTAAAGTCATGCCTTCTTTCAGAAAGACCAGAAGGCTCAGGTAGAGTCTGACCATTCCCCTCTGGGTTCCCCTGGCCCACAATTACAAAATGCTCAGTTACCTAGGCACTAACAATGCAGGAATGCCACTCAGTAGCCCAAGCCAAGAGGTAGAAAGATTGACAACTGGGACCAAGCCCTAAGGGTCCCTTATTATATATGCAGCCACATGCATACTTGTTTTCTTTCTAGTCCTTGCCAATATCAGATTTATCTTATCTGTAGGGTCTCCATTCCTTCCTTGAGAAGGTAGCATAGATTTCCCCTCCTCCTAGGAGTCTCCCTAGACTGCTAAATTCTACTTATGCCCTACCCCCTACTCCTCTAAGAGGCATCACTCTCCCTGATATCACCTCCTTGCTCTCTTCCTAGCCTATGAGAACAGAGCACACGTTTGTTTCACCCTCTACTCTTACTCCAAGATCAAGCACAGCATCTGGTCCAGAGTTGGGACCACAAGGTACATTTTCTAGGTAAATAAGCACATCAGAAAATGAAGAAACAGATGGAGACCAAGGATATCTGAGACCAAATCCACCATCTGCTACTCTAGAAATGGCTTTAGATCTACATCAAAAATCCATAGAACAGAAGCAAGGCATGGCAGCACATACCTGTAGTCTTAGTATCTAGAAGGTAGATGCAGGAGGATCAGAAATTCAAGATAATCCTCATGTACAAAGAGATCTTAAGGCCAGTCTGAACTACATGAAACTTTGCTTTGAAAAAAAAAATTGGGGGAATTAGTCAATCCATAGAATGAAGACAACAACTATATTTGACTGCTGAAAAACTTAACCAGATGGCAACAGATGACAACATCATTGCTAGGGCTGAATCTATCCCAAAACTGCGTCCTATGCCAGATGTTACAGTGGGCATTGTCCCAGTCCTAGAAAACTTCCCAAGCACAGGCCCCTGATCTTGCTATATATAGATATGGATAGTTTCTTTTAGGGGGTTACAAAGCTCTCCCTCTTGAGTCCAAGTTGTCCAATCAAAGAAGCCCAGTATGAAGCATGCTGAAGAAAGCACAAGTCTTCTGCTCAGTCATCATCCTTAGCTCATCTGCAAAAAGACAAAGGTCCAGCCTGCTGACAGGCTCCCATACTTGATGTTTTCCTAAGGCTTCTTTGTCATGTTTGTGTGTGGTCAACTACCAATAATGATAGCATGATTTCCCAGGGGGATGTCAACCAGCAAGACTCAAGACCTTGAGTTCTCTATATGGGTTTCTATACCCAGGACAATCAGTCTCAGGGCAAAGCCCTGCCTGGCTACCAATCATTTCACTGCCACCTAGTCCCATCCCAACGAAGGCACACAAACATTCAGGAGGAAAGGTCTTCATGAAGAGTTTACAGAAGCTACTGGAGCCATCAGGATCTATATCTGGTAGTCCTGGTAATCCTCTATATGCTGCTGGTCTTTCCTCAACAATGTGGGAGAAGCCATTGCACACATGTGTGGCGATCAGAGGATGATTTTGTGGGGTTCTTTTTCTCCTTGCATTTTACAAGAATTCCAAGGATCAAACTTGGTATCCAAAGCTTTGAGGCAGGTGCTTTTACCCACTGAGCCATCTGGTTGAACCAGAAATCCCTATTTTAAGTAGAATTTCATATAGCATATGTAGCCCCCTTCCCCAGACAGTAGAGGAGAGAAATGCAGTAAGCAGAAGAGGCTTCAGGCAAAAAACATGGCATTCTGGAAGGTCAGAGTCAGCAAATGCTTTGAGAACATGTTTTCGAGACAGGGTTTCTCTGTGTAGCTCTGGCTGTCCTGGAACTCACTTTGCAGACCAGGCTGGCCTCAAACTCAGAAATCCACCTGCCTCTGCCTCCCAAGTGCTGGGATTAAAGGCGTGCGCCACCACCGCCCGGCGTTTTGAGAACACGATGAAGTCCTCTCTCCTTACTGAAACCCATAGAGAGAAGAGAACTGGCCTAATGCCATGTTCTGGGTCAGTGGAAGAGCAAGGCCTGGAGGTCATAGCTCTTATTCCCCAGAGCTAGTTGTTGGTTTTCTGGTGCTAAGCAGTGCTACCCAGGAGCTAAACTAGCTAACCAAGACTCTAAAGAAAGAACCAGGAAAGCAAAGCCCTACAGGCGTCCAGTCTTAGAAACCCGGGCTCACTCTCATTACAGGGGCTTGGGCTTGTTTGTTGGCCTTTTGGCTTGGTAGGCAGAAGACCTGGAGGGTTCAAGAATTATTGATAGCCAGATGGTGGTGGTGCATGCCTTTAGTTAATCCCAGCACTTGGGAGGCAGAGGCAGGAGGATTTCTGAGTTCAAGGCCAGCCTAGTCTATAGTGCAAGTTCCAGGCTACACAGAGAAACTGCGTGTCCGACGAGACAGAGACTTTGGGGGAGGGGTGCGCGGGGGACACACAGAGAGACAGAGAATGGTAAAGTCTTTCCACCTCCTCTAGGACAAAGCAGTCTAAGAGAGGGAAAACCAAGGAAAAACTGAGTGAAGAAACCAGACACAACCAGCCTAGGTGATATGTGCAAAGTGGGCGGGGACACGTGGCCTCTTGAAAAGGGCTTTTACAAGGACACTATGGAGGGGATCTAGTTACTGCGGTCTACCTTCCCAACCCTTCCGGAGGAGCCCTTGTCACTAGTCACAGAGGCGCCGGACCAGAGTCAATTTCAGCCAACCTCCTCACTGACAGTAGAAGCAACCAATGAACCCCAGAGTGCGGCCCTTTCCCCGCCCTGGCCCGCACGGCCAATCGAATTCCGGGTTTGTTCAAAGAGCCGTTGCCCGACTCCGGGTGTCAATTGGGTGTTAAGTCCCTCTGTAAGCGCGGCAACTGTCCTACCGCCAATTCACCACTCACCCCCCAAGGACGGCAGAGAAGACCTGGCTTGAGCATTGCCTTTGCAGCACCGCCAGCAGCTATCGCCACCTTCAGCGCCATGACGAAAAGTGAGGACCTCTACAGGTCAAAACGTTAAGCACCGTTCTCGCGATAGTTAGGCACGGGCGAGAAATCCGGGTCCGGGGGTGAGAAAAGGCTAACACTACGCACGCGCACGGTTACGCCGGTTCCTACGCCCCCTTCCGGTGCCTGGAGCACTGTAGCGGCCATCTTGGGGAGGGGAAGGTTGAGAAGGAGGGAAGTACGACCGGTTTGGGGCCCTGGCTAGGGAATCGGACACGTCAGTGCCGCCAGCGACGTCACCAAGGCCGACCCAGTCCGCCGACGCACGATTGGGTGCTGAGGCCGCTTACGCGTCGCGCTTCCTCGTCTGCTCCGCATGTTCAGGGCGGCTTGCTCTCTTTCCCCCTCGGCAGAGAAGAGGCGATGGCGGCGATGGCATCTTTCGGCGCCCTGGCGCTACTCCTGGTGTCCGGCCTATCTTGCTGCTCAGGTAGCGGCCTGGCCGGAGCTTGTTTCGGGGCGCGCCCCTGTCCCTTGTCAGGTGGTGCTGGGGGAGGAAGGGTGTGCGCGAGGTGGGGATCTGGCCCTTCCCGGGGCTCGTCGCTACTGGCGGGATCTTCCCCAGATGGGTGTCGTGGCGACCAAAGCACCACACACACGTTTACCCGGCAGCCAGGCTGCAGGAAGAAACTTCCTTGTCTGCTTTTGGGAGAGCCCCAAAGCAGCACCATACTCTGACCACCAGCTCCAGCAGGGAAACTGATATGTACGTCTCTGGTTCCTGTGTTAGAAGGTAGTCGCACAAGAGCAGTGCTGGCAGCGAGGAATCAATGCTGCATAGGCCAAGCTTCCCCAACAGAAAGCTAAGAGAGGGAGCAAAAACACTCCAGGCAAATCAGAATAAGGGCACGAAGCAAGTTAGATAGGGAACTAATGAAGTGAGCAAAGGCTTTTAGTGCCCAGAGCCTCGACTTTTCGTGAGACCCTGGTATATCTATCCCAACGTTCATAGCAAAATTGAACTGTGGACAGACCCATTGATATTTGTGAGCCATTTGTAACATCTGGTGGTGGGATTGAGCCCAGTCTGCAGACCAGGCATGTGTTTTGAAAGTTGTTAGCACCTCAGAACGATTTGGTTTATGTACATACATACTAGCCTCTGGCCATCCCTCCTACCCACCTCTCAGAGAATTCTCCAGTCTGTTGCTAACAGTGTCTTAAAAAGAAAAACCTGACTGTAAAACCTCTTAGGGGGTTCCATGGTGTGCACAGGGAAAGGCCCAGCTGAGCAGGTCACAGGAAGGTTGGTGGAATATGGCATTTTCCTCTTGCTGTTCATGCCGGTACAAGGTCTTCTCCAGCTGATTCGGTCATACTTTCAAGACATCATCACATTTGGAGAAGAGTTAGATGAGAACTTTTCCTCAGAGGTGTTTAGTTTACAAAGACAGGTTTGGTGTTTGGGGCCAGAGTTTACTTCTCTCAGGAAACACTAGGACTAGTCTTAACATTCTCTCAGCTGGAT
The DNA here is from genome assembly GCA_964023405.1 of Apodemus agrarius. Lineage (NCBI taxonomy): Eukaryota > Metazoa > Chordata > Mammalia > Rodentia > Muridae > Apodemus > Apodemus agrarius. The sequence goes on from OZ030010.1 coordinate 147,644,444, forward strand.
GGGTCTAAAGACCCTTATCTTGAAAGTCCCTATGTGTTGACAACACCCCATTTACTACTGTCTGCACAGTAGGCTAGTGAGGAAGTACGCGGCTCTGAATTGAGGCTGCCTTGGCCCACTGGGCTTCTGGGGTACTTTAGGAACGGGTGAGCTGCTTTGTGACCTCCCTGTCATAGATTCAGATACTAATTTGATAAATCAGCCCCTGGCCTGCCTCAAACATGCCTGTTCCTCCCATGTTGTTGCATCAAGGCTCACCTCTGCAAAGCTTTCCCTACTTTACCCTGGCCTGTCTCTACAGCTCTCACTGGCCCCTTCCACTATACTTCTGAGTACTAGGATCCATCTCCCAGGCCCCACCTTCTGTCAGGAATAGAAGAATTTTGTGTCCTCAGCTCACCAAGTCTGAGAGGCGGAGCCAGGGTAAGCCCTTTTGCCTGGAACACACAAATTGGCTTTGCCTCCTCCCCACAGCAGAGGCCTGCCTGGAACCCCAGATCACCCCTTCTTACTATACAACTTCAGATGCCGTCATTTCTACAGAGACTGTATTCATCGTGGAGATCTCACTGACCTGCAAGAACAGGGTCCAGGTGAGACAGTGGGGACTCAGCAGAGAGGGTGCAGGGGAAGAGATGCGGGTGGCAGTTGACAGTGACCTGAGGATCCTATCAACAGGGAGAATAAGGATTCCAATTCACAGGGTGCAGGAGAGATGAGGGCACAGCGAGGTCAGATCCTAGCAAGTACTTCAAGAGCATTTTCCTGACCTGCTTGGTATGCTTTGCCTCCATGCAGTAATGTGGGTAGACACCCCACTGTTTCCTGGATGAAGGTCTGGAATGGGAGAAAGAACTAGGGTCAGGCCCAAGTGTGTGTCTGTATGAATGTTCTGTAAGTTTAAAATAGAAAAACCCCAGCCTGAACCTTTAACCTGCTCTTCCAAAAATCTAAAAAAAATGAAATTGGAACTTTTGGGGAGACAATACTCCTAGGGTTAAACACCTCATTTAGTTCCTCCTTCTCAAGATCCAAGAAATAACAAGTCCATTTTTATCATCCCATCCCTGTGTACAGCTAACAGACTTGTTGTGGGTTAGGATAAACTGGCTATAAGGGATATGTAGTTTTATCGCTAAGGAAACAGATGAAGAAAGATATGACAATGTCCATGAGTGAGGCCTAGCATGGCTCTGGGCTGTGGCAGGGCTAGTTCCTGAGTCTTCCACAGCAACCTGTACCAACATAATATAGCCCTCTGCTGCCCTACTCTCCCTCCCCAGTCATAGTACTGCTTTGGGCAGCACAATGGGGTATTCTACATATGCCCAGAGAAGGGAGAAAAATGTGATTCTTGCTTTTTATTACCTCCTCCCCCCCCCCCCCATCCAGAACATGGCTCTTTATGCCGACGTTAGTGGAAAACAATTTCCTGTAACCCGCGGCCAGGATGTGGGTCGATATCAGGTAAGGGATACTGCATTCAGGGTTGTTGGGGAAATGGACCAAAGATTTAAGCACTGCTCATGGTGGTATTGTGCCAACACTAGCAGAGTAATCCCCCGTGTATCTGCTATGCCCGCCCCTTGCCAAACACCCAACCAGGTGTCCTGGAGCCTGGAGCACAAGAGCGCCCATGCAGGCACCTATGAGGTCAGATTCTTCGATGAAGAGTCCTACAGCCTCCTAAGGAAGGCGAGTATCATCTGGAGCTCCTTTGAGGCCCCAAGGAGGGAGGGCATGCCCTATTTCTGAAGTCCTCTTTACCCTGGTCATCCTGTATTCCCCTTCTGTAACATAAGCACTCTACGGGCCAGGACCAGCCAAGTGGTTGTCTTCCTGAGCTCTTGCCCCTGCTTCCTTGTCTCTTGCTCATTTGCCCCTTATCTGGGCAAATCACCCAGCACTTCTTGACCCCAGCACCTCCCTTACAGGCTCAAAGAAATAATGAGGACGTTTCCATCATCCCACCCCTGTTCACAGTCAGTGTGGACCATCGGGTAAGTGCCCTTGTCTTGGAAGCAGAGAATACAGGGCACACCTCATCTTTTTGGGTTGTCTAAAGAAAAGCTCTGATCCTCTGCAGTCCAGGTTCTGGGCTGTTGATTTGTGTGTCCTGAGAACAAGTGCTCCCGGGTGACTCCTCCATTCCCTGGCACTCCCCTGAGCTGTCTTTTGGTCTTTTTTTCTTTTCTTTTCTTTTTCTTTTTTACAGGGTACCTGGAATGGGCCTTGGGTCTCCACAGAGGTGCTGGCTGCAGCAATTGGCATAGTGATCTACTACCTAGCTTTCAGTGCAAAGAGCCACATCCAGGCCTGAGAGCAGCAACCTCAGCCCTCCATTGCTTCTTTCAATAAACAGTCACTATTTGACATGAGTACATTCAAGACACGGGGCTCCTGTGTCTATGGGGAGAGCTGGGGATCCAGCTGCCCTTGTCTGCCTGGACAGCAGATAATAATACTGAGCAGAGCTATATTTTCCCCAGTGTCCTCTGTTTTCTCTCTCCTTGTCCTGATTGTCAGCATAGCTTGGCCCTTGGTCTTCTCTTTCCTAGTGGTGGCCTCTTTAAAATAGGACCATCTTAGCTGGGCAGTGGTAGTACAAGCCTAAATCCCAGCACTCAGGAGGCAGAGGCAGGTGAATCATTGAGTTCAAGGCCAGCCTGGTCTACAGAGTTCCAGGACAGCCAGGGCTACACAGAGAAACCCTGTCTTGAGGGGAAAAAGGAGGATATAACCATCTTTCCTCACCAGTCCCCAGGGCAGAGCTGGGTCACCCTCGACTTTTGTCAGGAAATCTTCCCATGGTCAGCCTAGGGATGCAGGACCCTGTGAGTCTCTTGGACTACTCTGGGTTGGAGGACTCTTATTGTATCTTGTGGTTGGGAATGGCACCTTTCCTAATCTCCCTCAAGTTTAACAGTTAGAGCCATCACATAACTAGCCTTAATCTTTATGGTGTCTCCTGTGTGGGGGCTGATTATAAGCTGCATGCAAGTGCTAATGCACTTCTAGTTGTCACATGTAACACCTGCCCTAAGCATAGGGGAACACTCCTGGACTCCACACCTAACCCTAGCGATTCCATGTTTCTTCTTGGTCTGCTGCTCCTCAGACCAGGAAGTCCAGCATCCAGTTTACTGCTGGATTTTTGAAGAACAGCCTCCCACACCTCCCAGGAGTACCCTGTTTTCTACTGAGATGTCTGCTCACTAGAGTATGAGCCAGAAGCCTACTTGAGTAGTGCTCCATGTCATCTTTTTACACAGGCTGGACACGGGTCACTTGATTAGTGCTCTGTAGTACCATGGAAGCCTAGTTGGGAAGAGGCTGGATGCAAGTCCCAAGTAAATGCATCCTACCACATGCATAAAGCTACTTTTCTAGTGCTTTCTCCTGGATAGGTCATTTAAAGAGCTGGCCATCCCCTAAGAGTGGTGGGGACTCCTTAACCTCTGTGAGTGTTGGCTGGGGGACTGGATGTGAACACAGCTTATGGTTCAAGTTTATCCAAGACAGGGTGTCTGCCATCCCCAGTTCTTGGGATGAATCTGGGATGCACTAGGGAGTAGTACTATCAGAATTGAACACTGTAAGCAGCAGGATCAAGAAAGGCCAGAAGAGGAAAAAGTAGCTTCTCTCCTTGGCTGCTAAGATAAAAATGGCAAGTGACTTTTCTATGTAGTGCCAGTAGTCAGTGTAATCAGGAAATGGCAACAGCTGTTGGTGGAGTAGTTGCTGTTATCTAGTTCTGCTTCCACCACCTTGCCAGATGGCAATGACAGCCAAATGTGAAGTTGCTGTTCCAACTTATCAGTAACCCAGCTGCCCTGGTGCCACCTCTCTCTGAGCCAGTCAACACTATAAGCTTCAGAGCAGTATCAGCCCACCTCCTGGCTCTAAGAACCCAACATCAGAGAACAATGGGGTTACCCAGAAGTTCCCAGTAGCTGAAGGGATGCCCAAGGAATACTTGACTTTGTTCTCCTTCACTGGAAAGATGATGGGGCTAGAGAGTATAGCTATCTTTTGCTACTTTGTGAGTTCCTTCGACCCTCTAATACCAGATAGCAAAAAGGAGGCAAGGTTATCATTTTGACTACTTACTGATTAAATTCCTTGGGGAAAGTTTGATCAGGTTAATTTGTTTCTTTGTAGTACTTAAATGTAACTTGACTAACAAACAGCCACCAACCCACCTGTCTCTTTGGTCCTAGCATTTATATATCCCTTAAAGATCACATAATTGCCGGGCGGTGGTGGTGCACACCTTTAATCCCAACACTTGGGAGCCAGAGGCAGGCGGATTTCTGAGTTCGAGGCCAGCCTGGTCTACAGAATAAGTTCCAGGGCAGCCAGGACTACACAGAAGCCCTGTCTCAAAAAACCAAAACACACACACACACACACACACACACACACACACACACACACAATTACAGAAACTGTTTGCAGCTGACAAAACCCTGCCTCTGCTAGAGCATGTGTCAAACCATAGTCAGTTGCTATGGACAATACCCTCCTGAAATTGAAGCTAAAATGTGTAGTAGTTCTGTGTTTTTCAAAGAATCCAAAGCTGTCACTATAGGAAAGGCCCCTAAAAGAATCTGGAACTAGTATCTAGCCCCTGCTTTCCCATTCTCACTACAAGACTATTCTCTCCCTACTCACCAGCAGGACTGTCATGTGTATTCCCACCCAGACCCAGCCTTCCCAGCAACAGGATTCAGCTTCTAGGAATGGACCCTCAGATATCCCACATCCATCTTGGCATCTTGCCCACCACCAATCTGCTGTAGAAATACGGGCATGCAGGAACTAATGTGCAAATAGCATGATGGCAATGAGCACAAGTCCACATCAACAGAGCAAAAAGGCAGCTTGCTTTATTCTTGGGGTATAGGTGGGGAGCAGGGGCATCCTGTAGCATCCAATGAGTTTCACCAAGCCTGAAAGGCACCAAACAAGTGGCACATTTTAAAGTTGCATCACCTGGAAAAGGCTCTAAGCCATCTCCCAGTCACCCCACCTTCCTTTCATTGGGCCAGGCCTTCCAACTCCCACCAAATCATCTCTAGACTAGGTGAGGTCTTCTGTATTGCTCATTGGGTTTGGCCCTCCTTGCTTAAGCCACTAAGAAGAGTGGCTCTGCTCCACATGGCATAGACAGATTCTTTTTGCATGGATACTGTGCCCCAAATCCCTGTGATGTCATTTTCCTTCAGTCACTGGCAAGAGAGGTGGGCCTCCATGGTTAAGCCTTGAAAGCCAAGGCGGAGCCCCCCCCCCCGCCCCATACTCCTCAGAGTAGAGGCCACCAGGACAGCTGCTTTTTATTCTTCCCCATCCTCTTCCTTTTCCTCCCACCCAACCCTCCCTCTTTTCCTCCCCCAACCTCGTTCCCAGCCAGCATTCGGTGGGGTCCACCTTTGTCAGGCTGCCTAAAGGAGCTGCCAGCCCCCAGAGCAGGCCCACAAAACAGAAAACAACTATTGGCAAGCACAGAAAAGAAAAACCACAAAATTCAGGGTTGCCTTTGTCTACAAATAATTGCAGCTCCTAGGAGGGGAGAGGTCGTGCTCAGCATGAAGCTGGACATTCTCTTGTGCTCAGGATAGTCCACCTCACCTCTCTGCACTTACTTCCCTGTCTCCAAGAATGTTGCAAGAATACCATGTGTATGCCTCTATGCTAGTTGTTAGCATAGCTTCTTGGGGGAAAGGAACTACGTGTGAGAAGTGTCCCTTCTTGGGGCTTTCTATTACCAAAGTCCTGTGCACACATACATATACAGGTAGGAGTGTGCATGAGCACAGCGTGCAAGCACACACATTGACACACACTAGATTCTAAGGGAGGGTGAGGGTCAGGCTCTCTAGGCCTGGGCTGGGCTCCTGATGGAGCAACTCAGACAGTGGTGACAGAGAGCAGAGGGTTGTAGATCCTTTTTCCATCAGCTGAGCGGGCACCATGGGCCAGCATCTCCTGGATGGTGATCCAGTTGTCCAGAATCTTCTTGTTTCGCTTCTTCATAGTCTTACGATGGCTCAGTGCGATGATGTTGAGCTCAGGTTTGCTGTCACCATTCTGCTGCTCCCTTAGACACTCCAGACGGCTCTGCATCATGAACTCACGCCGCTTCCGTTGCTCCCGTGCTCGGATCAGGTGTTGCTTCCTCTCTTCCTTGCTCCAGTAGCGGCCCATCTTCATCTCACTAACTGCATCATCATCAGTGGTCATACCACTGCGCTCCTCTCGGATCTTCAGGGCCCTGGCCTTCAGCAGTCGGTCTCGCACAGGTCGCTTGGCCACATAGCGGGTCCCATCACTTCGCACCTTCACCTTCCACTCCATGCGCGGTGCTTCGACAGCTGCAGCCACCACCCCACCCACCCGAGGACCACTAGCCAAGCTCAAGGAGCCATGGCCCAGATCCTCCAAGGTGCGTGGTGGGGCCAACTGCACACAGCTGTGGTACTGCTCAATCTCCTGGCCACGATGGCGCCTGGAGAGGTAAGGGCTACCTTCAGGGCCCACACGTTCCAGAGTAACACTTGTCTTGGTGCTGCGGCGGATACGCTCTTCTGTGTGCTGTCTCCGGCCCACTTCAGGATCCCGAGAGAGTGATCGGAACTTGGCTGGGCTCCCTGGTGAAGGAGCCCCCTTGAGGTGGGTGGTAACAGGAGGGCCAGAAGGGGTCCGGTTCAAGTTGGAATTGCCAGCAGCAGATCGCTTCAGGGGGCTCTGAGGCAGAGGCTCCACAAGAAGTGGAGTGCTGCGGCAGCTCTCTCCAGTGTTGTAAGCGCTAGTGCTATCCTTGTCTGATTTCTCTGGCAGTTCAGAGATATCGGACAGCTCATGCTTTTTGGGCTCACTGGATGCCAGGTCATAGAGACTCTCCTCTTCCAGCAGCCAGGCCTTCATACAGCGCTCCCGCAACTGCTGCATCTTCTGTGCCCGCAAAATATTGCGGCACTTGAACTCTAGGTGCCGAAGTTCCTCCTCCAGCATGGCCATCTCATGGCCTAGGCTCTCATTACGGTTGACATCTAGGGCACTGTTGCCACTGGAGGCCCGGGAGAAGAAGATACCCAGCTGGTTGCCATTTTCCAGGTGGCACTTGATCTCCAGCAGCTCTCGGTAGCGTTCATACTCCTCATCGGTAAGCCCAGGCAGGTCAGCCCCTCCCAGCCCTGCCCCCTCAGCTAGCAGAGAATCCATGCTGAAGTGGAAGTCCCTGCTCTGTAGAGCATCCCCTTGTAGACCGAATTTGCGTAGGCTTCCAGGGGTGTTGGTGGTGCTGGGAGGTTCATCCCCCAGCAGGTCATGTTCAGAGCTCTCTTCATTGCGCGTACTCTCATCAGTCCGGCCCACCCCGCTGTCCAGGTCCTGGCTGTTGCTCAAGCCTGGGTCCCCATCAGGAGCCCCCTTCTCATCATTTCCAGTCTGGGACAGAAATGACAAACACAGTCAGTTAGGTTCTTATAGACAAGTGTGCTATAGAAGGACTAGAAAGAAGTTCACAGCTTGCTCCTCTCTCTAGGCCCACACTGGAAGCCAGTGAACAGTTCCTTTTTCCTTCCTCCCCTTTTCCTTCCCAGTTAGTAGGCCTTCCTTCCTTACCTGCTGGACAGGGGGTGACTTTAGCTTCCGGGCACGAAGGTCCCCTTCATTCTCAGATCCAAAGTCATCTAGGAAGTCATCTCTGTCACTGTCTTTCCACCGCTTTGCAAGCTGCAGAGACAAACATGAGCTAACCAACACTTTAAAGACCTCTCCAATGTCCTTCCACCTTGCCCTAGACCCTATGCAGTCAGTGAAGTAAAACAAACCAGCAGCCTTCAAGACAGAAAGCCTGTAAGTTTCCCTGTGTCACCATTTCAGATAGACATACACACCTGGCTCTCAGGCCGGGCCACCAGCAGGGAGATGTTGGTGTTCTCCTCCTGGCTCAGGATGGCCACTGCCTCCTCTCGGTTTTGGACATCCATTCCATTAATCTGCAGAGGTTCAGGGGACAGTCAACAAGTATGTTAGTGGGGGACTGGCTGTGCCAAGGACAGGGTCTTGAACTCTGGGAAGGCATAAACTAGCAGAATACATTAGGGTAAAGGATGGCCTGCCCTGTACAAGAGCATATGTGCTCAGAGAATGGAGGAGTAGAAGTGGAGGGTAAAGAGGGCAGGGAGGTGTTGGCAGGAACACATGGGACCTACTCAGGGCAATTGAGCAGAACAGAGATGAGATTTGTCCCAGGACATGGTCAGTTCCAGGGTAGGAAGCCAGGTTCTCAGCAGAAAAGATCTAGGAAGGGATTGAGGAGAGGGCAGGACAGGCATAGCCTGACTTCTAGTGCTCACCTGGATGATTCTGTCTCCCTCACGGATCCGGCCATCTTTGGCTGCAATGCTGTTGGGATTTACCTGCAGGACACATGCATCTTGGGGACTTGGGCACCTTTGATGCCTTTTTCAGTGTGTGTGTGTGTGTGTGTGTGTGTGTGTGTGTGTGTGTAAATGGGGGAAAGAGTGTGTCAGCTTGGGATGGTCCCAAGGCAAATGCCAGGCTTGCTCACTCTCCTATTTCACCTCAGACTAGCAGCTTCTAAACTCTTAAGAAGCAGGGGTGGGACAGTAAGCTGAGGCAGTTTACTCCCTCAGCTTGAGAGATACAAGGTGACCAGGAGCAGTTCCGTATCCTCTACCCAATACTTCAGTGGTTTTGCCTCTATACCTTGTACTACTATATGCATCAGTCTTTCTTTTTTCAATGCTAATGAACCTACAGCCTTGTGAATGCTAGAAAAGCATTTTACCATTGATCTATACCCCCAACTTCATGGAAGCTTTACTTTATTTTTTTCTTTATTTTGTTTTTTGTTTGTTTGTTTGCATGTATGTGTATGGCTAAATGAAGGTTCTAGTGGAATCCAGAAGAAGGTATTAGATCCTCTGGAACTGGAGTTAGAGGTGGTTGTGAGACAACCTATGTGAGTCCTGGGAAGTAAACTTGGGTCCTCTGAAAAAGCAGTAAGAATCATCCTTCTAGCACACTTCCCACACACATACTCCCTTTTAAAACCTCAAGCTCACAGAAATCTACCTGTCTGCCTTCTGAATGCCTCTGGATTACCCAAACCTAACTTGTTTGTTTTTTAAAATAGGGTCTCATGCAGTTCAGTCTGACTTTGAACTATGTAGCCAAGGGTGACCTTGAAATCCTGATGCTACAAAGTGTTGGGATTATGGAGGCCACCACACCCAGATCAGAGGCTTTTCTTTCTTTTGGGGGGGAGGGTGAGGTGGCAGGAACTAGGCACTGGCATGTGGATAGATGCTTCTTCATAATGAAAATACATAAAGTTGTGTGTTAAGGGCAGTGGAACCTTTTCCATTTGGAAGAGTAGCTTTAGTAGAATAGTGCTAGCATACATCTGCCAAAGGGAAGAAAATGGGGCGAGAAAGGGGGGAAATGGGCCCCATTAAATCCTTGATGTCTGGGTACAGGTCAGCAGGACTGTCTCCCTGGATATACTGAAACCATAGCCACCCTGGCCTTGACACCAACAACCTACTGTGACACCTGTGGGGAGGTACTTAGGACCTCGGGGCAGCCCTAAATCCTAGACAGGCTTTGTGGAAAGACCCCAGAGCTGGACTAGAACAGCTCTAGGGCTCTGTGTGCCAAAGCCTGCTGTAGCACCTCTCCATACCTCTCCAACGTAGATGCCTAGGTCCTCCTCATCATCTGTGCGATAGCACACCATCAGGCCCAGCTTGTCTTGGTGGCTGTTTTTACACAGCTCCACCTCCTGCCACAAGAGGTAGGGGAGGAAGTAGAGGTATAAAGAACTGAAGTGTATAAGCAAGGATGCCTGCAGCCTTGGCCCAAACTCTTCCCCCTGGCACCCCCCTGCCTTCTGCTTCAGTTACCTGAACTGAGTGTGTAGCCCTTCTCCTTGAAGGGTCCCTTCTCTTACCATCCTAAATGTGCGAGTGTTCAGTGGTTTCCCTACCAGGAAACGCCCAAGACACAAGATGTACAGAACACACAGGACACAGACATGCATGGGACACAGAGTCACCAATACAGACATAAGGAACACACTACCTCACCCACACCCTCCCTGACTCAGGCTGATCTCTATTGAGAAAGGTCATGAGGCCCAGCCACCAGGGGGCAGCAGGAGCCAAGCCTGGGCAGAGCTGCAGAAAGTGAGCCTGCACAGACTTTTGGTGGCTGCAGGTTCTGGCCAGGCAGGCCAGCCACTAGGCTCACCTCGTACTCCAGCTCGTCCATTCGCTCTGCCTCCTGCGGGCCGCCCTCCATGAACTCCGCTGGGTCATAATACTCATGGCTGATGGGGGGGCTGCCCAGGAGAAGGGGGGGTCAGATGGGCCATCTGCTTCCTTGGCACCCTAGCCCCAGCTCCAAGCTGACCAGTCCCAGTATAGTAAGCAGAGAACCCTGTTGTAGATGTACTTCTAGAAAAAGATGTACAAGCTACTGCCTCTAGAACCCTCTTCTCTGATCAATACAAATGCTGTGGAAGGATTGGGAATGTTCCTCAAACGAGCTCACAGGGGTCCATCTTAAGGACCTAGGCAGGTACACCTAGCTCTCCCTGTCCCAACTCCCAGACCAGGAACTGACTTCTCCAAAGCTCTAAGGGCCCAGGCTGCCTCTGGCACTGTACCCATTCATGCAGAACCCTCAGCAGTTACCCAGGTCTTCTGCAAAGCAGCATGCTTCTGCCTCCAGGAAGGGGTTGTCCTCCTTGCCCCAACATTAAGACTGACTGCTCACTGCTCTATGGCCTACCTCTCTAAACAAAAGGGTTCCCAGGTCACCTCCCTATAGCCCCAGTAGGATTAGCAGAATGAGTCAGTGCTGCTCACATGGTAACAGCCACCAGGCCAAGATGAAAGGCCCTGCTTCTTAGAAGGCCAAAGAAAGAAGCTGAAGGGATGGAGGAAATTCAGAGCAAGTGGAAGAATGGGACAGACAAGGGATGCAAGAAGATTCAAGAAGAGATGCTTGTGAGGAGGCAGAGACGATGGCAGCAGAAGAGGAAAGAAAATGAAAGAGCAGCCAGGTCCCAGGCACACAGGCTTCCCCTCAGCCTTTCTGCCAGCTGGTTGAGGCTAGAGACCTGGAGATTCTGAGCCTGAGTGTCATGGTCAGCTCTAGTGGTCAAGCCTGCTTCCTGCCCAAGAGTGGCAGCTGAGTTGTGTCTCCCCACCATGGCTAGAACTGCAGCAAGCTGCCTGTGGGTCACATAGGAACAGCTGCCCAGGTGGCATGTCCTCTCTGGAGGCAGGGCCCAGGCCTCCTGAGGGCAACTCACAGCTCAGAGAGGACGTACGGCTCCAAGATGCCCATGGGTGGAGTGGGCGGGCGCAGCTTGCCCAGCGCCATGATATGCTCGAAGGTGATGTCGGTCTGAGTGCCACTGTCCACCAGCTGAAGGTCATGGCAGGAGCTGTCCCCCCGCAGACGGGGGCTGCGTCTCAGCACCTGAATCACCAGGGGCTCCTTGGAGGCACGCAGGGCCTCTAGGGTTTGCTCCTGAGACAGCTTGGAGAGCTCCTTCCCGTTCACCTGTGGCAGAGATATGCCTCTGTGAGAACCCTCAAGAGCATGCTTTTCCCCTCTGGAAGTGAAGTCCTGCAGGACCCTGAGCTGCTAACCATCACCTAGGCCTATTCAACCAAGAAATCTCTCCACCCACAGTCCTGGCTACCCCTAGTGCCCTCCTTCCCAGGCAGACTCCATTTGTCAGCCTTCAACCCAGAGTTCTGTCTGTGTGTTGCTGAAATCCCCTCAAAGCCAGGTGACTATCTGTACAGGGTATGAAAATTCTGTTATCACCTTGAAACATCTGCAGTCCCTCCTCCACCAGGAACCATCCAGAGCTCCTTGATCCTCCCACAGGATCTTCCTCTTTTCTGGCAGCACTGAGGCCAGAGACAAATAGAAGACTGCAGAGTTCCTTAATAACAGACAAACTAGCCAGCCTCAGTGACTATCAATTTGTAGCACGCAGCACTGAGGCCAGAGGATGGCTGAGTTGAACAAAGCAACACACACAGGGAAGGGGTAATGGAGAAAACAGTAAAATGTAAAATGTACAAAGCTGTTTGTTCCTTTTGATGATAACTGACTTGTTGAAGAGACGGTCTCCTGACACTAAAAAGGTCTGGAATTGCAAAGTGTCCTTTAAAAGGTAACAAATGGTGGCCATTTGGGGGGATACTTGCTATATACCAGGTTGTAGACAAGGCCCCTTAAAGTGAGCCCTCACCAAATCCATAGCCCTGGCAACTTTAAGGGAGACACAGGTATTGCCTCTGTTGAGCAGATGAGGAAGTGGGGCTTAGCCAGGTAAACAAATTGAGTCAAGTAGAGCCCACACAGTGGCCAGAGAGCCTATACAGGGAGGATGCCTGAGGCAGAAGCAGGACCAGGAAGAGCAGAATGATGGGTGGTGGGGATGTCTTTCAGACAGAAGCAGGCTGAGGCCCTGTGTAAGAAAGGAAAAAGCCCATTACTGAGTGGGCAAGCAGGCAGCCTCAGCTGGGTGTCAAGCAAATGTTCCTTGGTAAAAGGCTGACCTCAGCCAACCAGAGTCTGTTAAGTTCTGGAGTAGTTTGCTTTACTCCTTAGGTCTTCCTTGGAATTGACAAAAAGAAAAAGAAAAGAGAGAGAGAGAGAGAGAGAGGGGGAGAGAGGGGGAAACATAACAAACAGATGCCACCAGAATTCACGGTACTTGTTAAAGTCCAGCAAAAAAAGAAGGAAGCAGTTTGTAGAGATGGTAGTTACTGAAAAACTTTCTGGACTGAACAAGAGCACACCCATTTGTCCCACTGGGATGAGCATGGAGCTAGCAATCACTCCCACCTAGAAAAGAGGTAGGCAACATCTTTGAGTTGGTGCAAAGAAAGTGATGAGCCAAAAACAGAGGTGGCGGGCTGGAGAGATGGCTCAGTGGTTAAGAGCACCGACTGCTCTTCCAAAGGTCTTGAGTTCAAATCCCAGCAACCACACGGTGGCTCACAACCATCTGTAATGGGATCTGATGCCCTCTTCTGGTGTGTCTGAAGACAGCTACAGTGTACTCGTATATATAAAATAAATAGAATAAGTCTTTAAAAAAAAAACAAAAAACAGGTGACACTTGGGAGGCTGGAGGCCAGCCTGACATACTCCCCTACTCTCCCTCCCCAGGGGGATGGAGGGAGAGCTGGGTATGGTGGCTTGTGCCTTTAATACAAGACCCCAGAAAGAGTTCAAAGTCATCCTACATAACAAACCCGCAGAAGTTACAAGAAAACCTGTCAGACATAGAAAAAAGAAGGTAGAGGGAGGGAAGAAAAAACAAACAAGTGAGAAAGCTAGTTTTCTTAAGACACAGAACAAGGAAGAAAGCACTTGGAAAGGATGATCTCCTTGCTATGACTGTGGCTACATGCAGTTGTAGAAAATAGTTAGTTGTAAGTCCTCTGCTTTGCCTAGTTGCCCCAACATCTGCAAAGACCCTGTGTTATGCACTCACAGCATCAGCATCTGCCTGTTTCTTCTCTCTTCTGCCCTTTCAACCCCATAACACTAGATTAGGGAGAAAAGGGATAAAGAGGAAAGGATAGAGACCCCTGAATAAAGTCAGGGTCCAGAAATGGGGCGACATTATCATTAGACTAATTCCTGCTGATTGGGGGCATTAAGTTCCTTGGGGCAAGTTTGATCTTCACCATCAGGATATCTAATCTCTTCTTGTTTAACAAATCAGGGCCGGGCGGCACGCCTGTAATCCCAGCACTTGGGAGGCAGAAGCAGGCGGATTTCTGAGTTCGAGGCCAGCCTGGTCTACAGGGTGAGTTCCAGGACAGCCAGAGCTACACAGAGAAACCCTGTCTCAAAAACCAAAAAAAAAAAAAAAAAAAAAAAACAAATCAGGACCAACAACAACCAACCAACAACCCACCTATCAAGGCGGTAGTATTTATATACCCTTTGAAAAATTCTCAGAGTTCCAACTGCCACACAATTGCAGGAACTATCTATCTGCAACTGGCAAAACCCTGCCCCTGCTAGAGCAGGAGGCAAATCAGTCAGCTGCTGTGGACAGTCTGAAGTACCCCACCGCTGCAAGCTCCTTTATACCCTCCACTTGCTCTCAGAGTCTGTGTCGTTGACTGCGCCACCTTACCTCCAACCCCCAAGGACAGGTAGGGTCAAGTGTCGAACAGTCCAGGGCACAGGCAACACCCCACATCCCTACATCTGGGATTAAAATGGACACACATACCTATTTCTGTGTTTTTAAAAGACAGCAAATTCTTTTATTTTTATTTTTATTTTATTTTATTTTATTTATTTATTTATTTATTTATTTATTTGTTTTTGGTTTTTGAGACAGGGTTTCTCTGTGTAGTCCTGTCTGTCCTGGAACTCTGTAGACCAGGCTGACCTCGAACTCAGAAATCCACCTGCCTCTGCCTCCCAAGTGCTGGGATTACAGGCATGTGCCACCATGCCCGGCTAGAAAACAAATTCTTACTATATTTCTCCCCTTTTGTTTTAAGCCATTAATTATGCTGTGTGTCGGGAAATTATAAACATAAGAAATTATCGTGGGTAATTTCCTTTGGATCTATATTCATTGGTCCAGTGGCTACCCTTGCCTCATCACCTGTACACCCCTGGAAGCATAGGCCTTCTTTCTGGCTTATATTTAGAAAAACTACTGCTTTTAAAAATGCCTTGGGGTGGAGAGATGGCTCAGTGGTTAAGATCACTGACTGCTCTTCCAGAGGTCCTCAGTTCAATTCCCAGCAACCACATGGTGGCTCACAACCATCTATAATGGGATCTGATGCTTTCTCCTGGTGTGTTTGAAGACAGCTACAGTGTATTCACATACATTAAATAGATAAATCTTTAAAAAAAAAAGATATGCCTTGTTCATAATTTTGATACAAATGACCAAATTTCCCACAAAGCACTGCACATTTTGAGATCTGAAACCTTTAGCAGCTTGGCCAGTCAGTCTCTTCACAAATGACCGTATTTCCCAAATTGATATTGGAGACCTCTAGCTATAGCTTGACCTATATTAGCATGGTACACATTAGAACAAATATTGGTCGTATCCCTTATCCACTCATCCATAGGCTGTGCTCACTCCTTGAATTATCCTCTGTCTCCTTTCTCTCCTGAACTTTTTATTGTTGTTTGTTTCTCTATATAGCCCTTGCTATCTTGGGACTCTGTAGACCAGGTTGGCCTTGAATTCACAGAGATCTGCCTGCCTCTGTTTTCCCAAGTGTTGGGATTAAAGGTATGTTGCACCATGCCTGGATTCTTTTTTGAGTACCCTGAATTTTCATGTCCTAAAATGCAATTTACCTCCATTTTTGTTGTGGGTCATATCTATAATTCCAGCATTTGGGAGGTAAAAGCAGGAAGATCAAGAGTTGGATGTCAACTTGGACTACATGATACATGTGGTCCTCAAAAACAATAAATAAATAAACAAATAAATAAATAAATAAACAAACAAACAAACTTCAAGTTTGTCTATTGTGGAACATTCTACAACTATAGAAAATCAAAACTGCTTGTGATCGTGGGGATGTATGTTATGCTGTGGCCCTGCAGGCACAATCCCAGTCTTTTATTTATGTGTATTATGAGGTAGTGGTAAGTCCTTTAAACCCTACTGGGATAGATCCTACTATATAGCAAGACCATTTCCAGTGTTTTGATATGAAGAATATAGCAGCTGGGCGGTGGCGCACGCCTTTAATCCCAGCACTTGGGAGGCAGAGGCAGGCGGATTTCTGAGTTCGAGGCCAGCCTGGTCTACAGAGTGAGTTCCAGGACAGCCAGGGCTACACAGAGAAACCCTGTCTCAAAAAAAATAGTAGAATTATTGAAACATCTTCAAGGGAAACAACTTCTTTCAGGAAAAACATTTTCTTTTCTTTTTAAAGATGTATTTATTTTATGTATATGGGTACACTGTTGCTGTATTCAGACACACCAGAAGAAGGCATGGGATCCCCATTACAAATGGTCATGAGCCACCATGTGGTTGCTGGGAATTGAATTCAGAACCTCTGAAAGAGCAGTCAGTGCTCTTAACCACTTAGCCATCTCTCTAGCCCCTAAGAAAAAAACATTTTTCTAGGAGAGTTATATATATATATATATATATATATATATATATATATATATATATATATGGAGCTGGGTCTGGTGGCACAGAGCACTCAGGAGGCAGAGGAATCAGGACTTTAAGGTTACCCTCCTCTATATGGGGAATTAGAGATTAGTCTAGGCTACATGAGATCCTGACTCAAAAAAAGGGCGTGGGGAGCGGAAGACAGGGGAAGGTCAGAAAAACACTGCATCCACTACTGTAGAGGTCATAGTTAGCAGGCAGGCTAGGGAAAGGGCTATGCATAAGACACCAGCTGAACATCAGCCAAGATGTGTTGGGAAAGGCCTTTGACAAGGATATGAGGAATGGTCTTCACAGCAGTGGCCAGAGCCAGCTGTTAAAAGCAGACATTAATATCAGCATTGCGACTGAGAAACTCGCAACTGAACAAATGGAATTAAAAACAAAAACAATAAAGACTAAAGCCTTCTAGTTCTCTAATTGCTTTCCTACATTTTGCTGGCATTATTTCCATTCTGTATATCTGGAAGCAAACACTTGATGTGTGTGGCTGTACATTTCTTCACCCTGCTCAGTGGTAGCTTATAGTAGTGGCTTGAAATGGGCTTTAGTAGAGGATACACCTGGGAAATCAGCAAGTGTTCCAGCTCACTACTTAGTTTTGTTTTGTAATATCTGCTAGCTCATCACTACTCAAGTGGAAACAAAGAAGCAGAAGATGTTACAGATGATCTGGGGATTTCTGTGTGGAAGAAGTTACCCTGAAAACTCTAGGGAAGAAAGACAAGCACAAGTACAGGGTAAGATATTCAGGTAACACAGAACTGCAGGAATGCCTTTCTCCCTGGAATCATTAAGTTACCCAGCAGCAGTGTTACTATGGAAACCAGATCCAGGCACTGGGAAGAGCTTGCGGGGCAGGCATGTGGGGGCTGAGAACACACAGTCTTAGCACCTTAGAAAAGGAGTCATCAGAGAGACAGGCCAAAGGACTCTCCTGGCCCAAGTGGTAGCCATACCCATTTGACTCTTCAACCCTTATTCTTCTTCAGGCCATAGTGATTCTTAAGAACTAGTGAAAGTAGATAAGAGAAAGTAACAAGGAAGACGTTCTTCTAAAGTGAGCAGGTAAAGGCTCCTAATGCAGAGTAGTGTAGGGCCAGGTACATGGCCAGAGATGACAGCAGCTCTTATCCTGCATGGAATTCTGCCTGGTCCCCAATGGTTTAAGGCATTTCTGATCTTTGGAGTAATATTCTGTAGAAAGTATTCAGGCCTAGGAGTGTAGCATGCACAAGACCCATTTCCAGGGCTGGAACAAAAATGGCATAGAAATCCAGTTGTGCTTTCACCAGCCTCCCCTTTGGCCTCACAGGTAGCAGTATTCAGGTGGTGGTTTAAATAGGTGGGCCCCATAGGCTCATATGCTTAAATGCTTGGCTCAGAAGGAGAGGCACTATTACGGTGTATGACCTTGTTGGAGTATGTGTGGCCTTGTGGGAGGAAATGTGTCACTCACTGTAGGGGCAGGCTTTGAGGTCTCATTTACTTAAACTAAGCCTAATGGGGGCAGTCTCTTTCTGCTGCCTACAGATCAATATGTAGATCAGCTCCTTCTCCAGCGCTGTATCTGCCTCCCTGCCACCATGTTTCTTGCCATGACAATAATGGACTAAAGGTCTTAACTGTAAGCCAGCACCAAATTAAATGTTTTTTTTTATAAGAGTTGCTGTGGTCATGGTGTCTGTTCACAGCAGTAAAACCCTAGCTGAGATAGTTCAAATGCTGGAACTCAGCTGTAAGACACTCAGGATGACCTCTGCACTCACATATCTGTTGCTATCACCCAATACAAGCTCCACCAAACAAATCAAAATGGACTAGATATATAATTGGGGTGAGGTAAATGCCCTGCCTTGGGGATAAGTAAACAGTGTATATGGGGTGTAGGAAAGAGAGGATACTCCAAAGATGAAAACTGGGGGAACAGCAATAGAGAAAAGAGGCTGCATAAGACACAGCAACAAGAAAATAAAACTCAGTAGCTACTTAGTAAAGGACATCAAAGGGCAACAAAGTTATTCAGGGGAAAAGGGGGCTTAAAACAGTCAGGTACTAGATGTGAAGGATGCCTGTTAGGATCCTTGGGACAGGGACACCAAACCATCAAGAGCATGTATGTATTCCACATTCTAGACTAGAGCATATGTGATCTAGACTAAGCATTTATATCCTGGTCACAGCAGCCAAACAAGTTGGTCACTGGCAGAAGAGGCACAGTACACAGACAGGAAATGTGCAATTTATGAAAGAGCATATGTTTCTTTTTGCAAGGGAGTTAAGACATAATCTCACTAGATTACTTAGGCTGGTCTTTTAACTCTGTAGCAGGGGCTAGCCTAGAAATCTTTTTCATCTTCCTGCCTCTACCAAGTTCTATGGTTATAGGTACACACCACTATTTGATTTACATCTAACTTCTTAAAGGTATCAGCAATAGAAAATCTACCTGAAAATCACTTACACAGAATCCCTCTTCAACACCTGCTTTTCATTTCTTGCTTCTCATTCCGCAACATCATGCAAGTAATGTTCCATTGTTAAAACAACTAACCTGTCTGTCACCCAAACTGCTATGAGATCTGCACTATGTCCTAGAAACAGGAAGGCAAGTGAGTTGAATAGACACCTGACAGAACACAGTAAAGAAAATTATGAGATAGAGGCCTACACAACATGCCTCATGGGGATGGACCACAAAGGCTGAGGAGATTGCTCACTCTTAAAGTACTTGCCACATAAATTCAATCACTAGAATACTATGCTGCTAATTTTATGTCAACATGGCAGAAACTGGAATCATTTACCAGACTGGTCGTTGGGCAAACTTGTGGCACATTTTTTACACTTATGATTGATGCAGGTCAGCCCATCCCACAGAGGACGATGCCACCCTTAGGCTGGTAGTTCTTGGTATGACAAGAAAGTAGATTAAGAAAGCTATGGGAGGCTGGGAAGTGGTGGTGCACGGCTTTAATCCCAGCACTTGGGAGGCAGAGGCAGAGGGATCTCTGAGTTTGGGGCCAGCCTAGTCTACAGAGTGAGTTCTAGGACAGCCAGGGCTACACAGAGAAACCCTGTCTCAAAACAAAACAAATAAAAAAGAAAACCATGAGAAACAAGCCATTAAGCAGCACTCCTCCATGGCCTCTGCTTCAGTTCCTGCCTCCAGGTTCCTGTCCTGACTTCCTTTGATGATAGACTGTGATGTAAAAGTGTAAGTTGAAATAAACCATTTTCCTTTTTACCACAGCTATAAAAGCCCTAAGAAAAACATATTTTGGGAAAAATGTGTGTGCCGGGCAGTGGTGGTGCATTCCTTTAATCCCAGCACTTAGGAGGCAGAGGCAGGAGTATTTCTGAGTTCGAGGCCAGCCTGATCTACAGAGTGAGTTCCAGGACAGCCAGGGCTACACAGAGAAACCCTGTCTCGGAAAAAAAAAAAAAGAAAAAAGAAAAATGTGGGCACACTTCAGAGGAAGAGGCAAGTTGACGTCTATAAGTTGAAGGTCACTCTGGTCTATGTATCTCAAGTGCCAGGGCTGTATAGCAAGGCTCTGACTCAGAGGAACTGGCAGTAGACAGAGACAGACATAGAAAGACAAAGAGGAAGAGAGAAAGAAGAAAAATGCTGGAGTGTGTACACTTGCAATCCCAGAGCTAAACCAACAGTTGAATATCAAGCCAGATAAAACCCTGTCTCAAAAGCTAAGGCTAGAGAGATGGCTCAGTGGTTATGAACTTCCAGAGGACCTGGATTCAATTCTCAGCACCCAAATGGAAATTGATAACAAACAATCTGAAATTCCTGTCCCGGGGGATTCAACGCCCACTTCTGGCCTCCACAGACACTGTATACATGTGGTATACAGATATACATGTAGGCAAAGCACTCACACAAATAAAATAAATTTTGAAACAAAATAAAAAAAAAGAAGAGTCCAGCTTGAGGTACATGAGAGAGAGAGAGAGAGAGAGAGAGAGAGAGAGAGAGAGAGAGAGAGAGAACCAAGAAAGAAAAGAAAGAATGGAACATATAAGGGGGAAACAAAGTGTTAAAGAAGAGAGCAGTAGCATACAATGACGATAGCAGAACAGCATATGTGTTAGATGGGTACAATAAAGAGGCCAGGAAGATAGGGAGAATGTGAAGAAAAGAGAATTGACAACATCGAATTGTTTGAAAATTCCATAATGAAAGCTAATACTATATGTGCAAATTGAAAAACAAAATTTAAAGAAATTGCTTCTGAGCCAGGTGGTAACTCAAACCACTAAATGCCAGTACTTAAGAAGTAGGAGCAGGAGGATCAAGACTTCAAACCAAAAAAAAAAAAAAAAAAAAAGAAAAAGAAAGAAAGAAAAAAAAAGAAAAAAGAAAAGCCGGGCGGTGGTGGCACACGCCTTTAATCCCAGCACTTGGGAGGCAGAGGCAGGCAGATTTCTGAGTTCGAGGCCAGCCTGGTCTACAGAGTGAGTTCCAGGACAGCCAGGGCTACACAGAGAAACCCTGTCTTGAAAAACAAACAAACAAAAAACAAAAACAAACAAACAAACAAAAAGACTTCAAACCTAGTTGGGCAGTCATGGCTTATGCCTTTTAATACCAGCACTCAAGGCTAAAATAATGAGTTTGGTGGCAGCCTAAAATACATGAGATTCTGTCTCAAAGACAAAAAAAATCAAACACCAAAAAGTTTCTGGACTGGGAGTATAGTTTAGCAACAGAGCAACTACCTACTAGCATCTCCATTACTAGAGGATGTGGGGGATTAAGAAAGTACTTCCTTCATTAAATGCAACTCTGCCTCTCCTTTGGAACAATGTTAAAGGAATCTACTTTGTTTCCAATAATAGAAAAGTGGTACTTGCTAAAGGAAACTATTGTCAGAAAACAAAATTGTTTCCTTTGTCAAGTACAATCTACCTACTTTATAACAATCCAGAAGAATCCTTTACCTCCCAACACTTCCTATACTTGTAAACCCAGCTGCCAATACCATTCACTGCTGGCATTCCCCAAGGCCTGAGTTGGCCTTAGTCTGCACTGGCTATAATTTATGCTGTTTACATCAAATACAAATCTCAAGGTTGTTCACACCAGTTGCTCCTTCATCCTACACTACTAGCACCATTGCTTTAGTGCACAGTCACAAAATCTTTTTTGAAACAAGAACTCAAAGCAATACAGAGAGGATACAGAACATCTTAAGATTTGTACTAAAGTCCCCAGCAATTGCCACCTAAGAAACACCACTCCCTGGTTTTGCACTGTTTCCTTTGGATGACAGACTCTTCAGCATTCAAGTCTACTCATTTCCCAATTTGTTGCTGAGTTTGAAAGCCTTGGCTGTGAAAGGGATTCCAAGCACAGTGGCCACCTCAAGACATCATGGCACTGGGCACTCCTCATTCCAACCTGATTTATTATCCTCTCCAAACACACAGTCAATAGGATTTTTTTAATTTTTTAAAAAAGATTTATTTAGCGGCTGGGCAGTGGTGGCGCACTCCTTTAATCCCAGCACTTGGGAGGCAAAGGCAAGCGGATTTCTGAAGTTCGAGGCCAGCCTGGACTACAGAGTAAGTTCCAGGACAGCCAGGGCTACACAGAGAAATGCTGTCTTGAAAAAAAAAAGACTTATTTATTCACTTAATGCATGTGATTACACTGTAGCTGTCTTCAGACATAACAGAAGAGGGCATCAGACCCCATTACAAATGGTTGTGAGCCACCATATGGTTGCTGGGAATTGAACTCAGGACCTCTGGAAGAGCTGTCAGTGCTCTTAACCACTGAGCCATCTCTCCAGCCCAGTCAATAGGATTTTACCTCAAAGTATAAAATAGTCAACTTTCTGTAAAGTAATTAGAAAGGCCTTTAAAGCTGGGTGGTGGTGGCGCACACCTGTAATCCCAGCACCCTGGGAGGCAGAGGCAGGCAGATTTTTGAGTTCGAGGCCAGCCTGGTCTACAGAGTGAGTTCCAGGACAGCCAGGACTATACAGAGAAACCCTGTCTCGGAAAAAAAAAATCCCCCCCCCAAAAAAAGAAAGAAAGAGAAAGAAAAGAAAGGCCTTTAAGAAAGGCAACTATTATTCAAATTTAACTGCAAGAATATTTGCATCAGTGTTATTATTATGGTATAATATACCTAACACAAAAGTAATTTTTAAAATATACAACCAAGCTGAACATACATTTATTTTAAGCATTTGGAAGGCAGAGACAGGCAGATCTCTGTAGGTTCAAAGACAGCCTGATTCACATAGTATACTTCAGGCCAGCCAGAAGTACACAGTAAGACTGTCTCAAAAAATGATAAAAAAAATTTAACCTAAAAAGTTTTTTTTATTTAAATATACAACCAAGGAATGTTTAGAGACTATAATGTAATACAGGCACCTGCATAACGCAATACTATTATTTTATTTCACATTTAAATTACCTAGAACAGTTTTTTATTCCAGACAGGGTCTCAGTAGTCCAGGCTAGACTTGAACTGTTGAATTTGTTTCCTGTCTCCTGAAATAATGAGTGGGTGGCTGCTTTGTGAATAGAGGAAAAGTGAGGAAAGTAGGATCCTCGATGTACCAATTCCAGTGTACTGTCAGAGGCGCCCAGACTGGGCATCTTGTGAGGAGAGTAGCCCATAGTCCCAGGGGCAAAGCACTGGTGATTCCTGGGAGAAGCCTGGAATCTCCCTTGGAAGATGGAGAGGAGGTCTGCTCCCATCCTAGACTAACAAAGTTGAAAGGTAAGGCAAAGACCAGTGGCAGCTAGTTCTCTGTGGGGCAGAGAGGGTTTGGAACACAGTGTTTCATCCTCACGCTCAACAGTATAATTTGGCCAGGCAGTAGTGGTCCACACCTTTAATCCCAGGAATCCGAGGCAGAGATAGGTGGATCGCTAAGCTTGAGGTCTACAGAGTAAGTTCCAAGACAGGCACAGGGAAACCCCGTTTCAAAAAACAAAAACAAAACAAAAAACAGTACAACTAGAAAGTGGTGGGACAGGACAGACAATTATATCTCACACTCCATGGCGAATGGCCATGTGACTCTGAGTCAGCTGGGATCCCCTGAGTACATAGGAGCAACAGATGAAGATGGCGTGACCCATGTAAAGTGCATTATTATTCTACCACAAAATGGAAAATGAACTGCTGAGATGTGCCCAAACATGGATGAACCTTAAAAATGGTTTATATTAAGCAAAAGAAAGCAAACACAAAAGGCACATATTGTATAGCATTCCACTGAAATGGAACGCCTCTATCAATCAAATCCATGGGGACAGAAAATTGTAATGGTTGCCAGGAGCTAAAGGATGGTGAGTGAAGAGCGGCAGTGTAATGGGTCTGTTTGCTTCGGAGGGGATGAGAGTGCTAGTGGGTGAACACTGGGAATAGAGGAGAAGTCACTAATAGCACATTTTACATTATGTGTATTTTACCACAATAAAAGTGAAAGCTATTGCTGATATCCACAGAGACCAGGGATGTCCTTACAAAAGAAAGGAAGGCTGAGGGAC
Source organism: Apodemus agrarius (assembly GCA_964023405.1). Lineage (NCBI taxonomy): Eukaryota > Metazoa > Chordata > Mammalia > Rodentia > Muridae > Apodemus > Apodemus agrarius. The sequence continues at coordinate 147,668,229 of OZ030010.1, forward strand.
ACTCCAGGGTTGAAGCTTAACTGAAAATGGAAATGCTTGCTTCCCTTTCAGACAGGATCTTACCTATCACATATATTCTCTCTGTAGCAGATATTATCTTTAAACTCCTGTTCCTCTTTCTTTTGCAATCTAAGTACTGATATTACAGGCTGATTCATTGCATAGGGCTGAGTGTTTCCTTCACTGCAGCTTCAAAGTCCTGAGACCCACAAGTGTCTCTGATGCTCCATTACACCTAAAGTTATAAAACAAGAGCAAGTAACTTGAGTATCCTGTAAGCATTATTGCTGGGGTTTGTTTTCTGAGATAGAGTCTCACTATATATACACCCTTGGCTGTCCTAGAATTCACTATGTAGACCAGGCTGGCCAAAAACTCAGAGTGCTGGGATTAAAGGCCAGCTTCACTACACCCAGCAGTTCTAATTACAAATGGTTCTTCTTTTTTTTTTTTTCTTGTCTTTTCTTTTTTTGGTTTTTTGGATTTTTTTTCCCGAGACAGGGTTTCTCTGTATAGCCCTGGCTGTCCTGGAACTCACTCTGTAGACCAGGCTGGCCTTGAACTCAGAAATCTGCCTGCCTCTGCCTCCCAGAGTGCTGGGATTACAGGCGTGCGGCACCACTGCCTGGCTATGAATGGTTCTTGATTTGAGATCATAAGGAGGCAGCCATAAAAAGGAAAAAAGAATGGAATCCTTTGACATTAACTTGTTGAAAACAGAATAGAATTCTAAAGTCATTAAGAGAGAGAACCAAGGACAAGAAACCAAAATTGGGAAAGGACAAAATAGATGGAGAAGAAACTGACCCGAGTGAGACAGACCACAAAGTTCAGTCTAAGTAGGCATAACCTTCTTTGGAAGCTTTTAAGTGGATGAGGACAACTCAGGACATCTGCTCCCTTTGGTTTTGAGTGTTTGGTTTTGTTTGTTTGTTTGCTTGTTTGTTTGTTTGTTTTGGTGGGGGTGGGGGACACTTTGTAGGGGGGGATTAATGATTACTGAAGAAAAAAATTCCTAAAGCCAAAGGTAGGGAATGACTAGAAACCAAGACCTTGAGAACGTGGGGCCACGCTGCAGCAGCAGATATGCGGGGGGCCTGAGGAGTACTCGCCCCGCCTTCTGAATCCGAAGCTACAGACAAAGGGAGCGTGGCCGCTACTTGCTTGCTGCTGCTGCGGCGGCGGGGCGGCGGCGGCGGCCGGGGGGGGGGGGATGGGGGGCGGGGGGCGGGGGGTGGTGGGGATGGGGGGCGGGGGGCGGGGGGCGGGGGGCGGGGTGGGGGGGCGAGGGCCGGGGGTCGGGGGGGTGTGGTGGCGGCGGGGCAGACGGGGCAGAGTCAGGCGCTTGGAGGCCCCCAGCACCGGTCATTCACAAGAGAATAAAAGCCCCACCTAAGGACACCTCCTGCGTTGTGCTTTGTTTGGCCTGGCTTCCTTGCGTGCTGGGCTGGGCTGGGCGGCCCTTTCCTACTAGTACAGGGTCTCCAGAAACACAAGGAAGAGGTGGGGCCAAAAGAGGTTGGGATATCTTGCAAGGCGTGAGAGTTCCTATATGGTTTGATAACCCAAGGCGTAGCTCGTGAAAGTACATCATTTCTAGGGAACTCAAGTGCCACAATCAGTCTGCCCTCCCCATTCTTCAGATGAGAACTCTGAAGCTGGGGAGAAAAGAAACTGGATGTTAGCCTCCAGTTTCCACAGACTCTCAGTTCCGCTTTCTGGAGTATACTAGAGATGGGTTGACTGGGATATGGAAGTGAGCAGTTCAACAGAGTGAAAAAAAAAAAAAAACAAGGAAACGCAGCAGGTCTTCAACATTCTGAGTTTACCCCACACACATGCAGTGGCCCAACAGAAGTTCCTATTTATGTTTTCCCAACTTGGGTTTCAAAAACTGTCAACTTCCAAGATAAACATCTCATGTTTTCTCTACCCAGATCTTCCCAGAATGCAGACCTGCTCTCACTTAGATATTTTCTGAAGCATTTGAAAACCCCAAACTACCACTCATTCATGTTATCATGTAATTTACCACAGATCCCACCTGGAACTTCTGAATCTCCAATTGTACCATGATATTGTCATCACTTCTTCTAATCATGAATCAAATTAAGGAACATACATCACTTTGACCCTTATCTATTTTAGTTGAAAACAACCTATCTAGGTTTTCTTTTTCACCTTTCATGATATGGGGCTCTTGGCAGAGTCCTTATAGAACAATATCCCAAAATCTACACTTGCTGACTTGGTCTCTGTGACTCAGATTAATCATTTTGGCAAGAACGCCAGCCATGTGATGACAACAGTGTCCTCACTTCTACCCCAATGTGTTCCAAGGTTGGAGATGCCCAACATACATAGTCAAAGTACATAGTCATTACATAGTCAAAGTAGTGACTGCAGTTCTCTTTGTGACAGGATCTTGCCATAAAACCCAGGCTAGCCAGCCTCCTGCCTCTGCTTCCTTAATCTTGGGATTATATGTGTACCACTATGCCTGGCATAAGGTGTGCTTTCTTTCTTATTCACAGTAACAGAAGCTGACCCTTACCTAAGTGAATTATTCCACTGGTAGCTATGAAATGCCTTAATTTCTATTACAGACTCAGCACATATTCCACCCACATCTACCAACCTGGAAAAGGCCTTAGCTGCTCACCACTCCCAATCTCTCTGTGCCGATCCTTTCTATCTCTCCAGGGCAGGAAGCACCTGCAAGACCTTTTTGAGTAGCTGGGGAAGTGGTAACTTCAAAGTTGCCTGTATATTCCAAAGAAATGTGCGGGTAGAAAGAGAGCCAGCTGCACACGGCACAGAATAGATTGTCTCTTAAGGCCTGCTTTTGTTTTAATAGGTCTGTGGTAAGGTCTCACCACTTCCTCCTCATACTGACAAAACTTGAGGCTTTCATTGGCTTTCTCCAAATTCCTATCTGAAGCCCTCACATCATCAGGAAAGCAACTTCACTCCCAGTTTGTGAGAAGGAAATGAAGACTCCAGAAACAGCCAGTCCCCATCCCACTCATCCCCACATCCCTTAATCTGGATTTACATTTGAACAAGGATCTCTCTTTGGTGGGGGTGGAGTCTGGCCTGGGGCCTCAGAGGGGATAAACCCTGGGGTGGAGGGGGTTGTGCACTGAGAAACAGAGACATACAAGATTCTTCCACAAAAACTCCTTTAGAAACTAGACCAGGCTCCAGCACCTTTCATCTCCAAAGCATCAGTATACATAATGCTGGCTCAGAGTTGGCTAAGATTCCCCCACCCCCTGACTGTTTAGAGGCCAACTGCCCCTCTACAACTTTAGTCCTGCCTGAGAAGCACACAGGAAGAAGGAATGTCCTATAAGGTCAATAGCGAACTTCCTGAAACCATACCCTTTGGGTGTTCAGTTTTCTCGTGCACAATAATTATTAGCAGCAGAGAACCAAAGCTCCCATCACCTCCTGCCAGCCTGGCAAGGTCCACAGATAGCTATAACCAGAATGTTATCTGTTCCAAGCACCAGTGAAGATCAGACACAATGCATTATGAGAAGGAAGTATTCTGGCATCTAATCCTGCAACTTCTTAGCCTGTTCCTTCTGTGCAAAAGACAAATTATGCCTCTACTGTTGTCCCTGTTCCTCTCCTAACTCATCCTCCATGCTACATGTCCTCAGAATTTTGGAGCCCTTTTTCTGTTTTTTTTTTTTTTTTTTTTTGCCCCCTCCTTTTTCTTTCTCACTAGAAAAACTCTCAGAATAAAGTAAAACAGTCTTCTGTCACTAGATGTTACACAAGTTCTATGTCTAAGAATCAACTGAATGGGCTGCAGCAACAATGACTTACTTCTACCTCTGCTATATCAGGGACCCAGTGTTGACCATGAAGGAGATATAGGCAAGGTGCTTTCATCAGCTTATCTACTATAAACAAATGCTTTCACTCATACATACCAACTGGGGTAATTGAGGCCCACAGGTAAGAATTAGAGTCAGAACTACTCTTACCTACCACCACATCAACCTGAATTAGACCATGGAAATACCCCGACAGGTCACAGGGCTGACATATATTCTGTGTAAATACAAAATTCTTAGTTTTGAAGTTTACTGAGGTATGATTACCATATGAAAACTGCATGTATTTGGAATATGAAGTGAAACAGGTTTTGTATATTATGTCCACATACCTACAACTGCTAATGTGTTTCTGTCACAGTTTATTTCAATTAATGATCTGTGCCAATCCCAGGAACCTATATACTTAAAAGAACAAAAACAAAACCCACCCTGAAAGCTATCTTCTGATCCCCACACATGCATCCTCACATACACAACATACATATTTTGTATATTGTGATCAAAAGTTTGGGCCTCTATTTCATAACATGATCCTATATAATAGTAGTAGTAGTAGTAGTAGTAGTAGTAGTAGTAGTAGTAATAAATAAGGCCAAGAGATGGAGAAATGGTTCAGCAGTTCAAAGTACTTGTTGCTCTTCTAGAGAACTCAAATTTGATTCTTAGCACCCACATTTTTACATACATATGTAAAAATGATAAAACAGAAAATCTTAGGATAATGGTACAAAGCAGGTTGACTATGTATGAAAGATAGCTGTTAAAATTGAATAACCCCGGCCAGTGGTGGCGCACGCCTGTAATCCCAGCACTTGGGAGGCAGAGGCAGGCGGATTTCTGAGTTCAAGGCCAGCCTGGTCTACAGAGTGAGTTCCAGGACAGCCAGGGCTACACAGAGAAACCCTGTCTCGAAAAAAAACCAAAAAAATAAAATAAAATAAAATAAAATAAAATAAAAAAATAAATAAATAACCCCAGGGTCTGGAGAGATGGCTCAATGGTTAAGAGCACTGACTGCTCTTCAATTCCCAGCAACAACCTGGTGACTCAACAACCATCCTCAATGGGATCTGATGCCCTCTTCTGGTATATCTAAAGACAGTGACAACATATTCATAAACATAAACAAATCTTTAAAAAAAAGTTCAGCACGCCTGTAATCCCAGCACTTGGGAGGCAGAGGCAGGCGGATTTCTGAGTTCGAGTCCAGCCTGGTCTACAGAGTGAGTTCCAGGACAGCCAGGACTACACAGAGAAACCCTGTCTCAAAAAAAAAAAAAAAAAAAGTTCAATAACGCATTTTCCATTCATCCCTTCCAGTGATTTCCTTCCCTCCGGAAAGGTTGAAGGGTGGGGAGGCAGATCCAAATTTCTTTTGCTGAACAGTGGGGAAGAGATCTCCACCATATCTGACACCTGGGATGGTGGCTGTCACAGCAGAGTTTAGTAAGCAGATGCTGGAAGAAAGCCTTCCAAGACTATCTAAAGGTCCAGCCTTTAATCCTGGAGGCCCTCGGGAGGCAGAAGCGGGTAAATCTGTGAGTTCTGAGCAAGCCTGGTATACAGAGCAAGTTTCATTATAGCCAGGGCTACTCAGAGAAACCCTGCCTCCAAAACAAAAAACAACAATCAGACCTGTCCTAAACTCACCTTTCCCCTAATGTAATATCTGGGCATAATGTTCCCAGAAGGAAAGCAAGCTAACATGCCAGCATCACAGAAGGAATGACAAGTTTAGGAAGACCAGGATGTAGAATTTGGAATCATATTAGAAACTTGCATGACGCCAGGCGGTGGTGGCGCACGCCTGTAATCCCAGTACTCTGGGAGGCAGAGGCAGGTGGATTTCTGAGTTCGAGGCCAGCCTGGTCTACAGAGTGAGTTCCAGGGCAGCCAGGGCTATACAGAGAAACCCTGTCTCGGGGAAAAAAGAAAGAAAGAAAGAAAGAAAGAAAGAAAGAAAGAAAGAAAGAGAGAAAGCTGCATGACAAGGGGATCTGCTCACTTAGAATGGGGGTGCCAAGCAGAAGCATCAAGAAAACCTCTGGGAAAATGCTTTGTACCATGGTCCCAGACGCATGCTGTTTCCAATCTTTCCATGCTATCTCACCAATAGTCATCCTTTTTGTCTGGGGGAAGTCTTGTATTTCACAAGCATACTCACTCCTACAGTCCATTCAGCCTGAATAGACATGGACATGAAGTTCTGACATCCTACACTAAAGGACCTGTAAGAGATCTTATCAAATAGATTACAAAATTATGCAATCATCTCAATATCAACAGAAAAATCATTTATCAAAATAACAATCTCTCATTATAAAAATTTTTAACAAACTAGGGACAGAACGGAGCTTCCTGAACCTGCTAAGTCCAGTGTGGTGGTACACACCTGGTACTCCAGCACTGAGGCAAATAATAAATAAGGCCAGGCCAGGGGATGGAGAAATGGCTCAGCAGTTTGAAATACTTGTTGCTTTTCCAGAGAACCCAAATTTGATTCTCAGCACCCACATTGTGGCTCACAACTGTCTGTGACCCTAGTTCCAGGAATTTTGATGAATAGCCAGGGGAACAGCAAGGAACGAACGAATATGGTGCACAAACATTCAAGCAGGCAAAATACTCATACACATACAGTAAATTATTAATTTAAGAATGAACATTTTTTTCCTACCTCCACCACTAAAAAAAGAAAAAGAAAAGAAAAAGCCTGGCTCATTGGCTCATGTACTTGACTTGAGTCAGAAGGACTGTTATGAGTTCAAGTCCAGCCTGCTACTAGTAAGTTCTAGACTAGCCTGGAATACAGCTACACTGCCTTAAAATGAATTTCCATTTACAATAGCATGAAAAAGAATAAAATACTTGGGGCTGGAGAGATGGCTCAGCGGCTAAGAGCACTGGTTGCTCTTCCAGAGATCCTGAGTTCAATTCCCAGCAACCACATGGTGGCTCACAACCATCTGTAATGGGATCTGATGCCCTCTTCTGGTGTGTTTGAAGACAGCTACAGTGTACTAACATACATAAAATAAATACATACATCTTTAAAAAATAAAAGAATAAAATACTTGGGCTGGATAGATGGCTTGGCATCTTTTAAAAAATAAAAGAATAAAATACTTGGGCTGGATAGATGGCATGGCATTTTTTAAAAAATAAAAGAATAAAATACTTGGGCTGGATAGATGGCTTGACATCTTTAAAAAAATAAAACAAAATACTTGGGCTGGATAGATGGCTTGACATCTTTAAAAAAATAAAAGAATAAAATACTTGGGCTGGATAGATGCTCTTGCAGAGGACCCAATTTCAGTTCTCAGCACCCACATGGCTCATGAATGATTGTAATGCCAGTTCCAGAAGTCCCTCTAGTCCCTCCCTCCAGTCCCAGGGATCTAATACACTCTGTGGCCTTTTAGGGAACCAGGCACCTGATATACACACATTCATGTACGCAAAACGCTCATATAAAATTAAAAATAATAATAAAATCCTAACTTTTTTTTACCTAACATAAATTTAACAAAGGAAATAAAAGCCATATTTGAAATAAGACTTGGCCCAAATAAACAGGCAATAAATACTCAAAAAATACTCAAAGTAAATACTTAAAAAATCAGATTGTAATCTGATTTAATGCCACCCATCAAAATTCCAGTTTATTTTCAGGAAACAAGATGATCCCAAAATTCACATGGAAAGAAACAAGGGACCCAATAAAGCCAAAACAATCTTTTAAAAAAGATAAAGTTGGAAGACTAACTACTTCCTAGAATGCTCCATCATAATAGCATAAAGACAGACACTTCTGCAAAGAGGATATGTAAATGGGCAATAAGCACAAGAAAAGATGCTCTACAGCATTTAGCCAATAGATATGTAAATCACCAAATCCACAAGGAGAGCTGGGGGTATGGCTCCTTGGTAGAGCTCTTGCCTGGCACGTGCAAGTCCTTGGCTTCCATCTCCAGCACTATATCTGAGCAAATAAAAAAATCCACAAAAAGATCTGACAGTGTCACATAGATATGCATGCAGGTGGGATGCCAATGCATGTGAAATAAAGGTAAATACATTTGAGAGAGAGAGTGAGAGTGAAAGGGAGAGAGAGGGGAGAGAGAGAGAGAGAGAGAGAGAGAGAGAGAGAGAGAGAGAGAGAGAGAGAACTCAATATGGAGTAAGCACACATGTTTAAGGATCTCAGGAAGCAGAATAGGGATACGGATACTGGAAACTATCAGGGTTTTCAGGACAAAAACTGCTTTCTGCTCTGAAGGAAACTCTCCTTGAGGCCTATATGAGCACCCATCTCCCGTAAGCTCCTCACCTAGGCTACGTAAAAGATCTCACTGTTTTCCATATACTGTTTTTTTTTTTAAATAATTTATTATATGTGAGCACACTATAGCTGTCTTCTGACACTACAGAAGAGGGCGTCATCTCATTATGGATGGTTGTGAGCCACCATGTGGTTGCTGGGATTTGAACTCAGGACCTTTGGAAGAGCAGTCAGTGCTCTAAACCACTGAGCCATCTCTCCAGCCCCTCCATATACTGTTTTTATATTCATTCCTTTTGTTTTTTACTTAATTCAAAAGGATAGTTCTGCCTTTAAAAACTATCTGGTCTCCAATTGGGCTGAGGAGAACCAAGAAAATGAAAGTTTGTGTCCAAACTTTAAAAAAGTAGCATCCCATGGGTGTTGAACACAGAGCAACCTAGTATAGGGCAAGCTCATTCTGCGGTTGGCCTCTCTTTTAAGTAAGAAATCCAGCAGGGACTCTCTCACCTAGGGTTACCTCAGCCTTCCTGCAGAGGCAATGGAGACAGTCCTAGTTTTGAAATACAATGGGTTCTATAGAACCTATTTTGTTAGGACCAAGCTAGGTAATTTCAGATTCTTATTCCACTAGGCGTGGCAATAGACAAGTGAGAGCTCCAAACAGTGGGAACAAGAGAGGAGAAATAACGGTGATGTGGTTTGGCTGAGGGCAAATAACAGGAGACCATCCATAGTCAAATCGAGGAGAGCAGGAAAATCAGCAGGTTGGACAACACCTCCCCCAACTTGGCCCTCCATGCTCACCCTCTCTTGCCCATTATTACCTCCTGTTCTTTCTAATAGAGAAGGTAAGATCACTGCAAAAATGCTGGACTTCCGAGGCCACCTCAATACCACCCCACTACTATAATTGACACAAAGTCCCCTGCTACACCCGCCACATTCCTGAAGGTGTTTCCTCTATTCATCCAGGAGCCTACAGGTTCTCCCCCAGCCAACACTGATGCGCACCAATTCCCTGGTACAGATCAACAAGTTCAATAGCTGGGGCACAAGTCACTAGACTCACCTGTCTGCTCCCCCTTTGGCTCCTGGTCCCGACTCCCTCTGATCTCTACACTCAGCGTAGTACTTATCAGTGCACATCATCCGGGACACATTTCACTAAAATACTCTCAGGGTGCACACACAGAAAGTATACACGCGCGGGGCTGGCGAGCTGCCGCGCACACACACAGACGGGGCACAGGCACGCACTCACGTAGTCACACCACGAACAGGCAAGGAAACCCCACTCGTGGCTGAGAAGCTGGCTCAAGGTGCAAGCGGGCTGCAGGGTGTCTCCTCCTGCCCCGCACGCGTCGCTCTCAACACCCTCCTTGTCCTCAAGGCCCAACAGGCCAAAGCAGATGCCAACAGGCAGAGCGCGTGCTGGGCACCACCGATCCCGGTGTCACCCACTCACCCAAAATGCCTGAGGCCCTGGAATCGACAGTCGTGCCTAAGTGAGACTAGAGAGTGGATGTGAGAATGGGTACCCAAACCCAGCTCCATTGACGACGTTTTGAATCTGGCCTGCCAGGACCGTGTGCTGCGGACACTTCACTGATTCTTCGGTTCTGGGACCAACAAGGGGAGCATGTGCCGGGAATCCAGACCGTTGCTATGCAACCTCCATCCCGCGTGGGCCACTGAGCACATCACTGTCCCGGGACAGAACCTTAACTTCCCACCCGGGCTGATCTGGACACATGGTTTGTGGTCTTTACTCACTCGGAGTGCCAGGTGATGTGCCTCGAACCTATCTTCTTTACCCAGTTCCTTCCATGCCTGGATGGTTCCCACAAGGCGCCAGAACGCAGCAACCCATAATCTAAGGGCGAGATCAGCTCCCTACCTTTTTCTCCCAAGCCCTCTCGCTCTCCCACACCTGCTTCTCTTGACTCTACCTGGCCCTCCCCCTCGGGATTTACAGTTTTCCTAGGTTCGGCTGAGCCCCTCGCCCCAGCAGCCCAGGCGCCCTACCTGAAGCATCACTTTGTACTGCTCCTCCGGTTTCTGGACCACGCACATATTGCATCCCATGGTGCTGGCCGGAGGGAAAGAGGAGTGCGGGAAGAGGAAGGAGTCTTTCACTGGCCAGTGCTTGGGACCACAGGTCCCCGGCCTGGGCGCGGGGCCATACCCTACCCCGGGGGGCCGAGCCGCCTAGCGGGGGAGGGGGACACGCCCCCAAGAGGAAGGCAGCTCCAAGCCTCTCAACTTAACTCTTTGCTGGCCGAAGCCAGACACAGGCATGCTCCTTCGCACCCTGCCAGGGGAAAAAAAAAGGGCGGCGGGGGGATGGGCGGGCGCGCCGGGCGTTGCCTGGCTACCGCCCCCCAACCCCAGGAGGCGCGGGAGCGCGCCTACCCGCCGGGGCCGTCAGGGGCTCTCAGGGGCCGTGGGCCACACCGCTCCCCGCCCGCGGGGCCGGCCGCTGCCGCTGCCTTTGCCGCTGCCGCCTCCGGCTCCCGCCCATCGCCATCAGCCCCGGGAGTCCAGCCTCTGTGCTTGGCGACGTGGCCCGACCCTTCGAAGGAGAGGCGGCCAGGCCCACGCCAGCTGTAGCCTCGCAGGGTCCCGCTTCTCCAGCTCACGGCGCTCTCTCTGAACCTGGCCCACAGTCGGTCGCTTGTCCCCAGCTCCTGCCTGGGACACCAGGAACGCGCGCGCGCGCCCGCAGCAACAGCGGGGGAGGTGTGCGGAGACGGGGCGCACGCGCGTGGGAGAAGCAGAGGTTGGGTGCAAGCGGGAGCGGCAGGGGGCCTCAGGAGTCGGCGCAGGGAGCTGAGGGCGGGGTCTGAGTCCCTGAGACCAGATAACGCCTGTATCCAATGGCGAGGTGTCTAGCGGACCTGTCTGCTAGGTGTATCCCTGAAAAAGGATCCTGTCTGAAGAAGAAGCTTCCCTGGACTCCTGAAAAGAGTGCAGGGCCTTGGTCTCAAAGAGAGGCTATTTCACCCCTTTCCCAGGTTCTGAACGTATCAGCCCCAATGTCTGTACACCTTCCTCTGTCTCTCTTTAAAGACTGGTTCCCTTCTTTAAGTGAGCCATTCCCTTGCTGTCTTTAAAATGGATACCTTTGTTTAGAGGAAAAACGTGGGGTGCTGTAGATGGCAAGAGAAGAATGAGAGAAGCCTCATTCATTGGGGTCTTTATGGGCACCCCCTTGCTTGCCCTGGAACTGCTGTTTTTCAGTTCCAGCCTTCCCTCCTTACACTTCTTTAGCCTCTCCATCTCTATTTCTTCCCTCCCACAGGCTGCCCCTCTTCTCGATAAACCAGAAGAAAAGATGGCCTTTGGCTAGAAAACAATGACAGGTTGAAAAGCTAGGTTCCCAGAGGCTGCCTGGGAGAGCTGCTCAGCTCTCGCACCTGCAGAAGAGCCTTTGATAAAATTGCCTGGTGCTTTATCTCCAGGCTCTGAAGAGTAAGGGGATTTATTTGTTTTTGTTTTTTGTTGTTGTTGTTGTTGTTGGTTTTGTGTGTGTGTGTGTGTGTGTGTGTGTGTGTTTTTTGTTTGTTTTTGTTTTTTTGAGGGGAGGGGGTTCCTGAGACAGGGTTTCTCTGTGTAGCCCTGGCTGTCCTGGAACTCATTCTGTAGACCAAACTGGCCTTGAACTCAGAAATCCGCCTGCCTCTGCCTCCCAAGTGCTGGGATTAAAGGCGTGCGCCACCACCGCCTGGTGAGGGGATTTATAACAGCATAAAAACGTTTAATTAACATTGGGGAAGTCTGCTTCAATACTTTTCCATCCCCACTCTGGCTCAAAGGACAGAAATAGGATTAGCCTGAAATCCAGAAAGGAAGTGTGAATGCTTATAAAGTGCCTTTCCAAGAAAGCAAAACTTGAGCCTTTCCGGAGATGACCAGTAGGTCTTCCTGAGAAATATCCTTTTTGAGAGCTCAGTACAAGTGTCTATAAATGGGAGATACTGTGTTTAGATCAGCTTTGGGGAGAGGAGGTGGGCCCTAGCACTTCCACCAAGGTTACGGCCACCACACAGTGCCCTCTACCCTGATGACTAGAGCATGGGTCTATATCACCTTACTTCAAGAGAAGTCTCTTAGGGATGTCTTCTCCAAATCTTAGTATTTGCTAGTTGTATTCCATCAGGGTCCTGAATAGAAAACATTTTCTCCCAGCCTAGCCCACAGAACTTAGCACAGGTCCTTTTCTTTTCTTTTTTTCTTTTCTTTTCTTTCTTTTGTTTTCTTTTCTTTTCTTCTTTCTTTCTTTCTTTCTTGTGGCTTTTTTTTTCAAGACGGGGTTTCTCTGTGACTCTGTCTTTGAACTTGCTCTGTAGATCAGTCTGGCCTCCAACTCAGAGATCCTCCTGCCTCTGCCTCCCAGGTACTGGAATTAAAGGTATGGGCTATTACTGCCCACCGGGCAGGACTATCATTTCTTCCTCTACAAAAGAGTGCGGCTTCCATGGAAGCTTTCCCTCCCAGGTATCCCTTGGGTCAGCAGCATGCTTTTCTTTTCTTTCTTTCTTTCTTTTTTTTTTTTTGTTTGTTTTTTCAAGACAGGGTTTCTCTGTGTAGCCCTGGCTGTCCTGGAACTCACTCTGTAGACAAGACTGGCCTTGAACTCAGAAATCTGCCTACCTCTGCCTCCCAAGTGCTGGGATTAAAGGCGTATGCCACCACTGCCGGGCTAGCAACATGCTTTTCCTTATCCTGACATGAGCTAACCAATAAAGGAACTAGATTGCAGTTGAGCCTTTGTCTGAGTTCATGTGTATGAGCTTAGGAGAAATGGCAGGGCCATAGAAGCAGATGTCATGGCGACTAAATTACCTGTGCACATATGTTGTTGAGGCCTCTTGACCCCAACTGGGCCTGAGTCTGAAGTCAAGTCAGGAGACCTGAATGTGTGCCTGTCTTGAACTTGATAGGCCTGATAATACTCAGCTGTAGGCTCTTGGATATCCCAAGTACCTGTGCATGTGAGAAGCTTTTTTTTTTTTTTTAAGAATGCCTTGTTGGTCACCTATTTGAATCCATTTTCTTGCTAAGATTAGAGATGCTTTATTCTTGCAGTAAGAAAATCCTAACAGGGGCTGGAGAGATTGCTCAGCAGTTAAAAGCATTGACTGTTCAACCAGAGGTCCTGAGTTTAATTCCCAGCACCAAGATGGTAGCCTACAACCATCAATAATGGAATCTGATTTTCTCTAATCATGTTCATGAAAGCAGAGCACTCATATACATAAAATAAATCTTAAAAAAAAAAGAAAAAGAAAACCCTAACAAGTGTGGCACATACTTTATATATCAGCACTCAGAAGGCAGAGATGGGGGAATCTCTACAGCCAGTCTCAATACATAGCAAATTCCAAACAAACCAAGACCCTGTCTCAAAAGTATATAATATATGCAGCTAGAGAGAAGATTCAGTGGTTAAGAGCTTGCTGTTCTTGTATATGATCCAAATTTGGTTCTCAGCATCTACATGGTAATTGACAATCTGTAACTTGACTTCTAAGGAATCTGACTTCCTCTTCTGGTGTACACAGATACCAGGTACACACATAGTACACACACACATACACCTACAGTCAAAACATCTATATAGGTAAAAATAGAAAATCTTTTAAATACATACACTTACAGGCTCACCCTTCATATAATGTGGGGGAAGGAAATGGAGGCAGCCCCAGAGCTCTTTTATTCTTTATATGAACATACCTTGTTCTCTTGCTGGAAAGAACACAAGATTTGCTTTTCTGGTCTTTTTAAGTTTCAATTCAAAGAGTCATGTTATTTGTTAATCATCAGTATTTGTTTGTCCAAAGTTCTGTTTAATTTTATTTTTCTTTTAAAAAGAAGTTGCAAAACAGGCATTACTGTCCAAGCATTTAATTCCAGCAGTCAGAAGGCAGAAGCTGATGTATCTCTGTGAGTTCAAGGCCAGCCTGATCTACATAGTGAGTTCCAGGACAACCAGGGCTACAATAGTGAGATCCTGTCTCAAAAATCAAAACAAAAAAGAAAAGAAAAGAAGCTGGAAGGAAGACATGGTGGACTGAAAACTCAGCACTTGGAAGCCAGAGGCAGGAGGATCACAAAATGTTAGAGGTCAGCCTACTGACCAGCTAATTCCAGAGGTCAGCTAATTCCAAGCCAGCCAAAGCTAAATCCAAACCCTATTTCAACAAAAGCCAAAAGATTAAAAAAAAAATGAGTTCAGTGGCAAAGCAAGTGCTTACCATGACTGAGGTCCTGGGTTCAATCCCTAGCACTAAAAAGTTATTTTAATTTTTTTAATTTTAATTTTTCTCCAAAGTAACATGGAAAGCAATCGAGGCAAACAACTGATGTTGATATCTTGCCTACACAGACACACACACACATAAACAGGTATACATATGCACACTACATAAAAGAAACAGAACAAAATGGTATATGCATGTAATTCCATTATTTGAGAATTGAGTTTGAGGCAGTTGTGTTTATAAAAAAAAATAAGGAGAGAAGGAATATGTTTGGTGGGTGTTTAGTCAGGTATGGGGGATGGGCCCTCCGAGGGCCCATGCTGAGGCATTCCTTCCCCCTAAGGGGCAAACCATAACAGTATAGTATAGAATAGAGTTTATTCAGGGCATGAGGAGGGGAGTTGAGAGGGAAGTGGAGACAGAGAAAGGGGAGAGAGAGAGAGAGAGAGAGAGAGAGAGAGAGAGAAAGTAGAGGCCAGCCATGAGCATATGGAGGGGGCAGGGAAAATGGAGAGAGAGGGGCGAAGGGGCAAGAGGACTCAGAAGACAACAGAGTAAGAGCAAGAGAGAGGAGGGGCAAGCAACCCCTTTTATAGTGAGTCAGGTACACCTGGCTGTTACCAAGCAACTGTGGGGCAGAGCTTAGACAAAATCCGCCTGCCTCTGCCTCCCAAGTGCTGGGATTAAAGGCGTGCACCACCACTGCCCAGCTCTGGTTTCTTTTTTTCTTTTCTCTCTTTTTTTTAAAAAGATTTATTTATTATATGTAGCACAAGGTAGCTGTCTTCAGACACTCCAGAAGAGGGCATTAGAGCCGGGCAGTGGTGGCGCACGCCTGTAATCCCAGCACTTGGGAGGCAGAGGCAGGAGGATTTCTGAGTTCGAGGCCAGCCTGGTCTACAGAGTGAGTTCCAGGACAGCCAGGACTACACAGAGAAACCCTGTCTCGAAAAAACAAACAAACAAAACAAAACAAAAACAAACAAACAAAAAAAAAAGCAGTCAGTGCTCTCAACAGCTGAGCCATCTCTCCAGACCCCAAACTACAGTTCACACAGTTAGAAGCCATCAAGCAATAGCTGAGATTTGAACCAGGGTCCTTAGGTTCTGCAATCAGTCTTTTTATGGGCTGAGCTACTGCTCCAGCACCCTCTTCTGGCTTCTATGGGCACCATATGTGGTCCACACAGACATACATGAACCCACACACATACAAACATACAAAAATCTCTCTTTTATTTATTTTTTGTTTTGTTTTGTTTTGTTTTTGAAGGACAGAATTTCTCTGTATAAGAGCCCTGGCTGTCCTGGAACTCACTGTTTAGACCAGGCTGCCTCTGCCTTCTGAGTTCTGGGATTATGCCCAGCATAAAAATTTAAAATTAGATTCTTGTTGTATTATACGTAGAATTTAAGAGAAAAAGATACATGAGATTCTGTCTCAAAAACAAAAAGTTAGGATTGGTGGCTGGTAGAGACAGGCAGATCTCTGAGTTCAAGGCCACCTGGGTTAGACCCTGTCTCAAAAATAAATAAATAAATAAATAAATAAATAAATAAATAGGTTAGATTTTAACTCAGTAGTAGAGCACTTGGCCTGAAAGTGCTCAATCCTGGTTTCAGTTCCTAGCATAGAGCAGAATTAAAGGAAACAAAAAGAAAGCTATGACAACTCTACCATTTGACAACATCCTAGCCCACCACATTTCTAAATAAAAATCAAGTAAATAGATTCTGGGTGTTAGCATTTCTTCTAGGCTCCACCCAACAGTTACCTAGCAACAGCCAGGTAAGAGTCTGGCATGTTATAAAAGGATTGTTTGCTCTCTCCCTCTCTCCCTCTCTCTCCCTCTCCCCCTCTCCCCCCTCCCCCTCTCCCCTCTCCTCCTTTCCCTCTACCCCTCTCCCTCTTCCCCTCTCTCCTTCCCCTTCCCCTCCATCCCCTTCTCCCCTTCTCCCTCTTTTCTCTCTCCCTCCCTCCTTTCCTCCCTCCTCCCTCCTACATGTTCCCAGACGGCCTCTTTCCTTCTGTTCCTCTCTGTCCCCTCTCTGTCCTCTCAATCCCCCTTCCCATGCCCCAAAATAAACTTCATTTTATACTAGACCCATCCTATGACTGGCCTAGGGGAGTATGCCCCAACATGAGCCCTCTAAGGCTCCCCCTCCTGATGCATCACTGGGGATACCGAACAACAACAACAACAAAAGCTATGATATGAAACAAAGAAGAGTCTATTTCAAAATTACAATGATGTTTCCACATCAAAAAAGTTACAAATATCCTATAGCTGCAGTTCCAGGGTATCCAACACCCTCTTTTGACCTTTCAGGGTACCAGGCACAAACATGGTTCACACATACATGTAGGCAAAACAACCAAACATATAAACTAAAATCTTAAATCTTTCTCAGAGTTTATTAGTGCAAGAAACAAATTATTGTGGTTCATTTTCAGTATGAGGTGCTTTTAGAGTTTTTCAGAGTTACAGATAAGAAGGAGGTGATAGGACCCTTCCGTTCCCCCCGCTGTGGGCTGACACCTGCTGTTTTCAGAATTCAGAGTTTGGGAAGTTGCTAGCAGCATGTAATTGAGCCCAAATCTCAAACTTCAGAATATTCATTAAATAAAGCTTTGTGCCCTGAACCAAGAGATGGGGAAGTTGGGAAGGAGGTAAATCCTGACCTACAGGAAGAAGACAACTGGAATTTATCATAATAATAGGACTTTAAAAGCCAGTCTTGCCAGGCAGGCAGAGGTGGCACATGCCTTTAATCCCAGCACTTGAGAGGCAGAAGTAGGCAGGTATCTGTGAATTTGAGGCCAGCCTATTGTGCATAGTGAGTTCAAAAATAGCTATAATTATGGAAAGAAAACCTGTCTCTAATTAATTAGTTAAAATACATGCTGTAGCAGAAGACCTGAGTTCAATTCCCAGCATTGACATGTTGGTTCACAGCCATCCAAAACTCCAGTTCTAAGGGAACTGACACCCTCATCTGACTACCATGGGTACCAGGTACATACATGGTATACAAACATATATGAAGGCAAAACATCTATACTCATAAATTTAAGTATATGTTTTCTAAAAAACTGCTTTATTGGGGCTGGAGAGATGGCCCAGTGGTTAAGAGCACTGACTGTTCTTCCAGAGGTCCTGAGTTCAATTCCCAGCAACCACATGATGGCTCACAGCCATCCATAATGGGATCTGATACATTCTTCTGTTGTGTCTGAAGATAGCATCAGTGTACATTAAATAAATAAATCTTTTTTAAAAACTGCTTTATTTTCACAAATTTCTTGAATTATATTTTTTGGTTTGGTTTGGTTTGGTTGGTTGGTTTTCCAAAACAGGGTTTCTCTGTGTAGCTCTGGCTGTCCTGGAACTCATTCTATAGACCAGGCTGACCTCAAACTTAGAAATTCACCGACCTCTGCCTCCTGAGTGCTGGGATTAAAGGTGTGTGCCAAGATCAGGAGTTTTTTACCCTAACAGTGTCAGAATAACTCCATGGCACTGTTATAGTGACAATTTTGGAATTTTAGTTTCTTTGAAAAGCACTGAAATATTATAAGAATGCAAGTTCATTTTAATCCCAGGTGTGGGGGATGGGCTGCTTCAGGTTATCCTCAGCAGCTGACTGATTTGCCTCCTGCTCTAGCAGGGGCAGGGTTTTGCCAGTTGCAGATAGATAGTTCCTGCAATTGTGTGGCAGTTGGAACTCTGAGAATTTTTCAAAGGGTATATAAATACTACCACCTTGATAGGTGGGTTGTTGGTTGGTTGTTGTTGGTCCTGATTTGTTAAATAAAGAAGAAACAACAAGAAGAGATTTGATATCCTGATGGTGAAGATCAAACTTGCCCCAAGGAACTTAATGCCCCCAATCAGCAGGAATTAGTCTAATGATAATGTCGCCCCATTTCTGGACCCTGACTTTATTCAGGGATCTCTATCCTTTCCTCTTTATCCCTTTTCTCCCTAATCTAGTGTTATGGGGTTGAAAGGGCAGAAGGAAAAGAAAGGATGGAGAAGGGCAGAAGAAAGAAGAACCCACAAAGTAGTAAAAGACAGCTACACACTGTGCTGAGACAGGTTGAAAAATGCTTTTCCATTCCTGAGATAGCCACTGGGACTGATTGAGAATGTGGTTGTCAGTTAAGACCACCACAGGTGTGAATGAAGAGGGTTGGAATATCAGTTTTTCTCCATGAAAGATTGTGGCTGCTCTTTTCTAAGCAGTGTTTATGTCCCCATTATAGATCCAGCCTCTGCTTTCTATTATATCAGTCCTTAGCAGCTTCTGCTAGATGTTTAAAATGGTGAGTTCGGGCGGGCAGTGGTGGCACACACCTGTAATCCCAGCACTTGGGAGGCAGAGGCAGGCGGATTTCTGAGTTCAAGGCCAGCCTGGTCTACAGAGTGAGTTCCAGGACAGCCAGGACTACACAGGAAACCCTGTCTCGGAAAAACCAAAAAAAAAAAAAAAAAAACAAAAAACAAAAAACAAAAACAAAAAAAAAAAAAAACAAAAAACAAAAAAAACAAAACCGGTGAGTTCAAGGTTAGAGTCTCCACGAGACCTTGTTACCAGCAAACAAACTATGCTATGCAATGGAGTTTGTCCCTATAGTCCAAGCACATGGGAAGCTGAGGCAGGAGGATTAATATGACTCTGGGGCTAGTTTGAGCTATAAAGTGAGACTCTGTCTCAACCAAAAAACAAAACAGAGCTGAACTTGGAAGCTTCTCAATGATCACTGAGTGCCTTTAACCACTAAGTATCTCTCTAGCCTCACTGGTCTTTAAGGTTTTTGTTGTTGTTGTTGGTTTTTTTTTTTTTAGGTTTTTTCGAGACAGGGTTTCTCTGTGTAGCCCTGGCAGTCCTGGAACTCACTCTGTAGACCAGGCTGGCCTCGAACTCAGAAATCCTCCTGCCTCTGCCTCCCAAGTGCTGGTATTACAGGCACGCACCACCACACCCAGCTCCCACTGATCTTTAATGTTTAAAGTTGTTTATGTTGTAGATAGCAATGTCCTGTCAGATGTGTAGTTAGTAGATTTGTTTCCTCCATTCAGTACTATATCTTTTCACTCTTGTTTTCTTTGCTATGTAAATTTTTTGTTGTTGTTGTTTTTGTCAATTCTTGCTATTATTTCCTGAACTACCAGAGGTCTTTTTTTTAGAAAGTCCCCATCTATACCTATATCTTGAAGTGTTTTCTTCTAATAACTTCAGAGCTTCAAATTTCAAAGTAAGGTATTGAGAGACTAGGAGTTAGTTAGACTCCCCTGGTGGACAGAAAACTACGGAGATGGGCCATGATAATAAAGGTGGTAAATTTCCAAGGTGGCACACTCCCGACTTGGACTTGAGACAAAAGCCTGGCAGCTTTTTGACTGGCAGCTGATGAACTTGTTCAACAAGTTCAAGGCCTGATCAGGACTTGTTACACAACAATTGCCTTTTCATTCTTTAACTGGCTGTGAAAATGAACCTGATCAAGATCCCTAGCTTTTATCAATATCAGCTTTTGTCAATATAGCTGTGTAGTACAGTTTGAATTCATGTGTGGCAATACCTCCAGCATTTTTTTTCATACAGAATTACTTTGACTATTGATTTTCTCAAAAATGTATCCATAATATAATTTGAAGGGTCAAGATACCCTCAGGCACTGGGTGTGGTGGTACACACCTTTAATCTGTTTGCAGGAGGCAGAAGACAACCTGGACTGCAGAGTGAGTTCTCAGACTTTTTTTTTTCAAGACAGGGTTTCTCTGTATAGCTCTGGTGTCCTGGAACTCACTCTGTAGACCAGGCTGGCCTCGAACTCAGAAATCTGCCTGCCTCTATCTCCCAGAGTGCTGGGATTAAAGACATGTGCCACCACTGCCCAGATTGTGCTTAGACTGTTATTGTCACCTATCAACAATTTCCTATTTGGTTTTCATCATCTATCCCCACAATTTATATTTGCTGTAGCTGCTTTGAGTTTGGCAAAAATGTACTTGGTGCCTGGGAAAGAAGAGATGACTCAGTACATCAGTGGTAGAGCTTTGTTTTGAGATAGGTTGACTCCATGACAGGCTTCAAATTGGCAGTCCAGCAGACTAGGCCCAAGAACTGGGCAAGTCCAACCAAGTCTAGACCTCAGAAGCTGACCTGCTACCTGGCCTGAGTCAAGAACAATGGATCAGAAGCATTTTCCAGACTTCCTCAGCTACTTTCTCAACAACAGTTTTCACACCTCCCTAGTAAGAGTTTCCAGCCCCCATAGCCTAGTAATGGAATGTCCCTAGAGATGGCGCAAGATAAAGGTCACCTACCCAGAATCCCCTCACTTGCCTTAAACCAGGCCTGCAAGCTCATTTGGTTGTCTCTCTATTTTGGTAATGCCAATGCATCTTGGACACTGTTTGAGTCCAGGATATCATTCTTTGGCAAATTATGGACCCTTAGAGTTTGAGACCCTGGGTTGGGTCCCCAGTACTTTCCTGAAAAAGTTATACCATTGTGCTTAAGAGGTTTTCAGTATGTCCATTGAGGTAAGAGGTGTTTATTGTAGCCCAGGCTTGCCTTTAACTCCCAGCCTTCCTGCTTCCATGCCCATTGTCCTGTGGTATAATATTACAGGCATGTACCACAATACTTGAGTTCAATTTGGAGACTGCACTTAAGTAATCATTTTCTTGAAGGAATTATTCCTCCTCAGTATTGATTCTTAGATGACACAACTCTGTAGAAAGTTTCTTTCTTCCATGTGAGTGCCAGAACTTGAGAGTCAGGTGGATCTCTTTGAGTTTGAGGCCAACCAGGTCTACACAGTGAATTCCAAGACAGACAGTTCTACACAGTGAATTCCAAGACAGACAGGTCTACACAGTGAATTCCAAGACAGACAGACTACATAATAGAGAAACTCTATCTTTAAAAACAAAAAAGATAGCTGGGCGTGGTGTCGCACATCTGTAATCCCAGCACTTGGGAGGCAGAGGCAGGAGGATTTCTGAGTTTGAGGCCAGCCTGGTCTACAGAGTGAGTTCCAGGACAGCCAGGGCTACACAGAGAAACCCTGTCTCGAAAAAAAATATAGCGTCATCATAAAAACAAAAAAAGAAAGTTGCTTTCTTTATGGCTATGAAGACCTCCCACTTCTACCCCTCAAAGCCTCTCCACAAATACAGACGAGAAAGGAAGCAGGTCTCTCTGGTCAGAAATGGGGTCAGGGAAATGAAATTTGGAAGTCTGCCTACCAGAACATCACCTCCAGAATGAGCTGTTATTACATTTCAAAGAGCTGGCTCTAGGTCCCCAAGGAGAGGAAATCTCTCTAGTGGGAAAGTGAGCCATAGCCTCTTTTGTTTGTTTGTTTGTTTGTTTGTTTTCCAAGACAGGGTTTCTCTGTGTGGTCCTGGCTGTCCTGGAACTCACTCTGCAGACCAGGCTGGCCTCGAACTCAGAAATCTGCCACCTCTGCCTCCCAAGTGCTGGGATTAAAGGCATGCGCCACCACGCCCGGCGAGCCATAGCCTCTTTAGTCATTAAAAATTATTAACATAGATTGAAAAGGATGGAGAAAGGAATTCAGTAAAGGAAGGGAAAGGAGGAAGAATAGCCTTCCCCTTCTTTTCAACCAAGAGCCGTTTTTGTTTGTTTGTTTTAAAATTTATTTATTTAACATGTATGAGTACACTGTTGCTGTCTTCAGACATACCAGAAGAGGGCATCAGATCCTGTTGTGATTATAAAAAGATAAAGAGGTATAAGAATATGTTCTATGGCCGGGCGTGGTGGCACATGCCTGTAATCCCAGCACTTGGGAGGCAGAGGCAGGCGGATCTCTGAGTTCAAGGCCAGCCTAGTCACAGAGTGAGTTCCAGGACAGCCAGGGCTACACAGAGAAACCCTGTCTTGAAAAACCAATATATATATATATATATATGTTCTATGGTACGTGGTGAGGTGTGGGGGTAGGGGGTGCCTCAACTGGCATCCCTTCCCCCTGAGGGACCAGTCACATGACAGTATAGTATAGAATAGAGTTTACTTAGGGCTTGGAGAGGGGAGTTAAGAGGGCAGTGGAGGCAGAGAAAGGCAGAGAGGGGGAGAGAATAGAGAAGTAGAGGTCGGCCATGACCACATGAAGAGAAGGGGGAGAGCCCAAGAGGACAAAAGAGAAGCAAGAGAGAAAGGAGGGGGGCAAGCAACCCCTTTTATAGTAGGCCAGACCTACCTGGCTGTTGCCAGGTAATTGTGAGGAGAATAGCTGGCTGTTGCCAGGTAACTGTGGGTGGAGCTTAGACAGAATCCTAATATTCCTCCCGTTTTGGTTTAAGTAAAAAAAGAAAAAAATTAGAAAGAGGTGATGGCAAAGCAGGAATAAGGTTGTTGTGATATCTGGTTGCTTCATGCTGATATTGGGGGCAATGTGTCTCTGGGGAACTTAGAGGGATGGGTATGGGGGATGTTTGTCCAGTCTTAGGAGAATTGGCTGTTTCCTTGCTGAATTTTAACAGATCCTACTTCAGATGATTGTAAGCCACCA
>OZ030010.1:147696184-147798684 GCA_964023405.1 Apodemus agrarius
AGCACCCACTACTTCCAAATATAAAGCATGACTCTTAAACTTGAGTAGTTAACCAAATATATTTAAGTATATGTAACTCCCAACTACATAAAGCCAATTTACAATGATAAAGTATTATCCTAATATTTTTCTTTTCTTTTCTTTTCTTTTCTTTTCTTTTCTTTTCTTTTCTTTTCTTTTTTTTTTTTTTTTTTTTTTTTTTGGTTTTTTCGAGACAGGGTTTCTCTGTGTAGTCCTGGCTGTCCTGGAACTCACTCTGTAGACCAGGCTGGCCTCGAACTCAGAAATCCGCCTGCCTCTGCCTCCCAAGTGCTGGGATTAAAGGCGTGCGCCACCACCGCCCGGCTTCTTTTCTTTTCTTTTCTTTCTTTCTTTCTTTCTTTCTTTTGTTTGTTTTTTGTTTTTTGGATTTGGTTTTTTCGAGACAGGGTTTATCTGTGTAGCCCTGGCTGTCCTGGAACTCACTCTGTAGACCAGGCTGGCCTCAAACTCAGATGCTGGGATTACAGGTGTGTGCCACCACTGCCAGGCACATTCTTTTTGTTTCTACTTGGTTGATTTCTGCCCTGAGTTTGATTATTTCCTACTGTCTACTCCTCTTGGGTGAATTTGCTTCTTTTTGTTCTAGAGCTTTCAGGTGTACTGCTAAGCTGGTAGTGTATGCTCTCTCCATTTTCTTGTTGGAGGCACTCCTCTTAGCACTGCTTTCATTGTGTCCCATAGATTTGGGTATGTTGTACCTTCATTTTCATTAAATTCTAAAAAGTCTTTGATTTCTTTCTTTATTTCTTCCTTGACCAAGGTATCATTGAGTAGAGCATTGTTCAGGTTCCACGTGTCTGTGGGCTTTCTGTCGTTTTTGTCACTGTTGAAATCCAGCCTTAATCCATGGTGATCCAATAGGATGCATGGGATAACTTTATTCTACTTATATCTATTGAAGTCTGTTTTGTGATCGATTATATGGTCAACTTTGGAGAAGGTACCATGAAGTGCTGAGAAGAAGGTATATTCTTTTGATTTAGGATGAAATGTTCTATAAATATCCATTAAATTCTTTTGTTCCACAACATCTGTTAGTTTTATTGTGTCTCGGTTTAGTTTGTGTTTCCAGGATTTGTCTATTGATGAGAGTGGGGTTTTGAAGTCTCCCACTATTATTGTGTGAGGTGCAATGTGTGCTTTGAGTTTTAATGAAATTTCTTTTAAGAATGTGGACACCCTTGCATTTGGAGCATAGATGTTCAGAATTGAGAGTTCTTCTTGGTAGATTTTTCCCCCTTGGTGAATATAAAGTGTCCTTATCTTTTTTGATAACTTAAAGTTTTGTTTTGTTTGTTTGTTTGTTTGTTTTTTGTTTTTGTTCTTTTTTGGTTTTTCGAGACAGGGTTTCTCTGTATAGCTCGGGCTGTCCTGGAACTCACTCTGTAGACCAGGCTGGCCTCGAACTCAGAAATCCGCCTGCCTCTGCCTCCCAAGTGCTGGGATTACAGGCGTGCGCCACCACCGCCCGGCTGATAACTTAAAGTTGAAAGTCGATTTTATTCAATATTAGAATGGCTACTCCAACTTGTTTCTTGGGACCATATCCTTGGAAAATTGTTTTCCAGCCTTTTGCTCTGAGGTAGTGTCTGTCTTTGTGACTGAGGTGAGTTTCCTGTATGCAGCAAAATGCTGGATCCTGTTTATGCATCCAGTCTGTTAGTCTATGTCTTTTTATTGGGGAATTGAGTCCATTGTTGTTAAGAGATATTAAGAAATAGTGATTGCTGTTTCCTGTTATTTTTGTTGTTAGATGTGGAATTATATTTGTGTGACTATCTTCTTCTTCTTCTTCTTCTTCTTCTTCTTCTTCTTCTTCTTCTTTTCTTTTTCTTTTTTCTTTTTTCTTTTTTTTTTTTTTTTGAGACAAGGTTTCTTTGTATAGTCCTGGCTGTCCTGGAACTCACTCTGTAGACCAGACCAGGCTGGCCTCGAACTCAGAAATCCACCTGCCTCTGCCTCCCGAGTGCTAGGATTACAGGTGTGTGCCACCAATGCCTGGCTTCTTTTGGGTTTGTTGAAAAAATGATTATTGCTTTTTCTAGGGTCTAGTTTCCCTCCTTGTGTTGGTGTTTTCCATCTATTAGACTTCGTAGGGTTGGATTTGTGGAAATATATTGTATAAATTTGGTTTTGTCATGGAATATCTTGGTTTCTCCATCTACGGTGATTGAGAGTTTTGTGGGTATAGTAGTCTGGGCTTGCATTTGCATTCTTTAGGGTCTGTAAAACATCTGCCCAGGATCTTCTAGCTTTCATGGTCTATGGTAAGAAATCTGGTGTTATTCTGATAGCTCTGCCTTTATGTTACTTGACCTTTTTCCCTTACTGCTTTTAATATTCTTTCTTTGTTTTATGCATTTGGTGTTTTGAGTATTATGTGATGGGAGAAATTTCTTTTTTGGTTCAATTTATTTGGAGTTCTGTAGGCTTCTTGTATGTTTATGGACATCTCTTTCTTTAGGTTAGGGAAGTTTTCTTCTATAATTTTGTTGAAGATATTTACTGGTCCTTTAAGTTGGGAATCTTCGCTCTCTTCTATACCTGTTATCCTTAGGTTTGGTCTTCATATTGTATCCTGGATTTCGTGGATGTTTTGGTGTTAGGAGCTTTATGCATTTTACATTTTCTTTGACATTTTGTCAATGTTTTCTATGGTATCTTCTGCACCTGAAATTCTCTCTTGTAGCTCTTGTATTCTGTTGGTGATGCTTGCATCTATGACTCCTGATCTCTTTCCTAGGTTTTCTATCTCCAGGGTTGTCTCCCTTTGTGATTTCTTTATCGATTCTATTTCCATTTTTAGATCTTGGATGGTTTTGATCAATTTCTTCACCTGTTTGATTGTGTTCTGTATTTCATTAAGGGAGTTATTTATGGCCTTCTTTTTTTTGTTTTTGTTTTTGTTTTGTTTTTTCGAGACAGGGTCTCTCTGTGTAGCTCTGGCTGTACTGGAACTCACTCTGTAGACCAGGCTAGCCTCGAACTCAGAAATCTGCCTGCCTCTGCCTCCCAAGTGCTGGGATTAAGGGCATACACCACCACCGCCCGGCTTATTATGGCCTTCTTAAAGTCCTGGGAAACCAGGAAAGGGGGTTAACATTTGAAATGTAAATAAAGAAAATATCTAATTAAAAAAAAGAAAGAGAAAAAAAGTCCTCTATCATCATCATGAGATGTCATTTTAAATCAGAGTCTTATCTAGTGTGTTGGATTATCAAGGACTTGCTGTGGTGGAAGAACTGGGTTCTGATGATGCCAAGTAGCTTTGGTTTCTGTTGCTTATGTTCTTGCCCTTGCCTCTCACCATCTGGTTATCTCTGGTGTTAGCCTGTCTTGCTATCTCTGACCGTGGCTTGTCCGTCCTGCAAGCCTGTGTGTCAGTACTCCTGGGAGACTAGTGCTCTCTGGGAGGAATTTGGGTATGGAGAGCTGAGGCACAGGGTCAGCTCCATGGTGCAGACAGAAACTGGAAGGATCCTGTTCCCTGTTGTTCTTTGGTTTCTGTGTCCTGATGGCTCTGGGCAGGTCCCTCTTGGGGCAGGAACTTGACCAGAAGTGGTGGTCTTCCCTGTGCTCACAGGTGTGCTGGCACTCCTGGGAGACCCGCTCTCTCACAGTGGTATTTAGGTATGGTGTGCTGTGGCACAGGATCAGCTCTGGGCACAGATGGAAACCGGAAGCATCCTGTCCCAGACTGCTCCTTGGTTCCTGTGTCCTAAGGGTTCCGTAAACTGGAAATTCATGTTTCGATTTTAGAGCTTCCCTGAAATCCCTTCACAGCATCCAACAGCAGAGCTCAGAGCAGGACACAGAGAACCATTGAAGCCTGCACAGCTGCAGGGAACTTGCAGCAGTTTGTCTTTAGCATAAGATGGCTTTGAAGCCTAAGATGGAGGCAGGCTAGTTCATCACCACCCAGAATGGACCAAATGGAACTTAGGAAACCAATGTTTCCTAAGGTGATTCCCATGACCTAAAATTGGTCTCCTGAAGTCCTATATAAAAATGCCTGCTATTTAGCTGTCTACTAATTGCATAACCTTTATTTTTGGACAGAGACTCCTCTCTATGTAGTCCAGGCTTATCTCTAACCCGGGTAATCTTTCGTGCCTCTGACTCTTTGAATTAGGGGCATGCATTGCCTCACCCAGTTTTGCTATGTTTTTCTCTGCCACTCTTCATCTCTGTTGATGTAATTTCAATAAGTCTGTGATGCTGGGATAGTGATGACATTGTCTTTGGGCTAACTGCTACTGGACTTTGCCAAGTATCAAAGACCTATTGACCTACAAGTCTTCAACACAATCCATCATTGAGGGAAATCAGGACAAGAGCTCAATAGAGCAACGGCAGGAACCATAAAAGAAAGCTACTGCTCCCAGGTTCAGAGTCAGGTATCTTTCTTACACCTTTCATGACTACCTGCGTAGGGATGGCACTGACCACAGTGGCCTAGGCTTCTCCTCATCAAGCAACAATTAAAATACCTCACAGCAAGGCAATGGTAGCACACACCTTTAATACCAGTACTAGGGAGGAAGAAAGAAGCATGTGGATCTCTGTAAGTTCATGGCCAGCATGATTTACAAATCAAGTTCTAGAACAGTGTCTTAGTTAGGTTTTCACTGCTGTGAACAGACACCATGACCAATGCAAGTTTTATAAAAGACAACATTTAATTGAGGTTGCCTTACAGGCTCAGAGGTTCAGTCCATTGTCATCAAGGTAGGAACATGGCAGCATCCAGGCAGGCATGGTGCAGGAGGAGCTGAGAGTTCTACATCTTCATCTGAAGGCTGCTAGTAGAAGATTGACTTTCAGGCAAATAGGGTGAAGATCTTAAGCCCACACCCACAGTGACACACCTACTCTAACAAGGCCACACCTCCTAATAGTGCCACTTCCTGGGAAAAGCATATACAAACCATAACAGACAGCTAGGGCTACTCAGGAAAACCCTGTCTTGAAAAATAAACAAAAGTTATAAGGCAAATTAAAATTAAGCTGGGCAGTAGTAGCTCAGGACTTTAATCCTTGCACTCTGGAGGCAGAGGTAGGTGAATCTCTAAGTTCTGAGTTTGAGGCCAGCCTGGTCTAGAGAACAAATTCTAGGACAGCTAAGGCTATACAGAGAAACACTGTTTCAAAAAATGCCCCTCCCACAAAAAAAAAAAAAAAAAAAGAAAGAAAAAGAAAAAAAAAGAATGCCTCACGAAGACTATTCCTCAACTGAAGTTCTCTATTCCTAGGTGACTCCAGTTTGCGTCAAGTTTACAAAAAACAACCAGCACAATGGAGAATTATTTTCCCCACATTAAAATGTTTCGACAAGACTGATTATTTTCCATTTATTAATTTATTATTTATTTTATCCAATATATGGCATCATGCAACGCTTCAGGTTCATATATAGATGAGGATGGCCTTAAACTCCTGTTCCTTCTTTTATCTTCTAAGGTATGCCCTACGATACTTTACTTACTTTCAAAATTTAACAAAAATAGCATGATAGGCTGGAGTGTGGCTTACAGAGCCTACCTGCCTAGCATGTGCAATGTCCTGGATTTTGTCCTGGGTGTCAACAAAAACTATAGTGTTTTTGGTTTTTGTTTTATTTTATTTTGTTTTGTTTTTCGAGTCAGGGTCTCTCTGTATAGCCCTGGCTGTCCTGGAACTCACTCTGTAGACCAGGCTGGCCTCAAACTCAGAAATCCTCCTGCCTTTGCCTCCCAGAGTGCTGGGATTACAGGCGTGCACCACTACCGCCCGGCTTGTTTTCTGTTTTTTGTTTTTTGCTTTTTGTTTTTCAAAAACTATTGTGAAATGAGCATGCTGGCAGCCTCTAGCAACCATCAATTTTCTGGAATACCTTTTTTCACTTATGTATTTTATGTACATTGGTGTTTTGTCTACATGTATGTCTGTATGAAGGTATTGAATCCTCAGCAACTGTAGTTACAGATGGTTGTGAGCTGCCATGTGGTTGCTGGAAATTGAACCCAGGTCCTCTGGAAGAGGAGTCACTGCTCTAAACCATTGAGCCTTCTCTTCAGCCCTGAATACCTTTAATACAGGGGAAATCTGTGTTCTCCTCTTGAGGTTTTTAGTGTGGTAAAAGTATCTTTTTGTTTGTTTGTTTCTTGGATTTTGAGTTTTTTGTTTGTTTGTTTTTTTATTTTGAGACAGGGTTTCTCTGTGTAGCCCTGGCTGTCCTGGAACTCACTCTGTAGACCAGGCTGGCCTGGAACTGAGAAATCCGCCTGTCTCTACCTCCCAGAGTGCTGGGATTACAGGTGTGAGCCACCTCCTCCCGGCTGTAAAAGTATCTTTTATTCACCTGATTTAATTGCCTTCTCTGAGGCTTATTGCTTGTGTCGGCTGACCTAGGCCTAGTCCTGAAAGCTTCTAGCCTCCGTACAATCTTATCTAGGCCTAGTGTGTTTTCAGTCACTGAGACTTTCTGCTGAATAAGCTCATCCTTTCTTGTTCTTACTGAGCCGTAGCTGGCTGGGTCAACTCAGCTGTTCTGTCTCAAACTCCTCTCTAAGCTGACTGATCCAATCTGGCTTCTCTCTCTCAGTCTCTCCTGAAATGTTCTGCTTGGCCCCAAACTAATGTTGGCAATCTGTTTCAATCTTTGGCTCCTTATTCCTTCTCTGGCTCATTCTGTCTTCACTTGTGTTGTGTCTAGCTTGTTCTCTCTCTGCAACCTGTCTCTCCCAATAAAACCTGCCTCTTTCTTCCTGGGCTGCTCTCTCTTAAGTATCTTCCCTTTCCTCTCTCTTCTCTCAAGTCGGACATATTCTATTCTGTCAAATCTCTGATTCATCACATTGCCTGCCACTCAATTAGACCTCACTTTCAAACATGAGTCCTTTTTTTTTTCAATTGGATATTTTCTTTATATTTCAAATGTTATCCCCTTTCCCGGTTTCCCCTCTGCAAACAACGTATCCTATCCCCCCTTACCCTGCTTCTATGAGGGTGCTCCCCCACCCACCTACCCACTCCTGCCTCCCTGCCCTGGCATTCCTCTACACTGGGGCATCAAGCCTTCACAGGACTAAGGGTCTCCCTTCCTATTGATGCCAGATAAGGCCCCTTCAGCTCTTTCAGTCCTTGCCTTAACTCCTCCATTGGGGACCCCGTGCTCAGTCCAATGGTTGGCTGAGATCATCCACCTCTGTATTTGTCAGGCTCTGGCAAAGCCTCTCAGGAGACAACCATATCAGGCTCCTGTCAGCAAGCTGAGTGCTTCTTTCTATAAACTACCTTCATTGTTTGGGATTAAAGGTGTTTACTAAGGATGTGTCTGTATTCCAAGCAGAGGGTTGAGCCATACCACAACTGGAAACAGTTTTTGTTTTGTTTTGTTTTTAGTAAATAATACAATTTCAGTGTTCATAGTGTGATCAAATATCCTACAACAGCACAGGCAAGATGTAAATCTCAGCTGGGCAGTGGTGGCACATACCTTTAATCCCAGTACTCAGGAAGCAGGGGCAGAAAGATCTCTGTGAGTTTGAGGCCAGCCTGGTCTACAGAGCTAGTTCAAGGACAGCCAAGACTACACAGAGGATCCCTGTCCCCCCAAACCAAAAAGATGTAAATCTCTGCTACTACAAGGGGGAGAATGAAAGAGAGAAGAGGGAAAAAGTCAAGCTATTTAAGCTGACATGGTGGTCAGACATATGGTTGGAAGGGGGCATTAACAGTTTAAAAGAAAAAGGGGTTGACCTCATTCCCATTGTTAGTGGAAATGTAAAATGGCACAGCAGCTATGGAAAAGTTTGGTGTACACACACAAAAACAGGCAGTGGTGGTGCATTCCTTGAATCCCAGCACTCAGGAGGCAGAAGCACGCAGATCTCTGAGTTCAAAGTCAGCCTGGTCTACAAAAACCCTGTTTTGAAAAAACAAACAAAAAAAGAAAAGAAAAGGAAAGGAAAGGAAAGGAAAGGAAAGAAAAGAAAAGAAAAGAAAAGAAAAGAAAAGAAAAGAAAAGAAAAGAAAAAGAACAAAAAGAAAAGAACTCTGTAAAGAAGCCCAAAAACTTGGGGCAAGTTAGGGAAAGTATGTTTAGAAGGAAACATATATAAAAGTATATAATGCTGGGCAGTGGGGACGCACACCTGTAATCCCAGCACTCTGGGAGGCAGAGGCAGGTGGATTTCTGAGTTCGAGGCCAGCCTGGTCTACAGAGTGAGTTCCAGGACAGCCAGGGCTACACAGAGAAACCCT
The DNA here is from genome assembly GCA_964023405.1 of Apodemus agrarius. Taxonomy (NCBI): domain Eukaryota; kingdom Metazoa; phylum Chordata; class Mammalia; order Rodentia; family Muridae; genus Apodemus; species Apodemus agrarius. The sequence continues at coordinate 147,704,471 of OZ030010.1, forward strand.
GTCTCGAACAAACCAAATAAAAAAATATATATATATAATAATTACTTTACAAAGGCCCAATAAAATATTGTGCTAGGTCTAGGAATTCTGGGAAGGAAAAGAACAGCATTTCATTAAAGGACTCTATGCCACCTAATCTTATAGCATGGCTTGAGGTGAGCCTGCTTCCCTAGAGGTGGTGGTACTTAGCTCGGTGATTGACCAAGGCCAGCTGGAATGTCAGTTATTTTTTCTCCCAGTGAGAGATGGTATTTTCTTGACCAGAAGGAGAGCTTCCGTCTATCTGTGAACTATAGTGCAAGTACCAGGGGCTCTGCAGCATACTTCTTGTGGTGACCTCAGTCCAGTCTTCCTTAAGTGGCTGTCTTCTCTTGAGCAGAAAAACTGATATTTCAGAGGCTACCAATTGGATTAGCTGACCTTTTAGGAATATTTCCAGATGCTTCTGACTTCACAGTTTCTAGGAATATGCCTGTGTTTCAGGGCCATACTCATTGATGGCCCAGCTATCAGTAAAGTTTCATCTTATGGAATCATTTTTTCAATTGTGGTTCCTTCACATAGAACTATAGCTTGTGTCAAGTTCACAAAAACAGAAGCAGTTTCTTAGGGTTTCTATTGCTGTGAAGAGACACCATGACTACAGCAACTCATAAAAGATATTTACAGTTCAGAGGTTTAGTCCATTATCATTATGATGGGAGCATGGGAGCATCCAGGCAGACATGATACAGGAAAGGTAGTTGAGAGTTCCACATCTAGATTGGCTACAAGAGAATAACACTGGGCCTAATTTGAGAATCTGAAACCTCAAAGCCTGCCCCCAGTGACCTACTCCAACAAGGTCATATCTCCTAGTCTTTGTCAAGTAGTTCTACTCCCTACTCCCTGATGACCAAGCATTCAAATATATATGCTTATGGGGGCCATTCATATTCAAACCACCACAGAAAACCTCCACTAACCAGGATACCTCCTCATGCCCAAACCTAAAAATGTCTTATTTTAGCTCCTAGACAATAACTCTCGTTGAGTATAGATGTCCAAAGAGGCCAGAGGCATTGGATCCCCTTGAAGGTAGAGGTTGTAAGATGTCCAATGTGGATCATTTATACAGGAGCTCTGCTTGCTTACTTGCTCTTAAATTCTCATCGATAATGGCATATGAACTCATTTCTAAAGCTAAACTTCCCCTTATCCATGAACTTCATTCTTCCAGTTCCCAATAGAACAGACATAGAAACCACTGGCCTGGGGTGGCTTTGGTAGGTACTTATTTTCCAGGACTCTAGTCCACCAAGATTTTTCCCACCTGTTCTCAAAACCCCCTACTTTCCTTTTGGATCAGTACCAAAAATAAATGAGCTATTGACCCATAAAACACATGTAGGGGACTCCAATGCATAATACTACATGAAAGAACGCAATCTGAAAAGGCTGTAGACTATGTGACCTTCTAGAAAGAAATAAAGCAATGTAATAGTAAAAAAAAAAAAAATCAGTCCTTGTGAAGACTTTGGAAGGGAGAGATGAGTGGATACAGTCCAGAGGGCTTTCAGGATGCTGGAACGGTGGGGGCATGTACCTATCCATGTGTCTAAGCTCATAAACTTTACTAAACCGAGACTGATCACTAAGGTTATTAGCAATAATGAAGAGCTAATGTTAAGTTCATGGATGCTAACAAATGCATCAGATACTGCTCATGGAAATAACACATTGGGTTCAGAAGATCTGTGGAAAAATCTCTGCCCTTTTCTCTCATTTTTGCTGCAACCTTAAAACTACTAGAAAAAGACTTTTTAAACAATATTTTATTCTTTAAATTTTTATTTATTTTATATACATAGGAATTTTGTATGCATATGTGTCTATGTACCACATGGATACCTGGTGCCCTTGGAGCCCCTGGACCTGAAATTACAGACAGTTGCAAGCCACTATGTGGGTGCTGAAAATTGAACTCAGGTCCCTGGAAGAGTAGTCAGTCCTTTTAATTGCTGAGCTATATCTCCAGTCTCATATTTATTTTATTCTTTTTGTTTATTTGTTTTGTTTATTTGTTTTGTTTTTTTGAGACAGGGTTTCTCTGTGTAGTCCTGGCTGTCCTGGAACTCACTCTGTAGACCAGGCTGGCCTCGAACTCAGAAGTCCACCTGCCTCTGCCTCCCAAGTGCTGGGATTAAAGGCGTGCGCCACCACCGCCCGGCTATTTATGTTATTCTTAATTGTACACATGTGTGTATGTCTGTGTCTGTATTGTGTCTGTTTGTTTGAAAATGAATGATGGCCTCTGAGTAGGCTAGAGGAATCAGACTCCTCAGGAGGGGTTGGAGTCAAAGGAGGTTGTAAGTCCTCTGCAAGAACATTAATTGCTCTTAACCACTGACTCATCTCTCCAGTCCCAAGAAAGTTTATTTGTAGGACCTGAAGGGTTGGGCTGGAGAGATGGCTCAGAGGTTAAGAGCACTGACTACTCTTCCAGAGGTCCTGAGTTCAAATCCCAGCCACCACATGGTGGCTCACAACCATCTGTAATGAGATCTGATGCCCTCTTCTGATGTGTCTGAACACAGCCACAGTGTACTTACATATAATAAATAAATAAATCTTAAAAAAAAAAAGACCTGAAGGGTTAAGGATATAGCTCACTAGTAGGATGCTTACTAGCTAAGCACAAGGCCATACATTTTGTCTTTGTCACTGAGAGGAAAAGGGGTCCAGGAATGGCATCATAAAAAGGATCAGGAAATTCTAGAGTAGCTGGAGCTATATAAATTTGTGTGTGTATGCATATAATATAGAGAGTTACAAATTAAATTTTTACCATCTATCTAGTTATTTTTGAAACAAGGTCATGACATATAGCCCTAACTGTGCTGGTAACTAGTTAGATGGACCAGTTCCTTCCAGGTGTTGGTATTACAGGTATGTGCCACCTTACCAGATAACTCTTCACATTTTATTCTTTTGGTTTTTTGTTTGTTTGTTTGTTTGTTTTGAGACCGAGTCTCAATGTAATTCTGCCTGTCCTGGAACTCACTGTGTTGAATAGGCTGGCCTGGAACTCATAGAGATCTGCCTACCTCTGCCTCCTGAGCAATGGGATTAGAGTGTTCTACCATGTCTGGATGAAGCTTAATATGTTCAACGTCTACTTCCATACTTGAAATAAATATTTAATGTATGTGTATGCATGTGCTTTCGAATGGCATGACACACGTAAGGAGATCATAGGTCAACCTGCAGGAGTTGATTCTCTTCTTTCTATCACAAGGATTCCAAGTATCAAACACAATTAGTCAGATTTGTGGGCAAAAGCTTTACACACCAAGGCAGCTTGCTACTCTGTAAAGTGGAAAATTTGGTTTCCTTGGAAAGTCAGTTGTATTGGATGGTATTTTGCTGGGGCAGGCACATGAAGGAGTATTTTCCTGGATGCTTTCTACTATCTTTAAAGTTGTTGGAGACTGAACCCAAGAGATGCTGTTAGGCCACAGGCTGGGGCTGGTACCATGGCAACATAAACATAATGCCAGTAGAAGGGCTCAAGATCTTTCTCTCCTATTCCAGCCTTCTAGTCTCCTTCAAACACCCCACTGGCTATGCCTAACAGACATCCAGATGACAAAGAAAAAGTGTGAGTGTGGTATCTATATATCACCATCAGCATCTTATAGAACACAGTGTGGTATCGTCTGTCTTCCACCTGCCTGGCTTTGTGACATCAATCCAACGCTTGCTTTGTACACATGAATTTCCATCATCAGCAACAATAAGTTTGTGGTTTTGCCTAACAAAATGCCAATAGCTTTTATACTGATATGTTCATGCCCTTGCCCCAAGAGGGGAGAATATGGTCCCCAAAGTCTTCGTAACTGTCTTAAATGACACTCACAGTGAAGGTGATGTTAGTTTTTCCTCTAAATAAGTCATGGTCTGGAGACTTAATTATAAGGGTAACCATCAAAACAATTGCTGCTTAATATAAGAAACCCAGGCTGGAGAGATGACTCAAAATGGCTGGAAAGATGGCTCAGCCATTAAAGGCTAGGCTCACAACCATAAAATAAAAGAAACCCAAGTAAGGGATTCAGAAAACCAATTAGTTAATAATATATCTAATATATATCATATCATATCATATCATATCAACTAACTAATGAAATTGAGGAAGTAATTATACATTACTGGTCTTATTTATATAATAGGAATTGAAAATGAGTTTTTGGGTTTTTTGTTGGTATTGGGGATTGAATTCAGAGGCTGTGCATGCTAGGTATGAATGCTCTAAATTCCTAGCCCTTGATTTTTATACATTCTTTCTTTTTTATTTGTTTTGTTTTGTTTTTTATTTGTTTTGGTTTTATGTAGCCTAATGTTCTCAAATTCATTATATATAGCTGAGGCTAATTGTTCACTTCCCAAATGCAAAGATTACAGGTGCATACCTCTACATGTGGCTACATTCTGTATATTTCATTTTCAGCTGAAGTATAAAACGCAAACTGTCCTAAATAAAATGTTATATTGCTATCTGTATGATTGGCACTGGGCACTGGTGGTCCTCAGGAGGCACCTCACCTGCTGCTGAGTTCATGGATGGTCCTATCCTTGTCACCATAACCACAGGCTTCAAAGCCCATTGAGCACTAGGTGGCTACCACAGAACATGATACTTTTCCCTCTGATCTACATATGGAAAGTCCTCTGTACAGTTTGTGTACTTCTCAGAGGTCTCTCCACCTGTCTTCCTCAAGCTTTCTGTTACCAACTTACAGCTCTGTTCCTTCTGAGGATCATTTTTGCCAAATTGTCAAATCATCAGCCTACCTCTGGTGGATAGTGGGCTAGAAGGGAGGTTAAAGAGTTTAAGAACCATCATTAAAAATAGGTTTTGAAAAAATTGAAGTTACAGGGACATGCCAGGCAGTGGTGGCGCACGCCTGTAATCCCAGCACTTGGGAGGCAGAGGCAGGCGGATTTCTGAGTTCAAGGCCAGCCTGGTCTATAGAGTGAGTTCCAGGACAGCCAGGACTACACAGAGAAACCCTGTCTTGAACCCCCCCCAATAATAAATAAATAAATAAATAAATAAATAAATAAATAAATAAAAGTTAAAGTTACAGGGAGATAAAACCAGCTTGGGTTAGCACAACTCATCAGAGAGAGGAGAGACAGAGAGACAGAGAGACAGACAGAGAGAAAGGGGAAGAGAAGAGAAGAGAAGAGAAGAGAAGAGAAGAGAAGAGAAGAGAAGAGAAGAAGAAAAGCTAATTGTGGTACACAGAATGATTCCAGCATTTGGGAGGCTAAGGCAAAAGTATCACCATCAGTTGGCAAAAGAGGCCTATAAATGGGTCTCAAAAAGGCAACAAAAATAAACAACACAAAAGAAAAAGCAACAAAAATAAACAACATAAAAGACACAGGTCCTGGCCTTCTGAACAATTCCTTTGAGTACTTTGGAGTTACTATTTATGCATGGTGGTTCACACCTGTTATCTCAGCAAGTAGAGTCAGAAGCATTAGGATCTCTGTGAGCTCAAAGCTAACTTGGTCTACATAGTGAGTTCCAGGCCATCCAGAGCTACATAGTTAAGACCCCTGTCAAAAACAAAACAAAACAAAACAAAACAAAACAAAACAAAACAAACACAAAGCAACAAAACAAAACAAAAGACAGAGTCAATATCTCTAAGCCTGGCTTAGGTGATTCCATCCCAACTGGTCATATAGACCATTTCAGGAAGCCATAGGAATGGATTGAGAGAGAGGATGTCCTGCTACAAGGTTGGTATTACAGAAACTAAAGCCCCTTGCTTATGTCATTGGAGGTTCATGAAACTACCTCAACTCTCATGTACTGAGATTCATATTCCATGGTTTGTTATGTAGCCCTGTGTTCCAAAGTGTTCATTCTCTGATATTTTTGTTTGTTGTTGTTTCGTTTCTTTTTTTGAGACAGGATTTTTCTGTGTAGCTCTGGCTGTTCTGGAATTCCCTCTGTAGAACAAGCTGGCCTCAAACTTACAGAGATTCACCTGCCTCTGCCTCTAGAGTGCTGGGATTAGAGACATGCACCATCACCATCCTGCTTCATTTTCTGTATTAAGTCAGATCTGTTACTTTGAACTCTGAACAGTGATTCCTTTATGGGTGCTTGTCACAAGTTCCACCCCATACGTCCTTTACATAGTATTAGACCTACCTGACCATAAGAACCAAATGGGTAGGTTTAGTTTTGTTTTGTTTACTGAGGCTTAAATCCAGGGCTAAGCATATGCTATAGTCTACCTTTTACCTATATTCCTGGCCCAGTAAGGCCCAACTGGAAAGACAGATTTCTGCAGTGTCTTTATCTTGGATAGCTTTCTTGCTTCCATTCAGAGCATGGAACTTCCAGAAATTGTGCTAAACTTCAAGGCTGCTAAGTTTCCAAGGGATGTGTCTCCTTTGATATAGTTAATATTCACCTCATTTGAGGCTTCTTAAGTGCTTTGTGCTCTTGAGTATAGTGGAGCATACCTTTAGTCCTAGCTTTGGAGCTGCAGAGGTAGATGGATCTCTGTGAGTTTCAGGCTAGCCTGGTCTATATAGTGAGTTACAGGCCAGCTAAGACTGTGTAGAGACCCACACACTCATCTCAATAAAGTGCACCCAACACAATGTCATATTACATCCTCTTTGGCATGGCATCATTAGGATTCATGTATATATTTATTCCCTCAGATTGTTCCCCATATTTATTAGCAAATCCCTTAGCTGGCTATAGTAGCTCACACGTGTAATCCCAGTGTGATGCTTAATATTGGTGTCAAGTTGACTGCATTTGGAAACAACTAAAACTAAGCAGATGGGCATTCCTGTGAGGTTTTATTTTTTTAAAAAATCATATTATTTGAAGTAGGAAGACCTACCCTGAATCTGGTCCATACCCAAAAAGGACATGGAAGAAGTGGAAGAAGGAAACTTTTCTTTTTCTTGCTTGCCCTAATGCTCGCTGGCAAGTTATCTGTCTTGTTGCTGAGGCTGTTACTAAATTTAACTTCTTTACAATTCCAACTGTTTAGTTAAGGTTTCTATTGCTGTAGATACCATGACCATGGTAACTTTTATAAAGAAAAATATTTCCATTAGAGTTGGCTTACAGTTTCAGAGGCTTAGTTCTTTATTGTCTTGGGGAGAAGCATGGCAGTATGCAGTTAGACAAGGTGCTGGAGAAGGAAATGAGAGTTCCAAATCCTGATCCACACGCAGCAGAATGAGTCTATGGGTGCCATTCCTATTCAAACCACAACATAGCTAAAAGTCAACAGATCTCTTGGAACCCCCTGGGACTCCAGCACCAGATTGGGACTGCAGAAATATTCATCCTTGTGGACTAAACAGCTAGCAGGTTCTTGGCCTTTCTGATGTGAGACAGCTATTGATGGACTACATGAACACATTTTTAAAGCCAGTATACTAAATTCCCCTTTATTATTTATTCATTCTATGAGTTCTGTTCCTTTAGAGAAGCCTTACTAATACACCCAGGTCTTGGGAGGCTGAGGCAAGGAAGTCAAGTTCAAGGTCAGTCAGGGATACATTGTGATACCTTGTTTCACAAAACAACAAAATCTCTTTCCTGTTTTGTTGTCTAAGCTATTTCCTTTTGTGCTTAGTGTGTACCTGCCTCCTTGGAGTATGTTGAAATCAGATCAGACTCTAATTGTGGTCCAATGGCAAGTGGGTAATGTGTGAATCTTACAGACATGACAAGAATGAAAGGTCCACAGTTTCATTGGTGAACATGCCAACCATCAGTGAGATCCACCTACAGCCTGAGGTGGAAGGAAAGGGGTCAAGGTCGTGTAGTGAGGGTGGCCTAGGGAAGGAGCAAAAAGTTTTTAAGTGTTCAATAGTTTGATGATCAAATGATATTTGCACGAATCAATATACACAGGTAAAAACCTCAGGTATGTATTTTATGTGCACTAAGTCTCAACAAGAATGTGTTTAATTGCCGGATGGTGGTGGCACATGCCTGTAATCCTAGCACTTGGGAGGCAGAGGCAGGTGGATTTCTGAGTTCGAGGCCAGTCTGGTCTACAGAGTGAGTTCCAGGACAGCCAGGGCTACACAGAGAAACCCTCTCTCGAAAAAAAACAAAAAACAAAGCAAAACAACAACAACAAAAAAGAATGTGTTTAATGGACAGGCTAATTAAGTTCATACTTAATTAATTAGGGCTAATCAACTGTGACAGATGCAAGAAGATAGGGAAAATTTTGGAGATGAAATAAGGGTCAGATAGACACTATAACTGATTTTTGGAGACAGGGTTTCTCTGTGTAACTGCCCTGGCTGTCCTGGAACTCACTTTATAGACCAGGTTGGCCTCAAATGCACAAAGATCTGCCTATGTCTGTCCCCCAAGTACTGAGATTAAAAGCTTTTGCTACCACCCCTGGCTAATTGTGTCATTAAAAAAATTAAACAGTAGCCTTGGAGGTAACCCAGGCAGGTCTAAAGACTCTCTGAATAGAGGTCATGTCTGTTATCCTGAACATGTACTCTCCACTTGGCAATCCCTGCAGCTCTTTTTGACCTGACTGTCATATCTGTGTTCTGCTTCTGAAAGCAGCCAGTGCTTGCTCCCATACTCCCAGCCACACTTCACCTCTGCCCTTCTCCCACCTATTTGGCAAGAACAGAAGTTGAAGAATGTTAGTTGAGCTGCCATGTGCCTGAGTCATAAGACTATTATTATGGCAGAGTCAATAAACACATTGGGGATGGCACATAGCAGGCTGATGTTGTTTTAAATAGAGAAATGGGAATAAGGAAAACAGCTGACTCTGAAGGGGCTCTCAGTGAATAGGAACAGAAAACTGGCCAAGAGCTTGGAAAAACACAGCATTAGGACTGTTGAGATTTTTAATGGTAGACGCTGTTAGAGCAAAACAAGAGCTACGGAAAAGGAAAGGCAAAACTGCAGTGAGTCACAGTATGGAGGGGAGTGGATGCCTCAGTGGAAAAGCCTAGGGGGTGGGCTGGTGGGGAGAACAAGAGGGAAGACATTTTGTTGTTTTAGAGACAGGGTTTCACTGTGTAGCCCTGGCTGTACTGGAACTCACTGTGTAGATCAGGTTGGCCTCAAACTCATGGGGATCCACCTGCCTCTGCCTCCCAAGTGCTGAAATTATAGGTGTACACCACCACTGCTCAGCCATTTTCTTCTTTTGAAGCTTTTCACCAATTCTGTTATTAGTAAAGAAGTGGCTGATATCTGTAATTTCAGCACTCTCAAGGCTGAAATGGGAGGACTGCATAATGGCCAGCGTGGGGCCTGCATATGGGCCTCAAATCCTGGCTACTTGGAATGCCAAAGTAGAAGAATCGCAAGTTCAAGGCCAGTCTGGGTCACAGAGTGACCCCGGGGCCAGTCTAGGAAATTTAGTGAGACCTTACATCAAATAAAAGGTGAAAAGAGAGCTGGGGAGGTAACTCAGGCAAAGTATTGTTTGCCTAGCAAGGTTCTAATCCCCAGTACTGGACACTCCAAGGATGGAATGCCATCAGGGTCCTCGGCCATATTCTGCCCCTTTAGGCTGTGTTTACCTCCTTAGGGATGAAGGGTACTCAGTGCAAAGGGAACCCTAAGGCCCACATCCAAGGGGAGCAGATAACAAGGCCTAGCAGTGGGGTGGGATGCCCAAACTGTGGGAAGAAGCAGGGAAGCGGGGCTGGGACTGTGGGACAGGGCTGATCACAGACCTCAGGGCGTCCCCTGTCCATGGATGGTGCTTCCACAGCATGGGACATGTGTAGGGGAGAAAGAGCTCATCAGCAAAATGATGAAAGGGTCTCTTCATTTCTAAGTTTTTATTTGCCTGTTATAATTCTGATATTATGTACATATATATATTTTGTTGTTGTTTTGTTTTTTTGTAGAGGGCTCATCAACAGACCAAGCAAAAGCATACAGGGAAGCCACAGCTGCTGGGTGGGAGCACAGCAGTGCTGGGAAAGACAATCTTTGCTTTTTTTTTTTTTTGTCTGCTTTTATTTTTCATGGAGTGGGGTCATCAAAGCTAACTGCTATAAAAATGGAAAAACCACCTAGAGACTCAGACATCTGCCTACACGCTAGTGGCATGTGGGGAAAGGGCAACAGCACAAACTTTCAAAGTCACGGTGTATTTACATTCCGAACGTGAGGAACAGGGGGAAGGGGCTGAGGATGAGAACTGGGGGCAGGCAGGGCTGCTAAGGGGTCCTGGGGTATGCTGGCAGCAGGGAGAAGCCTAGCCAGTACCAGTAGGAAGAGGTGTGCCTATCTCCAGCAGTGAGAGAAGCCACTTCAATGTTGTGTTGTCTGGTGGGTATTGAAGGCAATATGAGTAAGTGTGTGTGTGTGTGTGTGTGTGTGTGTGTGTGTGTGTGTCCGTCCTGAAAGGTGGAATAGCAATGGGAGGAGGGTGCGAACCTAGTGTCCTAAGGGGGTGGGAGACAACTCTGGGCTTTCCAGATGGCCTCTTCTACATAGGTGGCCAGCTTGCTCAGGTCCCCATCCTGATTGGATCAAAAATGGCAAAGAAAAGGGAGCAGATGGTGGGGGCAGAGTTTTGTCTCCAGTCAGGCTAGCCAGGGAGAAAGAAGAGGTGCCAACCTAGTCCTGAGGAGACCCCACCATGCCTGTTTCCAGTCAGAAAGTGAGGACAGCTTCTCAGAGACAGCTCAGAGGATGCTCCTTTGTCTTCTCCCCCAAACTGTGGCCTCTCTGTCTAAATGGGTTGGCAAGGCAGCACCTGAAGATCCCTGATATGGGAGTGAACTGCCCTGAGCTGGGGCAAAGCAGCGTATGCCCAGGAAAGGGTGCAGCTGGGTTTTGGCAATAAAGAGGGTAGCGGGTAGTAAGAAAGAGACTCGAAGCCACAGTTCCTCTCCTCTACTCCAGTCAAGTCTTCCATGCGCTGTGGAGAGAAGGAAAAACCTCGATCCCAAAGTCAGCAGGCCAGTGGCATTGGTGCATTGCATTGGCCAGGTGTCTTGGCCTCTGGCTTTCCTGCACCTCTGGCTCTGGGCCCAGCTTGGACCTGCCTCACATGGCTGGACCTCGCTATTCTAGGGCTACTGCAGGATTGATAGGAGAGGTAGCCCCTGAGCTGTCATTGCCTCCTGCTGCCTCCTTCTCTTTCTTGCCACTGTACTGGCCGATGAAAGAGCCATCTTCATTGAACTGGACATCCACACTGCCCCCATAATCAGCCAGACTGTCATCACTGCCTAGGGGTTTGATGTCACCATTGAGAGATGGCTGGCTGCTGCCAAAGGCTTTCTCTTCATTGTCACTGTATGGAGAGAAAGTGGGGTGTGAGTAGATGTATTGCAGGGTCCTGGAAAGATACCCTAGCAGGTCACCCTAGTAGGTTCTTGCCCTCTTTTTTTTTCCTGTCCATACAGGAAGTTTTGGGACTCATCTTGACACACTTCTAGATCAGGCTGTATGCATGATGCCACTGGGCCTGTACCTATTGCCGGAACTTCTCTTGGGGTTAAAGCCAGCCAGAAGAGTTTTGGGAAGGCCAGAAACTAGGCTCTTAACACAAGAATAGCTGGGTAGTGTTTGCTTCTCTCTAAAAGGGTAACTGATGGACCACCAAAGGAAAAGTGGGGGTCCCTCTCTCCCTAGTCCCTGAGCTCTAACTGGACATCCCTACTGTCATATCTTACCTCTCCAGGGACCTGAAGTCACCCGAAGCACAGAAAAGAGAGAGGAGTTAAGTAAGAAGCAAAGGTCAAGCAGAACTGGGCCAACCCCTACTTTTCTGCCCCTGCTTACCTGTACTCGCCGAAGGTCTCATCTTTCATGGGCCGGGCTTCGGAGTCTACCTGAGTGTCCTCCTTGTCCTTCACTACAGACATACCAGAGGAGTCAACTTCTCCTGCCCACCCCCATATTCTGCGTTGCTTTGTGCTAAGAGCCCCTAGCACTGTCTTGACAGCACTTAGAAACCTGCAGAGTGACCCACCCAACCCATGTGGATCCAGCTGCCACTGGTGTAGGCCTCTGTGGCCCCAGCTTGGGAAGAAGTCATCTTTGAGCTCTGACCTGCACCCCACCTCTATGACTATGCTTGTCATGCAACTCCCAAGTTTGGGCTCTTGGGATAAGGTGTTCTTTCTCTACTTTCAGCTGTCTTACCCGAGACTGCACATTTTCTATGTTACCTGAGTATTTGCCGCCCTTGCTGCGTTTGATGAAGCAGAGGATGAGCAGGATGAGGAGCAAGAGAATGATAGCGCTGACAAAGGCAATGAACCAGCCCTCGGAGGCAAAGCTACCTGTAGTAGAAACTCGCACGGGGCCTGAAAGCACAGAGCAGGAAGAAGACAAAGCCCAGGCCCTGGGATGAGCTATGCTGCCAACAGGCATGCTACATTCCTAAATCTGAGCAGCAGCCTCTAAGTCAAGGCATAGTACTCAGGACCCATTTGAAGATATAGGGGACTTTTGGGGACAGGGGGTACCACAGCAGCAGATGAGAAGGAGGGGGGAAAGAGAGCGCTCTGTTGATGGTGTAGGAAATGGTACACTGGCCAAAGCATACCCTGATTTCTGGGAGGCAAAAAAGTGGTTCATAGTTGTTGGGGTCTGCATGCAACAAACCCAGCAGTGGCACCCAAGGCTTCCTGGAAGAGGATGGTTGCCCCGGTGCCTCACCAGTGCCATTAGTCTTCACAGCCAGATGATGCAGGATGACCTTCTCCTTCATCAGGCGGATCTCATATTTGGTGTCAGGTTGTAGATTCCACTGTGTGTAGGAGCTCTGATTGTAGCTGACATACTGAGGCTGAGGCTGGTGATCAGGGCTCACTTTCCCTTCTGTACAGATGAGGTACGGTGGCAGAGGGACTCAGCAGGAGGACTGGGGACACCTTAGGGGTAGGGACAGAGCCTTAGCTCTCTACCCCAAGGATATCTCTGCACTTACCTGGCAAGGCTTTGAACAAGATATGGAACCTGAAATTGCACTGGCCCTCCCGAGGGACCCAGGAGACCACACTGTAGTTTTCACCTGCTGTGGCTGAGATGTTGCCGAAATCTGGCTTTCCTGGAGAATGTAGGAGCAAAGAGGGACCACAAGGCTCTTCAAAGGCTCATGTGAGCTCAGAGACTCCCAGTCAAACTCCTCCCTTGGTCAAGGACAGGATAACAATCAAGACTAACACCACCAAAACCCTTGCTTCAGCTCACCAAACAGGGCCATGGTGCCTCCTTCACGCACAATGGCCTCACCAGGACCCTGCTGGGTGGTGGCCTGAAGCTGGAAGCGGTACTGTAGATCAGGGTTGAGGTTGGTGAGATTATGAGTCCGGAGCTCTGGGTCCGAAAGGTTGAAGAACAACTGCTCTTTGCTTTCCCCATCCACTGTGGAAAGAAGAGGCTGGCTTCAGTTACCAGCTTGGACCTTTTCTAGGTCTCCCAGCCTCCATACCAGGTACAGTGTACACACAGGGATGGTAAGAGAGCAGGTATCCAGTGATCACTCCATTGTGGCTGAGTGGTGGCTGCCAGTGCAGTAGCAAGCTAGTATTCGACTGACACTCAAGGTGTAATGCCTCAGGGTGGCCAGGCACTGTGGAAGCATAAAAGGGTAGAAGGTCCTCACCTGAGTCCAAGGAGAAGGGGCAGGGGGTGCAGGTATAGAGTAGGGTGGCAAGCAAACTCACCTCCCTCTGGGGTGCTGAAGGTCCATTCACTTGCAGGCCCCAAGCCCCGCCCATTAAAGGCCTGTACCTCCACATGATAAGAGCTGTAAGGACGCAAACCACTGAGAATGGCATTGGTGGTATTCGCAGGTACCACAATGTGGCTTTTGTGGACATGTCTCTTGCTATGCTTTCTCTGGCTGCCCTTCCACCAGTATGTTACCTGTCCAGAGGGCCAACAAACCTCATAAGGGTAGAAGTCATTGATTGAACGGGACCTCCAATACATGTTCTTCATCACCCTTGTCATAGACCCTTACCCCCCAACCCAAGAACTTCCAGAAATGCTGCTCACAGACAACAGAGTCCCCACCCTCAATCCTTTTGCATTCCTCTTTAGTTCTCCCCATATCCTGAATCCTTACATTGTATCCTCTGAGGTGGCCCTTAACCTGGGCCAAGTCCACGGGCCTCCACCTGACCAGCACAGTGCTTGAGTTGAAGATTGTGATGTCTTCAAGCTCAGGGCTCACCTGGGGGTCTGAAAACATCCAGTTATTTGGAGAAGACACAGGCATTCACCTGAGCCAGAAGGCCAGACTCCTTCCCACAGGAAAGTAGGCTGCATGCCACATGAGGGGATATTCAGTGATGAATGGGGCTCTCCACGAAGAAAGTAGTAACTTACACAGAGAAACCACAAAAAAAATCTTGACTAAGTGATCAAAAATACCATTTGATGATGCTCCAGACTCAAGGAAACCCATGAGGCATGGAAAACTTGCTTTGGTAACTATCTCTTAGCTGACATGCTGGGACTGAAGTGAGTTGAATTCTTTTTACATTTTGAAATATTTGTTTATACATAATGTTTTGAGGATAAGTTCGAGTCTAAATCTATAATGTTTCTCTCTGTTGTCTGGGATATCCTAGAACTTACTATGTATCCTGGGGCATCCTCAGCTTCTGGAATGCCACACTTAACTTTATACTAATATATATAATTCAGAGATCTTCTCCTGGAACTCAGGCTCTCTATGAGTTCCTAGCTGAGGATGGCCTTGAACTTCTAGTCCTTCTGCTACCACTTCCTGTGTGTTGGGATTACAACTATACACCATCATGCTTGCTTTATCTGGCGTTGGGGATCCAATCTATCTAGGCTTTGTGTATGTCAGGCAAGCACTCTACCAAATGAGCTACATCCCAGCCTTACATATACTACACTATTTTTAGCAAGCTTCTGTTCTCACTGATTCAACACAAAAAGTCAAGTGTAGAATTTCCCACTTTCAGCTCCTGGAACATGTCAGAGTTGGGATTTTCTGATGAGAGATACTCAGCTGGACCAGAGAGAGGAAATGCTGCCAAACATAGTGCTGCTTTACTCAACTGCTATTTCTGCTAATGGCAAAAGTGCAGCAATTTGAGCTGTGCAGAATTTTATAACATCACAGTATCTATGGGAAAGCATGTCCTTGCTTGTAAGAATTATACATTGAATCACTGAGGGGTGGGGGCTGGCAATGGCAAATGGAGTGAAATACACATGTGCATAGGATGGGATGTGGGCCAGGCTCACTCCAATACTCACAGTCTTCCCCTGAATAGCCAATGGTGACCTGGGGCTCAGGGCCCTTGCCCTGGTTGTTCACTGCCTGGACTTTGATCTCATAAGGCACAAATGTGGAAGTGTTAGACACCACCAGGAAGGGGTCGCTCACGATCTGTTCCTTCCAGGTCTCCTGCTTGCCCTGTGGACGCCACTGTACACGGTACTGAATCTGGGGGGCATTCCAATCCATCCACTGAAGGGGCTGGAGGAGGCCAGCAGATAAGGAGACCATTGGCAAAGAGCACCCACATCTTCTTTGCCTTGCCTCCCAGACCAGATATATCCCAGACATTGACTTCCTCTTTAGGTATAACCAAAGGACAGCAAAGAGCTGGGTCCTGGCTTTATGTCCACAATGCTAGTCAGGGTAAGGACCCTCACCTTCCATGTGATAACCATATTGTTGGTCTCATTCCCTTCCCCTTTCACATCCACAGGGTTCTTCTCTGGGGCTGGAAAGTAATGTGTCAACCTATCAGTGTTGTAGCAAGGACAAGGAACAAATTGCCCATTCTGGCTACTGAAGCAATAAGCCAGCAGCCCCAAGGGTACAACAAAGACCTCCTTGTTGCCCCTGGAACTCTGGAATCAGGGGGCATGGGCACAGGATGCCCTCTCTATACCCACCCACAAAACCTGGGGTCCGGTGACTGCCACCCTTTTCAGATGATCTGGGAGAGGGTGCTGCCTTGGCTTACCTGCTTCAGGTGTGACCACAGTCTCAGAGTCAGGGCTGGGTTCTCCAGAACCATATTTGTTAATGGCAGTGACCCGAAAGGTGTAGTGGATATAGGGAGACAGCTTGAGGGTAGCAGAGGTCTGATTTCCTGGCACCTTGCCCAGACTAAACCATTTCTCGGGAGCCATTTCCTTGTCCTCAAATTCAATGTCATACTCTGACAAGAAGCAAATCCACAGTGGAGTAATGAGCATATAGTGTAGCCAAGTGGGGAGATCAATGGGGAGGTAGGTGCTATAAAGGAACACAAGACCCCCCCCCCCTGGAAAACAAGTATGTGCTTTAATGAGGCAGACCATCCTGTGTCTATGGCTCTGGGAGAGGGGAGAACCTGAGGAAGAGTTAAGCTGGCAGGGGCAGTGCAGAGGATGTCACACTCAGGTCTCTTACTCTCAATGGGAGAGTTGTGATCTTCAGCAGGGCTCCAAGACAAGTGCACCTGGCCATGCTTCAGCAGGTGGTGGTCGGACAGCTCCAGGTGAGGTACTGGCCCAGGGCTCCCTGAGGGTCACAGAAGATGGATTCTCATGGAAGTTGGATTGTTTAGCCTCCTCAAGAGCCATCCACATGTCCTACCTCCAACTCAGAATGTCCAGCAATAGGAGGGAACATGGGCATGGTGGGTCAGAAGATAGGTATCCTTTGTACCTAACTCTATATTAGGACTTACCCACCACTAAGAGCTGCGCCCTGCTCTCCACCTCATCCAGTTCAGTGCTGGCCACACAACTGTAGTTACCCTGGTCACTGTAGTCCAGGCTCTGGATGATCAGTTGTCCATCTTCTATAAAATACCTAGAGGTGAAGTATACATGCCCCTTAGCTAGTGGCAGATGAACCACTTTCTGCCATTCCTGGCCCTTTCCCTTGCCCCACCGTGGAATTCCTCCTCTAAGGAGGAGTGCCTCCTGCCAGGTCTGACTCCCAGTTTTTCTCACTCTGTTCCCTTCTACGTAGCCCAGTTTAGGGCTTGGGGCCCTCACTTGTCACTGTCCCCACGTTCCTGGAGGTCTCTCCCATCTTCACGCCAAGTGATGCTGGCCTGCAAAGAGGGGTCAAAGGAGGCCTGGCATGTGAATGTCACCCTTGCACCTTTCTTCTCAATTGCGCTCCGGGGCCCCTGTGTGATCTGGGTTGCTCCTAAGGGGAACGAAGGGGAGGGAGGTCATTTTGATCTTCTCCACAGACTTTGACCCCACCTCTCAGGAAGTCTGACAGCCATGTGTACTCATCATCTAACCTTTAACCTGTAGGTTAGCCAAAATGGTCACATTGTTCTGGTCATTGGCAGCCTGGCAGAAATAGCGTCCAGTGTCATTGGCCTGGAGGTCTCTGATGCCCAGCGTTCCATTGGCATAGGGGAAAAAGCGTTCATCCTGAAGGACTGTGGTTCCTTCTTCATCCAGCCTACAGCAACAAGAGGGCCTGGCTTGGACTAACCAGCTTGGACTCCCTGCCCTCCTGGGATATTTAGATGAGAAGATAGCTGAGAAGCCTCCATAGGATGGGCACTCACCACTGGACACTGGGAACAGGAGCTCCAAAGGCTTTGCACAGCAAGTAAGCAGTACTGCCCTCAACTGCCATGTATGTCTGATTGTCTTTTGTTAGGATCCTGGCTGGCAGCTCTAAGGGAAGAATAATCTCAGGAGACAGGGTAGGTCTAGAGGTTCCAAGTGTAGGAGAATCCAGTAACTCCCCAGATGGCACACACAGACCCTTAGGAGCCATGCTTATTGGCTTCCCCATTCTAGGCTGTCCCTCTCAGCCTTGGTTAAATGGTTTCCTTAGCTTTGTATGTATTTCAACCACCAGGATTCTACCAAGTATTGAAGGTTCGAAGAGTGGTTAGCGTCTTCCCCAAAACCTTCCCTGCCCAGCCACAAATCTCCCTGATCTCAGACAGAAATCACAGACTATCCTGTGTTACATCTTGTCCAGAGTATACCTCTGCTCAGACATAATGAAAGTCCTGCCCATTTTATGACCCCCACCCCCAACTATTGTAAGAATGGAAGAAAAATGGGATGAAGGCCTTAGAAAGGAGCAAGGAAGCCCCATGAAGCTATGCCCCAACCAGCTGCTGGCTGAGTAGTTTTGGTGGACTGGAAGGACAGACTGGGAGCTATGAGGCAAGGGTAAGTAGGTAGGTGGGAGGAAAGAAGGAACAGGAAAGAAAGGCAGGCAGGAGATAAAGTCACTGCACTCACGGACAACATAGATGTAAGCATTGGCTAGTAGGCGCCCATGCTGGTTTTGGGCTTCACACTGGGTCACCATTGTGTCACTTGGCTGCACGTTACTCAGGATCAGAGACCCCTGCTCAATCCGGTACTTCTGGTCCTTGTTCACCTCTATATGCAACAAGCAGGGCCCAAAGGCTCAGGTACAAACATTGAGCTTTGCTGAAAGCCCTCCTCACCCTTCTCTTCCTCCCCTTGATGTTTTTCTGTACTCCCTACACACCCAACCACTGAAGCCATACTTACTCTCCATAGACATCCCATTGATTCTCCAGGTGACCTCTGGTTGAGGCCTACCCTGGACTTGGCAGTCTAGGCGGGCAGTCTCTCCTGGACCATACAAATGGCTCTGGGGCTTCTGTAGCCAATATGGGGCAGCTGAAAAGGAGGAAAAAGCAGCCTGAGCCTGAAGCTTACTCTAGCCCTAAGTGCAGGCCCTGCCCTCTCCCATGACAGTGGATAGTGCAGGCCATCAACCTGGAAAGCCATTCTGAGGCACCTGTGGTAGCTGGAAAAGGATGTACCATGCCCATACCTTCCACAGTGACATAGTAGACATGCCGTGCACTGCCCAGTGAGTTCTCAGCAAGGCAGGTATACTCGCCATCGTCCTCCTCGCCCACATTGAGTAGCTGCAAGGTCTTGTTGTGGTTTTGGTAGATAACACGGTCTGTTGGCATAGGGTCACTGGGGTGCAGCCACTTGATGGTGGGTGTAGGGCTGTCCAGGGTCACAGTGCCAAGGGAGAAGAAAAGGAAGAGACAACAAAACCACTCAGTCCTCAGGCATAAGCCTGTTGGGGACCATGGAGCACCAGCCCTTCACCCTAGAAGCCCACACTCACAATCCCTCAGCAATGCACTCCAGGATCAATGACTGGCCCTGCAAGGCCACCAGGTGGCTGCTGGAGTTTGTAGGAAAGAGCAGACGTGGCTTCCGGTCAATCATGCTGTTGGCTACCAGGAGAAAAGGAGTGAGCCATCAGACTTGGAGAAATTGGACATCCCAGTGATGTCCTAGGCTCTGCTTGCTCCTACATTAAAAAGAATGGCTGCAGTATGGCTCAGTGGTAGAAAGTTTTCCTGACATTCCAGAAACCCTGGGTTCCAGAAAAAAAAGATGCCCGACAGTGGCCACATTAGCATCCATTCATGAACTTAAGGCAGAAGAATCATGAGTTCAAGGCCCGCTTGATCTACAGGGTGAAACTATTTTTTAAAATGTGTTCTAGCAACATGTGGTAACATATGACTCCAATCTCAGCACGTGGGAAATAGAAGTAGGCAGATTTCTATGCGTTTGAGACCATTCTGATCTGCATAGCAAGTTCTAGGCCAGCCAGGGCTACATAGTGAGACTGTCTCAGAGTAACCAACCAACCAACCAACCAACCAACCAACCAACCAAAACAAACAAACAAAACATATCCACCCATCTCTGCCTTCACCATATCAGAAGGGGTCTTAGTGGGTACAGTTGAGAGCCATGCTGCTTTTGAGGGCATTTGTGGTTGTGTGCCCCTTTTCTTGGGGGCCAGGCTGGAAGTCAGAAAAGAGTGAGATAGGGTTATCAAAGCTTCTGGGACTCACTGGGCTTGACCCGGAGGTCAATAGGTTCCTTTTGAATGATGGTTCTGGTGCCAGGGAAGTGGGCATTGCAGATGTAGTCTGAATGATTGTCTGAGATAAGCACATTGGCAAAATATAGGTCTCCATTCTGGCCCATGGACACCCGCTCATCTTGTTTAATGTGCAAAATCTCTGCAGAAGAAGAGATAAGGAAATGGAGGTAGGAATCTGTTGGAGAAGACCCCCAGCCCCCATGTTCTAGGCAGCAGCTCCTTCTGGCACCCACTGCTGTTCATCCAGTAGATCCTAAGTGGGGCTGCACTGGGTGGAGGGTTGCAAGGCAGAACTACTGATTCTCCTTCCTCCACTTCCACAGGTTTTACAGTCTCCTTCGGCCACTTGGGGGCACCTAGAAAGGACAGAGACTGGCATTCTCATCTTGATCAAAACAGTTGAAGACAGGAAGGAGGAGAGACTGGAGAGGTCATGGTGATTCACAAGGGCATGAAGGGACCGGGTGGAAGTTCACATAAAGGGAGGCAAAAATTCTGGATGTTTCTGAGGCTCATAATGGGGATGGGGGCCCCACAGCAAAGAGATGATAAGCAGGAGGCCAATTGACCAAGAAGGGTTAATCCACAATTCTCAGCTCTTCCACCCACCCTGAGGAAAGGATAAGAATGGTGGGGGGAGGCTGAGGTGCAGCTGTGGGGGAGGGGAGCTATGTAGAGATGCAGGAGCCACAGACCCTTCCATCATCTTGACACAGGAAACCATGGCAACGGTTCCCAAGGTAAC
Source organism: Apodemus agrarius (assembly GCA_964023405.1). NCBI lineage: Eukaryota > Metazoa > Chordata > Mammalia > Rodentia > Muridae > Apodemus > Apodemus agrarius. The sequence continues at coordinate 147,725,135 of OZ030010.1, forward strand.
TGAAGAAGAGTGCTTCAGGAGGCAGAAAACTCAGTGAGGATGGAATGCAGAGGGAAAACCCCAGGGAAAGGGTGACACATATAAAGGCACAGCTCTAGAAATAGGAACCAGGAATGAGAGGGATGGAGAGCCAAGTTAGAGATGCAGGAGGAGTGTAAGGCAGCAAAGACCAAGAAAAAATAAATAGCAGAGATGACAGAGATAAGGTAAAAAAGTGGAAGGGGAAAGCCCAGGCAGAAACAGCAGCTACAAAGGCGAAGCCAGGGAATGACTCAGACAGAGACAGGTAGGCAGAGAGGAAGGCAAAATAGACCCTGAGGCAGTCACCAATCCATTCAAGCCAGTCCATGCCCCCAGCCCACCAGCATCAATCACAAGATAGGCACCAAGAAAGACTAATAGAAAGAAAGGACAATGAGGAAGTTCAGTGAAAAAAGAGGGGAAACGGGTGGATAGACTACTGGAGAAAATAGGAAAGGACAATGGCGACAGCTAGGGCAGAGTGAGGGCTGTCAGGGCACCTAGGCACCTCAATCACAACACACTTAGCTCAGGGGACAGTGGCTACCAGTAAGGCTCCCACTCAACTCCCAGGATCTAAAGACCTTCCTTTTAGGTTCCCCAAGCCCTTCCTGGCCCTGCAGTGCTTCGCACCCTCGGCCACGAGCTGGATCTCATGCGACATGGCAGTTCCTAGCTTATTGCTGGCATAGCAGCGATAGATGCCCTGAAACCTCTGGGCGAAGCTGTTGTTGCCTTCGATGGTAAAGGAGCCAGAATAGGGTGCCTCATGCACCACTACACCCAATTCTTCCTTGGGTTTGAAGTGGATGCCATCTTTCGTCCAGCGGAACCTGTGGGCAGAGCATGGATAAGAGGTTCTAGCACCCAAAACATGCTGCAACATGATAGGGGTGAGTGTTCCTGAAGGCAGGGAACCCCAGGTGGTAGGCCCAGAGTGGACAGGTACTCAGGGTCACAACCCAGATATGAGGCTTCTAGACTAAGAAGTTAGGAAACCCAGGGAGGCCTGAGGGCTACAGGCTGAGGTCAACTGTCATCAACAGAGGGTCAGAGGGTGGGAGATACTTACTCCACTTGGGGTCTGCCTCTGGCTTCACATTTGAGGCTTATGTCATCTGTTGGGAAGACAACCAGGCGCCGTGGAGACTGTTCTGTGATGACAGGTGGCTCTAGCACTGGAGACAAAATAAGAAAAAGGGGGAAATTTATGTTTGGTTGATAACATGGCCTCAACCTCTGTATCAACCTGAGGATAGCAGGGCATTTAGGAAGCCCATGGCTAGTGAACATATATGGAAAAAGAGAAGCTAACAGACATAGGGAATCAGAAATGGACACATGAGGAACAGAGAAAAGATACCAATAAAAGTTAGAGAAAGGAGAAATAGACAGGCAGGGACAGACAGAAACAAAGACAGTAAAACACAGACAAAGGAACAGAGAGAATAGTCTATGGCCATATTACCCCAAATGAATCTGAACTCGGAAGTTAAGTAGGCCTGGTTAGTACTTGGATAAGAGAGATAGAAAGAACAAAAACTCAATAAAGACAAAAACAAACAAACAAACAAAAAAATAAAAACAGAGAAAGCAAGAAGGGCAACTCCAGCCAGACTGTGGTGACACATACTTTTAACCCCAGCACTCAAGGGGCAAAAGCAGACAGATCTCTGGGTTCTAGGCCAGCCTGATCTAAAGAATTCGAGGACAGCCAGGGCTACATGGAGAAATCCTATCTTTAATACTACCCCCCCCAAAAAAAAAGAAGAGCAATTCCTAGTGGGAAGAGATAGCACCAGAGTGACAGCAATAGACAGAAACAGTGTGAGAATGGCAGAAATTCCAACAGAAGCAGAGACAGAGCAAAGATGCTAACCTCAGGTGAGAGAAGAAGCCAAGAGGAGCCTCTGGGTTGAGTTAAAGGGACAAGAGACAAGGGACCTGAGACAAAAAAGCCCACACCCACACCCACTTACAGCAATACTGGAAAAGTAAGTATTTGTCAATGTACAGAACAAAGGTGTTCTGGCTCAGCCCAAGGCTCCTCCCCCTCCCTGTTTGTGGCCTTTAAATAGTGCTCCCACTCCTCCAACTTACCATGGTGTCCTTTATCTGAGAATCCAGACAGCAAGGGAGAGAAGAAAGAGAAATGCTGAAAGCAGTCCCAATAGGGCCTGATGGCAGGAGGAGAAGCATGCTGGACATTATGGAAATTCAGGGGCACTGGTCAAAATCCCTGGATGGCACAATGTCCAACAAGAAAGGCTTCACCAGATACAGCCCCAGGATTTGTAGGCCCAGAAATACAGAACTTTTGTCTTTAGTAAAGGATGTTGTTACAGCCCCTGGCCAGGTTGGAAAAGTCCCACAGAACTAAACTCTTCTCCCAAGATGCCTTGGAAGATTTGGAAGCAGACAGTCTAGCAACTGGCCCCCTCCCCTGTTCCAGTCCACTTCCTTCCTAATCCAATTAGTGCATCTCAGTGTTTTCAATTAGGAAGGCCCAGCCTTCAGAGCCTGGTGCCCCTCCTCCTCAAGCTCTCCCAAAGGCCCTGCCAGCATCTGAGTCTCCATAGCCCTCAGGACCTGCACCAGTGCAACAGCCATCCTCTCCTTCCTTCCTCCCAGGAGACCACCAAGCTCCCTGGGGCAGAGGAGCTGCCCCAACCCCAGGACTCAACTGAGCAGCAAAGGGATGGAGAAAAGGGAGAGGAGGGAACAAGAACACTGGGTTTGCTCTGAAAGCTTTGTCTCTGCAGACTTCAGCTTCAGCATAAGAGAAAAAGGGACTCCCTAGGAACAACACAGAGGTCTATGATCTGGGGAGAAGTCAATCTGAGAGCAAAAGAGTGACAGCAGTGACAGAATAAGATGAATCAACTCAATGGGAGAAACAAGAAGAGAGACAAAGGAGCCTGGAGAGGCTGGCAAAGGAGAAATGAAGGGCAGGTCTCAATAGGTAGACAGCATGTCTGCCTGCTGCACCATTTCAGAATCAGTACCAAGAACTGGCCACTGCCCAGGGCAGCCTCAGAGGTCTCTGGCCTAGTTATTTGTCTTCACTGCCACTTTTTTTCTAAATTCACCCTGCCCCCACAACACAAGAGACACACCCAGGCAAGATGGGCCAGCCCATCTGGCAACAGGGCAGGCTGATACCCAGCATAAGGCCTTGGCATTTTAGATTAGGAAGCAGTCCTTGAAAAGCAAATGAAAGACAGAAGGAAGAAGGACCACTATATGTCTATGAATGTGCAAAAGTTAGGGTCTGATACATGTGGATGTCCTGGAATGTGCATATTCAGTATTTATTGATGTATATGTGTATACCTTGGCCTTAATAGAACACACATGAAGACTTGTCTGTGTGTGCTTGCATCTCAGTGCATAGTGCTGTGCTATACAGCCCCCATGTCTGTATAGACAACTATTCCTTGATTTTTGTGTAGATAACTGCTCCTTTGTTTGTTTGTTTGTTTGTTTGTTTGGGTTTTTGTTTTGTTTTGAGACAGGGTTTCTCTGTGTCGCCCTGGCTGTCCTGGAACTCACTCTGTAGACCAGGCTGGCCTCGAACTCAGAAATCTGCCTGCCTCTGCCTCCCAAGTGCTGGGGCTAAAGGCGTGCGCCACCACCGCCCAGCATAGATAACTGCTCCTTTAAGTGTAAATCACCAGTGTGTATTTCTGTTGGTGTGTGCCATTCCATTCATATCTCTGTGCCTAGTTAGAACAAGTGTCTGTTTCACATTCCCAGCCCACTTGTATGTCCCTAAGCATCTCTGGAGGATATGGAATGGGTGTAGGGATCTCTATGTGACTAAGGTAGTATTCTTAACCTCTGTGCCATCAATCTCTCTTCACCTCCTTCAAAGTTTGCTATACCCTGATGTCAAGTGACTCTCAAGTTCACCTCTCTTGGCTCCTATCACATTCTTGGCAGTCTTCCCCACCCCTGCTCTGGAGCTTGGCTCTCTTTATGTCTGGGTTCAGAATAAAGATAGCTAAGTGGACAAGAATTAAAGCCTAGTAACTCAATATACACAAACACTATTATATATGGTACTCTCTGAAATGCTTTCCTACAGGATGACAACCACTTAGTGCAGTATTTCTATAAGTCTTGCTGAAACTTGGATGGAAATATCATCATAGTAAACATACCCTTCATATGCAAACATGCTCTACTCACCCATACACCTGTACACCCATCGTACTACAAAGAAACATTATAGGCAAATATCTTCACAAACTTGACCTCTAAATAAGTTATAGTGACTCACAAATTTACCGAAGTAGGAAATTAAAACTATATCTAGCAACAGTCATCTACTCAGTTAAAATACACACATCATACACACACACAAATGACCAAGCCAACTCAAAAGCCTAGTCCCACTATAGCTACACTCCACCATAGCCACACACTTACCTGCATCACAGACACATGTTCCAGCCCTTTTTTCCAATGCCTCCAAATAATTACATCCCCACAGAAAGCTGTTGAGTCAAGACCTGGTATTTTCAAGGTGTCTTTTCCTCACTCAGTTAAAAGACAAGATTACCCAGGGCCTAAAATTGGAAAAAGCTGGGATCTTAGGACTGCCCATTCTCCTGGCTTCTATATCCATGAGGTGTGTTCAGAAGTAATGGAAGCAGAGAAGAGAGTATGCTTGGAAAGGGTGTTCATGCTAAAGGAGAGCAGAGGAAAGAAAGGGTCCAGAAGGATGTCTATTCCACGGTCTGCTGTCCGTGGTGCTGGAGGCATGTGTGTTCCTGTCCATGGTACCAACACTCCCCAGGCTTTCTTCCGGACCCTTCTAAAGGTAAAGAGAGTCCTGGGTAACTCTTGCCCACCCCATGCTACAGAAGAAGTGAGGGCTAAAAATTGGAGAAAGTGAAGAGGTAAAAGATAAAGAAAAGCTCTCAGCACAGCAGTGTTAGGAGCTGCTGAAGCTCCCTCCAGTTACTCACATTCTTCAGGAATCTGTATGAGTAGGCAGGGGCTGCAGAGGAGGAGAGGCCACAGGTACTGCAGCGCCACGACCATCTTCCTGTCAGCTCAGCAGCTCAGTGCAGCACAACTGGCCAGATTCCACTCACCCTTCTGCTGGCACTTGGTTTCCTATGATAGCTGCTGACATGGGGGGAGGGGGTCCCTGAGAGAAGAAAAGGGAGGAGGGAAGGTGGGTGAGGAGAGAGGAAGAGAGTGGATGGGGCAGCCATTAGTGACTAACATCTAGGCCCAGATCTTGGCTCCTCCCCCAGCTGGCTAGCCCCCCCCATTTCCCCCCCCCTACTCTTTACACAAGCAATTCTATCTTGGAAGGAGAAACTTTTGGGGGGGGATTTGCTTTTTTTTTCGAGACAGGGTTTCTCTGTATAGCCCTGGCTGTCCTGGAACTCACTCTGTAGACCAGGCTGGCCTCGAACTCAGATATCCGCCTGCCTCTGCCTCCCAGAGTGCTGGGATTACAGGCGTGTGCCACCACCACCCAGCTACAGAAGGAGAAAACTTTAAGACCATCTTGGTTGGGACTCCAGATTCCCTTTTATTCCCTTCTTTTGGTTTGTGCCTTTCTGCCAGCTGTCTCTCCAGCACCAACTTGTTACCACAATTAACTCCCCTGTGGGTACTATCAGAGTATGTGTGTGTTAATATACCTGTAAGCAGATGTCCAAAGGCCTCTGCATGGATGCAGATCTGCTCTGCATGTGGGGAACATTTATGTGGGTATCCACCCATACATTGATGTATATGTAGAACAATCAGTGTGCTGCTACTAGCTTTTTGTGTGTCTGAAAGTGCCTGTGGAGGATGGATGAATCCCTGTGACTCTAGCTCACACACATGAATGTAAAGAACATTCCTTGCCGGGCGTGGTGGCGCACGCCTGTAATCCCAGCACTTGGGAGGCAGAGGCAGGCAGATTTCTGAGTTCGAGGCCAGCCTGGTCTACAGAGTGAGTTCCAGGACAGCCAGGACTACACAGAGAAACCCTGTCTCGGGGAAAAAAAAAGAAGAAGAAAAAAAGAACATTCCTTGAAGTTTCATTGTTATCTTTCCAAAAGCTGACTGATCCCTGGGACCTATCGGCACCTATAAGCTGGAGGCTTGGGGAACAGAGAAGGAAAGAGAAAATGGGCCCAAGATAGCTGCATTTCATTGAATAGGCTTAAGAAAAGGAAGAGAGGATTAAAAATAAAGCCTGCTCTTAAGAATTGGGAAAAAGAAGAGGAAAAAAAAAGCATTTCCTTGCAACTCCTCAGCCCCCAGAGAGCAAAAGTGGGAGCTATATCCTTCCTATTGCTACATGTTCCAGGCCAGGGTCATGGAAAGTTCTAGGACATTTCCCAAAACATCTCTCATGTCTGGTAGTCTCAACACCTGGTTCTTTTGTTGAGTCTTCAGAGTTCAACTGCTAGATGCACCCACTTCAATCCTAAATCATTCCATGTATGCTCCCCTGGATGCAGTGAGGCCCAGAGACTTGGTGTCCAGACAAGGATTAGGAGAAGAAATAGATTATCAAGAAAACAGAGAAAACAGGGCACTTTGACACAATAAAAGACATGAAAGAGGAAAAGGTGATGATCCAACGAATATTCAGACAAAGGAATAACTGAGTTAGATGCTGTGACCCCAATCTGGATGCCCTCAATAAATTCAACCAACCCAGATCTTATCAAAGTAGAGTGCCTCATCTAGAACACCAAAGTTTCAAAAGCAAGTAAGTGGGGCCAATAAGATGATTCCATGGGTAAAGATGCTTGCCACCAAGCCAGATAGCATGAGTTTACTCCCTGGAACTCACATAACGTAAGGAGAGAACTGATTTGAACAAATTATTCAAGCAAGCATCCTGGCATAAACATACAAATTAATAAATATAAAAGAAAGATTAAAACACCCAAAAGGAAGGTGAAAAGTCATAGAATGTCATGTCAAGGCATTTGAACTCCATCAGGAGGCAGCCAGGAGTCACAAATCAATTTCACCCAAGGGGGTGGTCTGAAAGTAGCAGTCAACTTGTAGCTTTGCCCTCCAAAGCTGGTGAGGGTGGCAGAGCACCAGAGTGGGTCAACATAGCTGGCCTGGAGGCCAAGGGAATGATTTAAACAGTAGGAAGTGGAAAATGGATGATCAGTCCAAACCTGCTGAGCTGGGGCCCAGAATAGAACAGTGGTTTTGTTTTAGCAACACCTCCCCCAACACAGCCAGTGATAGCAGGGCCAGGCAGCCCCAGGCAGCCTTAGTCTTGACTTCAAGGCCTGTAGGAAGCAGTGGGAGACTTAGATCAAAGAACAAGGGATCAAACAACAGCCTTGGGAGCTCTGAGCCCTGGTCTGAGGTGGGGGTGGGGTGGAGACTGGAGCAAGGAAAGCTCAAAGAAGGACTGTCCTGTCTGGGAGGATGCTTTGATTCTCTATGTGTTGAACTGGTGATTTCTATCAAGCCACTTGCTCATTTTCCTCCAAATCTATGATCCCAGAATGAGTTTTGGTATACATGCAAAGTGAGGAACAGGGGATGGGAATATTGTGTTATCCTGCATATGTCCTATCCTGGATCTAAATAACTGCACATTCAATTTATTTTTATGTCTTCTAGTATTATTTGTTATCTGTCTTGCCACTGGTCTGGACACTCAGAGAAAGGCATGAAGGAGCCAGAAAATTGAGAAGCCTTTGACAGATTTTTTTGGGGGGCGGGTCTCTTCTGTCTCTCTTCCCACTGCTGCTGGGTCTCTGATCTCTCACCATTCCTCAGGCAATTATAGAGAGAGCTAAGGCTGTTGGCTCAGCAGGCCGTGACCCCCCCCATTAGCATTATGAAAGGTAAAAGGGGGGGAGCGTTCTACAGAGCCAAGGCCCAGTCTGCCAAGAGTGACAGACAGAGTGAGAAAAAGGCAGGAGGAAGCAGGATAGTCTGAGAAGCAGGGTTAGGAGGCTGGAAAGAGATGGCAAAGATAGTTGTTAGAAGACTACATAGCCAAGAGATAAATAAGCTAGAGAAAGATAGAAACAGAGATCTGGGCAATGGAGACAGGGGAAAAATAAAAAGGAATACAAACGATGAGAGATGGGTGCAAAAAGTAGTGCAGAGAGAAGGGTGAAGGGTAGGTGTGTGCACCTGCATGTGGGCCACTGTTACCTCCCTTTACCATAGTCCCAGTTCCTTGGGTGAGTTGAGGAGGGAGAGATGCCAGGCAAGGGTTGGGGGATAAAAGAGACAATGATCTGGGTCCAGAAGCAGGGCTGGGAGAGTAGAGATGCTGAGCACTGAGGCCAGAGAGATAAAGCACCACAATGACAGTAGTAAGCCCCTGCTCACTTATGGCACTGGAGCAGGAAGACAGTTGTAAGATAAAATAAATGATTCACTGTTGGCTAATGCACATGTACCACAGAGAGGAGGGTTATGACAGGGAGAAGCTCCCAGAGAATCTCAGGAGATCCTTTCAAGATTGATGCTGAGTGCACACCAGCACAAAATAGGCAGTCACTTGACTGGGGAGGTGCACAGAAAATCACAGGCACGACAGTGTGTTTGTGTGTGTGTGTGTGTGTGTGTGTGTGTGTGTGTGTGTGTGTACCAATCATGTACACCTCTCATTATGTATACCTATCACACAGTTGTGGAGTATAAAACAAAGGTGAGAATGCTCCCAAGTGAAGTCAGCCTCCAGTCATCCTACCCACATTGTGGTAAATCTTATATGGCCAGGGGGAAAAACAAGGTATAGCAAGCATTGGAAGAGGCAAGTCCAGGAGATGAGAGTCAAGAACACAGGACAGGGCCTTGTCTTGGCCATTCTGTGTCCTGCCTGAGTCGCATAGGGAGTCTTCTTGTCTACATGACACCATGTCAGTGTCATCAGTGCTATATTGCTGGCAAAGCCAATTGCCAGGGAAGGGTCTGAGAGGTTATGGTATCTGGCTAAGACTTAGGGTCATTGTTTTAACCTCTGAGTTAAAACACACACACACACTCCAAGGATGCCCTGCAACTTGGAACACATGCCTAACCACCTCCAGGACTGCCACTGCTGGTCTTTTCAAACAAAGAAGCAGGAAGAGGGCCCTTCAAAGGTGGATCAAATAATCTCCAAGCTTCCTACTCAGTGTCTAGGGAAATGGCATCAGGCCAGAATGGGGGTAGACTGGGGACTCAGTGCTCTGGGTATATATATATATATATATATATATATATATATATATATATATATATATATATCAGGGACAGAATGCATGGCAAGTACCTATCCCTCAGGCCTGGGAGGAAGTAGAAGACATTTGGTATTCTGTTCACAGTGACATGAAGGTATCAGTGTCACCTAAACCCTATTTACTCTGCCCCTTTAAGGCTTTCTCCTAATCAAATAGGTTATGACTGATGGGTTTCTATGGTGATGGAGCCTGACAGCAAAAGTGGGGGAAGCCTTGTTGTAGCCTTTTGGGTTATTTAGATAATACATAAAGAAAACTGCTCAAGAAAGCCCCTATAGGTATCTAGAAGCCCAGAAGTCTTAGACTACTATCTCCTCCCTAAAGGAAAATTGAAGTGAGTACACCCCATTCAGTCTCAGCCTTCTTTATCCTAGGCCCCTCATCCTGCCTGAGGCTTCTGTCTCCAAGGCAACTAGGGCTCACCTGTTAAGGACTATTCTTAAATGATGGAAAGGGAGCAGATGGAGGTTAACCCTTTGTGAGGAAGGGAGGGAGGATTCTCTTCATTGGCTGGTTCTATCTGACACTCCCTAAACCATGATCTCTGTCAGCTCCATTTTCTTAAGTGAACTCAGCGCTTACCACCTACCAGGGACTCTTCTAAGCACTTTTCCACAGACTCATTTCATCCTTATTAGCTCCATTTGACAAGTGACAAAATTGAGGCCCAGAGCTGAACTGTGTGCAGAGATGCCATAGGCACTCGGTAGGGGTGGAGTTTTAAATGGTATAGAGGCCCCAGAAGCTGCCAAAAGCTCCTCTAACATCCTAATTTGTTTCTGTTTGAATCCTAAAGAACCAGAGGCCTGGTCAAGGATGGCCTCCAAGCCATTCTGTCCCCTGGGGAAGGGCTTATTTGCTAAGCAAATGTAGAAGGTAGGTAGTGGAGGATTGGAAGGACAGGCATGAGGAAGTCCTATGTAAGCAACAGCATATCTTCATGGAGCAGGCCTGACCCAAACAACCTAGCTGCCCTTCTACTTAGGTTCCCCTCAGCCTGAAGCCCTCCCTGTAAGATTCATAAAACACTACTTCATCCAACTACTCAATTTAGGAGAAGTCTAACTGCTTTTCTTATTGGACACAGGGACAGGCTGGGTTTCTTTGTTCCCTAACTACTAGCCCAAATCTTAACCAAAGGCACACAAAGGTCTCCCTCTCCAGCTAGAGCTTAGGAACAGAAATGGCTCTGTTTCTGTACTGAGGGGTGAGAGAGACCAAGCAGGAGCCAGAATTCACCCCAACAGAGCAAAGACCAGGATTCAGCTTTCAGGGTATTGAAGACACAGCCACAAAGCAGTAGCAGGTTTCAGGACTCTCTTGGCCCTGGATTTCATGGGTCAGGTAGGATGAGCCTCACACTGAGGGGCTTGAGAGGCCACCAAACAAATAGGTAATCCATGTGAACTAGAGGAGGTAAATGTGATGAACAGAGCAGAGCTGACTTGTCTCCAATTCCAAAATGACTCCTGGAAGTGGCTCAGACACTGCCAGGCCCCCAGCAGACCAGACCCTTGGGGCTTCTATTCCCAAATGGTTAAAGGGCAGAAGAGACACAGGAAGCCTGGGAGTGGACAATGGTGCTTCTGTCCTCCCTATGGCCTAAGCATTCCTAAGGCATGAACAAAGCCATCTGGGGAGGGGACCCAAGGGAATAGCCAAACCCTGGTCTGGTCAGAGGCTCTACCCGCCCCCCGACAAGAACCAGTGCTGTATTAGCCAGCCACCACCCCGGTCCCACCCCTTCCCAACACAGACTCCGTTAGAGCCACTGAAGAGACCCATGTAGACACAGGAAGATGTGCATGTGTGCATGCCATCTCTCAAGAACATACACACAGATATACAAATATGCACAAACAATCAAATAGGAGCCTAATGCAAGCAAACAAGACTAATGGAAGTTACACAAATACACACATGTGACCAGATACATGAGCCTCACACATGCAAATAAAAATACTAGAATGTGCACACAAAGGCTCAAAGCTTCCCAGCAACTCAACTTTCCCATGCAGACCTCCAAACTAGAGCTACCTCTCCCATTTTTGCCTGGTACTGAATGCTTTATACTTGAGTTCTGAGAAGGGAGGGGGCTCATAAAGAGGCAGTCCTCAAATTCTATCTTCAGACCAAAATTGAGACAGGCAGGCTCCAAAGTCCTTCATGGACAAGTGCATATTCTACTACCTTCCTGCCCCACCCATCTGCTAGTTTATGAAGCTTCTGCTACTGAGTTTAGGTGCCAGGGACTACTAGCACAAGTTGCTGAGTGGAAATGGGGTGGCCTTGCAGCTTTTAAACCTGGAAAAGCTGTGGCAAGCTCCTGAGGCTCTGGGTTGGGGGTAGTGGACAAAGAAAAGCCAGCGGAGCAGATCCTCCCCCTGGCAAAAGAACTCCCACCCTCCTCTGACTCCTCCCTCTCTCTCCAACCACAGCCTTTAGGAAGCCACAAAGACCCCGTTGATATTTGGGGAGCAGGCAGGGTGGTCATAGAATGTTCCTCTCTACCCTCCAAATCAGGCAAGGCCATATGGGAATGTCTAAGCCCAATTCAGGAACAAGGGGACAACTGAGGTTCACCCCTATTGTGGAGACTAGCAACTCTGCGCTAAGCTCATAGCCATCAGAAGTTACTGAGAAAGGGGAACACCTTAGGGGAAGTACAGGGTGGAGCAAAGAAATACAAGATAAACAAAAGGGCAATCAGACAGAGTAAAGGACACCAACTGGAAGGGCAGGGAGGAGGGAAGACAGAGGAGAGGACAGGAGGGGAAGGCTGCATCTCCACCTTCTATGTGCAAATGAGGAAGAAAGAGAATGGCCCAGTGAGAGGATAACAATGTTAGGGGGATTCAAGAAGCCTGGGAAAGCAGAAAATGATGACCAGATTAGAGCAAGTGACAGATGGAAAGGTTATAGGACCTGAGGGATGGAGCTAATGAGGGTCCCATACACGGACCTAAGCCTTCCCCATCATGGGAATGGGTGACAGGGCAAAGACACTGCCAGTTTGGGTCAGTAGTCCTGGAATTCAGACCCACTCCCAGAGCCAGAACTACAAGGTACCTCCTCATGCCTTGTCCATAAAGGGAGGTCTGGCAGATCTCCACATGGGACCTCAATTCTATTCCCCACCCTGGACACATGTGGTGATAGGTTCATTGGGCTAGGTCATTCTTACAAGGTCATGTCACCCTCACAGTCCAGAGGAGTGCCTAGTTGTCATTTTGGTTGGTACAATTTGCTCTGAAAGAGATCTTACATGCATCAATGAACCACCACTCCTTATATGATAGCCAGCAAAGCTGAAGCTCAAGTCTGCTGTGGTGGCACCTATCATCCCAGCATTTGGAAAGGTTGAGGCAGGAGGGTTACTTTGAGCTTGAGACCAGCCAGAGTTACAGACTGAAACCCTGTCTCAAAAACTGGAAATAAATGAAATAAATAGTGAGGCAGAGGCAGGTGATTTCTAAGTTTGAGGTTGTCCTGGCCTAAAGAGAGCACCCCAGGACAGTCAGAGGTATACAGAGAAACTGTCTCAAAAAAAAAATCAGAAAGAAAAAAAGGAAGGAAGGAAGGAAGGAAGGAAGGAAGGAAGAAAGAAAGAAAGAAAGAAAGAAAGAAAGAAAGAAAGAGAGGAAGGGAGAAGGAAGGAAGGAAAGGAAAGGAAAGGAAAGGAAAGGAAAGGAAAGGAAAGGAAAGGAAAGGAAAGGAAAGGAAAGGAAAGGAAAGGAAAGGAAAGGAGTGGGGGTTGAAGCTCAAAATAGGTGAGGGCCTGGCTGTCTTCAGTCATTGAACTGGGCAACAGCCAATATGTCACCTTCACTCTGCCTAGCCAATCATGGAAAGTGCTTCTCATGGAAAATAGCTATCCCTCAGTGACAGAAAAGTACAATCTTGGAAGAAACCAACTGGGGAGCATAGCAGGACTGCCCTGTCTGCTAGCCTTCCTTCACTGTCTTCCTTTTTCCCTTCAAATTATCATGAAGGAAATAAAAGGGAAATCCATATTTCAAAAGGACAAGGATGGTATTGGTAACTGGTTACTTATGTGTGCAGTCTGGCCCAAGCAGGCATGCAGCAGTGAAAATCTATCTAGCAAATGGCTACCCACCCATGGTTTCTCAGTCCCTGGGCAGTCATTCTGTGAATAGCCCCCATTCCTGAGCATGATGCTCTGCAGAAGGCTAGAGGCTTTGGGCACTGGGGGAGGAGTCTCTTGGGAGTAGGTAGTAGCAATCCAGGAGTGCTGTGCTGTGATGAATGTCGAATGTGTTTTTCCCCTCCTCGGTAATCAGATCACAGGCAATTCCTAATTTCTTTTGTTCTCTATTTCAAATGTATTTCAATAAGTTGCTCCTGTATTTTTCAAATGTACTGTAACAAGATATATTGCTTTGGGTATTGTACACACAAAAAATAATAATGACAGACATTGGAATACAGCAAGGAGGCAGAGAAGTGGGGAGTTCCCAGTCCCAGCCCTATCACCAATTCGACATGTGGCCACAAGTATATACAGTGCTGCATAGATGTTGGGCTAGGTGAGAAGCCAGGGTTGTCAAGTCCCACCATCTGCAGCAAAGAGCCCCATCAGAGCTGAGGCTCTGGGCAAGCCCCACCCTAGCCACTCTACTAAAGGACCATAAAAGTGGGAAGAAAGGCTGCTGGATCTATTCATCATAATGGCCATGTGAGTCAGCAAAGATAACACTGGGCTGGTAGTAACTGCTACCACTGGAATTGCATTAATCAGGATTAAGACATCTACCTGAAAGGGGTGCCAGGCCCCCCAGATAGATGGTGGTCCTGCCTCCCTGAGACAGATGGATAGGGGTTCTAGACACTAGATCAGGAGCAATGGGCTATATCTGTTGTTCTTTTCAATCCCTGTCAACCAACACCCTAAAATTCTGAACCAGATAGAAGGGAATAGGGTATGGAAAGGTCCCTCTTCCCATAATTAAACAGAGTGTAAAACAATGTCTAAAATTGTTCCACTCTCTACAGAAAGAGTCCCAGGCACCTTGCTTCCAGAAGTCCCTGGTCCTAAGCCAATGAGGCCTTTTTTCCCTTATTTTTACCTGATGGACCCATGGTCCACACCCATGTGCACCCACAGGCACGTCAGTGGATGCCCCAATCTATCTCTCTTACTGTAGCCTTTATTGGCCAAAGAACCTAAGGGAGGTTCTGCGCCTGAGAGAAGACTGTTTTTGCAGTGCATTTGAGGGGATCCCTGTAGGGAATTTGGAAAGGAGGAGGTGAAGAACAAAGCCCCCTCCCCAGTTTGGGGTGGAGGGGCAGGCAGCGCCCATCCCTGTTCCTTCTCCCCCTCCCACTACCGGAGGAGCTTCGCTCAATCTCCCCCACACCATGCTAGACACTGGCTTCCCCCACCCCACCCGCAATCAGGACTTTAGAATGGAGATGAGGAACAGCCACGCCCAGAGCCACACCCCACAGAGGTCGACTGGATTAGATGGACGTTCCACTGGGTTCACATTTCCTTCCTCACACACACATATACCCACAGGAATATGCCAACTTCAGCTCCACTTGCCCATACAGAACCTGCCTGACCACTCCTGTGCCCCTCCCTAAGCATGCATTTGGGGAACTGCCCAGTTACCCCTCACCTGTCGGGCTCTGGCACCTAGCCATTTTCTCCAATCCCATTCGAGACCTCAGTGCTCAGAGCTCAAAGCCTAGCATGCATGGGTGGGGCTCCAGCCTTCCTACCGAGGAGGCACGAAACCCCGCTCCCTCTGTGCCCGAGGCGGGCTGGGTCTGGAACGCAGATGGTCGCTGCTGCGGCCAAGGGAACAAACTAGCCCGCCTTACCTGCACCGCTCGGGTTGCCGGGTTGCCAGCCCAGCCTCTGTGCACGCTGACCTCGGACCGCCACCCAGCTAAGCCCCTGCCGACGCGGATGTTGCTGTTACTGCTGCTGCTGCTGTTGCTGCTGCCGCGGCTGCGGCGGTGGCGGCGGCGGGCGGGGCAGCGTGCTCCCGGAGATGGGGGGGAGGAAGAGCGGCGGCAGCGGGCGGGGCAGCGTGCTCCCGGAGATGGGGGGGGGGAGGAAGAAGGAGGGGGAGTGAGTGAGATCACCTCCCCCGCAGCAGGCCCCGCCTCGCCACACCCTCGCTCCTTGTTTCATCTGAACCTGGCCGCAGAGCCCCATGCGTGATAGGAACCTCATGGGGGGGGGGGTCTTCTTCAGGAGCTCCAGAAGTACCGGAGTCCCCGAGACGAGAATGACCCCAACCTCACCATCAGGGATCCCCTCCGCCCTTGAGGCTTGTATTGGAAATCATTGCAAAAGTATTCTCAGGATCCCGGGACTGGACAGTGGGGAGAGGATCCAGACTGGGCCAGATTATCTTGCCTCCCCTTGATCTTCAAGGGCTCTGGCTAGTAATGGGCATTCATACACCATTAGGTCCGGGCCGCGCCCTGGTCATGTGTTTGAAAGTCCCTGCGCTCTCAGGGCAGAACTCCGGTAACCTCGAGCTCCTCTTGGAACCCCTGCCCAACTAGGATGCTAGGCCAGGGTCCTTCAGGGATGTGCGACTGAACCTGAGTCTCCAGCCTGCGAAAGGGGTGTGGCGAGGTATAGGCTTCTGCACACCACACAGTCCTTACTAAACACTAGGTCCCAGACTAGGCTAGAAGGGAAAGTTCGCAGAGAGGGCGCCCTTCGACCTGAAACCCCCTACTCCTGATCTTCCTCCCACTTCCCTCCTGCTCAGTGCTTTATTTCTTTGTCCTCGGGGTTGGCCACTTTCTGACCTTTCCTGCCCGCCCTACTCTTGCTTACAGCCCTATGGGGAAATCTTCTGGAAAGGATTTCTTCCCAGTGGCGCTCCCTCCCAGGCTCATGGCGGTGACCTCCCAAGCGAGGAGAAGCGGAGGGGGCTGGAATTCCAAAGTAAGTCCAGCTAGCTGAAGCTGCAGGGCAAGGAAGGCCTAGGGCACAGATGGCAGATTGCAGCCCTGGTAGGTACGGTATTTTTATGAGCATGCCTGTTACTCAGTGAAGCATTCTGTAGGTCCTCTGCTCCCGCAGTGGTGCAATGCCCTGATCCCATGAAAATACTTTTGGCACTCTAGCTTGGTCTCCCTCCTCATATGATCACCTCCTGCCAGCTTCCTTTCTCATGAAAAAAAAAACACAAAACTTGGGGGCACCTGCTAGCACTCTGTGAAGGTCTGGATGTCTTGTTCGATGGAGTCTTTAGAAGAGTCATCTGAATGAAGGCGGAGACCTAAGTGGAGAGCTCAGAGAATATAACTCCTTCTACAGGCCTGCCACTTGGCCTAGATTGATTCAGAATGAAGCTGCCAACATTACTTATGAAGCTTTATTGGTTCAAATCTTCAGGAGACTGAACAAGGCAACTAGGTCATGAAGCCAGGGGCCTTTTTAGCTGGGCAGAGAATGGTATTTTCCATGAGGCACTGAACTGAGATCAGCTTCTTGACTGCACTGATGTAAGAGCGATAGGCCACAAAATTGGCCTCTCCTCTCCAGCTGCTCTCTCCACTGCCTTACTCCCAGACTGCACACCAACTGGACATAGTCTAGGGTTGATGCTGTTCTGGAACTCACTCAATGGCTGAGTTTCATTTTAAACCTACATGCCCCCGTCTCAGCCTCTGAGTCCTGGGATTATAGGTGTTCACTTTACCTAGCTCTGTTTGCAAAGTCTAGACACAAGTTTTATTTCATCTCTAAAAATCTTTGTGTTTTAAGCGTCAGCACTTGGGAGGCAAAGTCAAGCAGATATCTTATAAGTTTGAGGTCAGTTCTAGGCCAGCCAAGGCTATGTAGTGAGTCTCAAAAAAAAAAAAATTACTCAAAAAAATTTACTTGCTGGGCATGGTGGCACTCACCTTTATCACAGTACTTGGGAAGCAGAGGCAGGTGGATCTCTGAGTTCTTGACCAGCCTGGTCTACAAAGCAAGTTCCAGGACAGCCAGGACTGTAATACAGAGAAACCCTGTCTCAAAAAACAAAAATGGGGCTGGTGAGATGGCTCAGCAGGTAAGAGCACTGACTGCTCTTCTGAAGGTCCTGAGTTCAAATCCCAGCAACTACATGGTGGCTCACAACCATCCGTAATGAGATCTGACGCCCTCTTCTGATGTGTCTGAAGACAGCTACGGTGTACTTACATATAATAATAAATAAATCTTAAAAAAAAAAAAAGAAAAACAAAAACAAGGGGACTGGAGAGATGGCTCAGAAGTTAAGAGTACTGACTCTTCTTCCAGAGGTCCTGAGTTCAAATCCCAGCAGTCACATGGTAGCTTACAACCATCTGTAATATAATCTGATGCTCCCTTCTGGTGTGTCTGAAGACAGCAATGGTTTACTCATATAAATAATAAATAAATAAAACTTTTTAAAAAATCAATTAAAAAGTAAAAATCCACTTGCTTGACATGATGGTGCTTACCTATAATTCTGGCACTGAGAGGCAAAACATGAGGATCTTAAGTTTGACACCAAATTGGTTTAGTGAATTCCAGGACAGTTGTGGGATAAATTGCAAGAATCTGCTTCAAAACAAACAAAAAATAATAAAATAAAAATCAGCTTCAGGGAGTAGGAGGGCTAATGGGTCAGTGGGAGGCCTTCAAAAGAAAAAACACAAAAATTAGCCATGAAATTTAACTTATAGTGAAGTTGACCCTTTTGAGACACATAGTTTTAGGAAGATTTCTAGTTATTTGGTTTTTCTTTTGTGTTTTTATTCTGTTTTGCTTTGTTTTATGAGATAGAGTCTTACTCTGTTGACCAGGGTGACCTCCAACTCACAGAGATCTTCCTACCTGTGCTTCTCCAGTGCTAGGATTAAAGGTGTGAGTCATTGCTGGTCTGAAGGTTTAATTATTTTACTGACTAAAAAAATTAAACCCAACTGCAGTGGTGCAATATTCAGGAGGCAGAAACAGATGGATCTCTGTGAGTTCAAGGCTACCCTGGCCTACAGAGTGATTTCTAGGACAGCCAGAGCTACACAGAGAAACCCTGTCAAAAAATAACCAAAAAGGAAAAAAAAGACATAAAAATTATTTTTAATCATGTGCTTGTGTATGGGTATGTACATACTGGTGCCTAAGGGGATAAGGATCCCCCGGAATCTGGAATTATAAGCAATTATGAGCTGCTTGATAAAGGTTCTGGGAGTTGAACTCTGATCACCTGGAAGAATTGCACATGTTCTTAGCTGCTGAGCCATCTCTCTCTAGTCTCTGTTTTGTTTGGTTGGTTTTATACTTACTATCCTGCCTCAACTTTCCCAGTACTGGGATGAAAGATATGTGCTGTTATGCCCACCTTAGTTTGATGAGTTTTTGATACTTAATATTGTAGCCACCACCAAAATCGAGCTTCAGAATATTTCCATTACCTTTTCAAATTCTCCCAAGTTCTTTTATAGATACCCACTCCCTTTATGCTCTGGCCCCTGACTTCCACTGATCTATGTGCTATCTTTTCTAGAATTCTTTTTAAACGAAATCATATAGTATTTGTTCTTTTTTGTAGCTTAATTCAGAAAGCACAGCTTTTGAGATTAACCACCCCAACCACCTACCACCCCCCACCCCCATGTGTGTGCATGTGTCAGTGTGTGTGTGTGTGTGTGTGTGTGTGTGTGTGTTATCAGTTCCTTTACATCACTGAGTAATAGTCTAGTATTTGAATGTGTCATACTGTGTTTAGCTGTTTACTCATTGAAGAACCTGGGTTGCTTCCAGCTTTTGGCAATCATGAATGAAGATGCTCTAAATAACTATTTACAGCATTTTGTGAAATCATAAATTTTCATTTGTCTAGAATTACTCCCTAGTATTGAGATGCTGGATTGGATAGTATATTGTAGTTGGTCCAATTTAAACTTATCCCTGACCAGCTTACAGATGAATGAGAATCAGGCTATGGTTATTTTATTTGGCTTTGACAATTAATTGGGGTAACCAACCCAATTTTTTTTTCTTTTTTACTTTTCTTTTTTAAAATCTATCTATTTATTTATTTATATGAGTACACTGTGGCTGTCTTCAGACACACCAGAAGAGGGCATCAGATCTCATTATGGATGGTTGTGAGCCACCATGTAGTTGCTGGGATTTGACCTCAGGACCTTCGGGAGAGCAGTCAGTACTCTTGACCGCTGAGCCATCTCTCCAAGCCCTAATTTACTTTTCTAACTGCCTGCCTGGCTACTTCCCCATTGATGTATCCCAAATACTTGCCATTTCTCCTATGTGCTCATGGTTCATGTCTTCTTGTGGCAGCTTCCTCCTCTTTCTGCATCCTTTCTTCTCTCACCCAGCTCTGTAACTCTCAATCAGGTAATTCAAAACCTCTAATCCATCCAGTAATTGGCTGTAGCCATTGTTATTTAACCAATAGTTTTAAATTAAGGAACAAGGTTTGTACAACAAAAGTGGTAACCATGAGGGGCTGGAGAGATGGCTCAGCGGGTAAGAGCATTGACTGCTCTTCCAAAGGTCATGAGTTCAATTCCCAGCAACCACATGGTGGCTCACAACCATCCGTAAAGAGATCTGACACCCTTTTCTCATGTCTAAAGACAGCTACAGTGTACTTAGATATAATAAATAAATAAATCTTTAAAAAAAAAAGTGGTAACCATGAGAATTCACTTGTAAGCAACTAGACATTCCAGTAGGTATAAAATTTAGCATTACAATATATAGCAACATACCAACCTCAACATAAATTTACCCTTTTTTGTCTTATAACTGCAGAGTTTGTAGCTAGGTATGGTAAAACATACCTGAAATCTTACTACCTAGGAACCTAAAACTGGAATATTAGGAATTCAAGGCCAACCTCCAGGCTATATAGTGAGTTCCAGGCCAGTCTAGTGCAGAGTGAGACCCTGTCTCAAGTTGAATTCCATCCATGATGCTTGCTGTGGTATTTGGGTCAACTGGTGCAAACTCAATGTGTGCTCTCTGTTTGCCCTGTTTTCTAAGTTCTCTGCTGCATCTGCCACCACTGGCAATGTAGGGAACTACCAGGCTGCAGAACAGCCTATGAGCTCAATAATAACATTAACAATGAGTTCAATAAGGCATGGCAATGGATATATATATAACAGATACAATATTCAACATACTAAAAGCTGTCATTGTCACAAGTGACCCTTACACCAAGTGGTAGAGGACAGAAATAGGAATGTCTTTGGTATCCAGCAGAAATACAGCTCCATTAGCAGGAATGTAGCCTCTTCTGTCATCAGTGACTTTGTCACATGAGCACGCTTGGCTCCCACAGCCATATTTGTCTCCCAAAGCCCAAAGCCCAGGTGTACAGAGGTCTAGGAATGCCCAGCATCTACTGGCTAAGAGGTGGAATGAGCCAGGTGTAGTGGCACATACCTTTAATCCCAACATTCAGGAGGCAGAGTAAGAGCAAGTTCCAGGCTAGCCTATGGTACATAGAAAAACCCTGTCTTGAAAAACCAAACCAAACAACCAAAAGGTAGGAATGGAGGAAAAACTGGTGGTGCACACCTTGATTATGGTGCTCAGAAGGGAGAGGCAAGAGGATCAGGAATTCAAGGGCAGCTCCAGGTATATAAAATAATTGAGATCGGCCTATTCTACATGAGACCCTGTCTAAAAACAAAGGGGGCTAGAGAGATGGCTCAGCAGTTAAGAGCACTGACTGCTCTTACACAGGATTTAAATTCAGCTTCTAATACACACATCACAGAGTTCACAACTGTCTGTAACATCAGCTCCAGGAAATCAGATTTCTTCTTGCCTTTGCAGACAGCTGTCCAGACCCTGTTTCTCTCTCTCTCTCTCTCTCTCTCTCTCTCTCTCTCTCTCTCTCTCTCTCTCTCTCACATACACACACACACACACACACACACACACACACGTAATTAAAATGTAAATAATCTTCAATTAAATTAATAAAGAGGCTGAGAGTAAACCCAAGTACTCTCTCTTGATCATCTTGGATTAAATATGCTTTCTCCTTGTTTTGTAGTAGTTACTGTAGCTATTTTACTACCCTGAATTCTTATGTTTTTTTTTTTTTCCCGAGACAGGGTTTCTCTGTGTAATAGCCTGGCTGTCCTGGAACTCACTCTGTAGACTAGGCTGGCCTTGAACTCACAAAGATCTGTCTGCCTCTGACTCCAGAGTGCTGAGATTAAAGGTATGCATCACCACTGCCCTATAACATTCATTCTTAACAGTGTGAAGTTAATCAGTATCTCAACTCTGGTGGTTATAATGTAGGTCTACAAATTCCCTGATATTCCATTCTCAAAAGGTGGCACCCAAGTATGGCAGTATATGCCTGTAATTCCAGCAGTCTAAGGCTGGGACAGGAAGATTACAACATCTGAAGCCAACCTAGGCTGCATAAGGAGACTGTAAAAACAAAGAGAAGTGGTTGTAGGGAACCTTGGTGTCAGCTCAGGACCACCCCTCACCCCCCCATCCCCCACCCCGGACCAAGTTCTCAACACAAAGGATCTTTATTTTCCCCAGAGGGCAAGGAATGAAAGTCAAAGACAGGAGATAGAGGAGAAGGTCGAAGGGGAAGGAAACATGGGGAAGGGTTAAGAGCTGTTTGTCCTGGAATGAGGGATGGACAAAGGACTGCCTCTAAATAGAGAGGAGACACATGTGGCACATAGGCAAATGTCAGTTTATAAAGGTAAAATGGGAAACCCTGTGTTAGGATGAGGTGTTTGATTTTAATTTGGCATGTTAATTAGGTGAGCCAAAGGGGGTTTTGATCGCTGGACTTGGATACTTTGAAGGCTGGACCTCGGTAGTCAGCCTCAGGAGGAGTAAGTGGCCAATTAAAGAAATAGACCTTGCTGGGCGTGGTGGTGCACTCCTATAATCCCAGCACTTGGGAGGTAGAGGCAGGCGGATTTCTGAGTTCGAGGCCAGCCTGGTCTACAGAGTGAGTTCCAGGACAACCAGGACTACACAGAGAAACCCTGTCTCAAAAAAAAAAAAAATTTAAAAAAAAAAGAAAAAAAGAAAGAAATAGACCTTGATGACTAGCTTTAGGAATGTAACCTAATGGTTTTTAGCAAGGCAGAGGGAATAGGAGAAAAGGGTGAGGCCTGCCAGAGCCGTGTGAGCCATGCTGGAGGGGGCTAGTATACCTTCAGTGATGTGGCTTAGTTATTAAAGTTCTTGTCTATTTTGCAGATGGCACCAGGTTCAATCCCCAGTACTTTTTGAACCTAATATTGTAGGGCATGCCTATAATCCTAGCACTCAGGCTATGAAGGCAAGAGGATCAGAAGTTCTAGGGCATCCTTGGTTACATATTAGATTCAAGGTCAACTATTGGATACAGGATACCCTGTTTCAAAAGACAAACCAAGAAAAGAAATGGAAGTCTTTGCCCCTGTATGTGTATGGTATATATCTTTGGAGACTTGTTTTCTATAGATGTGTGAGGAGGGTTTCTATATTTCTAATTTGTTACACAGTCAGAAATCTAGGAGGATTCTGAAGTGCTGGTCAACCCCTCTCCTATCCTGAACTCTCCCTTTGCACCTCAGAGGTAAAAAGCCCCTACTTCTCCTCAGAAATTTCCCTGGTCATTGCCTTCCACATAGCCTTCACACAACTACTACTCTTTTGTTCATTGCAAAATTTTGCATAAAGCAATTCTCTAGCCTCTGCTCACACTAGACAAATTCAACCTCTCCTTGTAATGTCAAGAGAAGCCTGAAACCACTATCCTGAACACTTCTCCAGGGCCTGGGATGTTCTATTCTGGGTCAGGAGGGGTCAGGATGGAAACTAGTATCTTCTTCATCTTCCTCAGTTTGTTTTTCATTGCCACATATCACCAGTCCTGTGTCAGTGATTCATGTCCCAAACAACATCCTAACCTTTTGGTTTCTTCAGTATTTTTGTTCTTCCAACACTTTATTCTCTTTCTTTCTTTTTTAAAAACCATTTTAGGATCCAGCATGGTGGCATATACCTTTAATCCCAGCACTCCAGACACAAAACCAGTGGCATCTCTGAGTTTGAAACTCTACAGAGTGAATTTCAGGACAGCCAAGACTACACAGAGAAAACCTGTCTCAAAAACAAAACACCCCCAAAATAAGATAAAAAAACATTTTATATTTACTTATTTTACACGTATAAGTGTTTGCCTGCATGTATATATCAGTACTATGTGTGTGCAATACCTGCTGAAGTCAGAAAAGAATATCAGAGTCCCTAGAACTGCAGTTAAGGATGGTTGTGGGTGGTGGGGTCTAGCAAGAGCTGCCAATGCTCTTAATCTCTGAACTATCTCTCTAGCCCCTTTCTCTGGCTTTTGTTTTTCTTGAGACAGGGTCTCACTTCATAGTCCTGGCTACCTTGGAACTCATTCTGTACATTAATTAGGCTTACCTCAACCTCAAAGAGATTTGCCCATCACTGCCTCCTGTCCGCATCCCCCTCCCTCTGTGTGTGTTATCTGTCTGTCTGGCACAGTCTTTGTTTAGCTGTTTACTCATTGAAGAACCTGGGTTGCTTCCAGCTTTTGGCAATCATGAATGAAGATGCTCTAAATAACTATATACAGGATTTTGTGAAATCATAAATTTTCATTTGTCTAGAATTACTCCCTAGTATTGATATGCTGGATTGGATAGTATATTGTAGTTGGTCCAATTTAAACTTATCCCTGACCAGCTTACAGTTGAATGAGAATTAGGCTATGGTTATTTTATTTGGCTTTTTTTTTTTTTTTTTTTTTTTTGGTTTTTCAAGAGAGGGTTTCTCTGTGTAGCTCATGCTGTCCTGGAACTCACTCTGTAGATCAGGCTGGCCTCGAACTCAGAAATCCACCTGCCTCTGCCTCCCAAGTGCTGGGATTACAGGCGTGTGCCACCACTGCTCGGCTTGTTTTGTTTTCTTTTATCTCGTTTGTTGTTTTGTTGGAAGCAGAGTCTCATGTAGCCCAAGTTGGCCTTGAAGTCTTCATCCTTCTGCCTCAGCCTCCCAAATACAGGAATTACAGAGTGCACTACCTTTTAAGTTTACTTAGTTTGAGCCAGGTGGCGGTGGCGGTGGCGGCGGCGGCGGTGGCGGCTGCGGCGGCGTTCGCCTGTAATCCCAGCACTTGGGAGGCAGAAGCAGGCAGATTTCTGAGTTCAAGGCCAGCCTGGTCTACAAAGTGAGTTCCAGGACAGCTAGGGCTACACAGAGAAACCCTGTTTCAAAAAAACCAAAATAAAAAGAAAAAGTTTACTTAGTTTGTTTTATGAGCATCCCTCCTTCAGAAGATATTATTTAATTCAAATGAACTTGCTCCACAAGGACAGCATCACTTAACAAATGGCAATAGCCAAAAGCAAGTAAACCACTGTCAGTAGACAAGTGGGTTAAAAAAAAACAGTACTAAGCCATAAAAATACTGGCTGGGGATACAGCTCAGGTGGTGAAGTACTTGTCTATCACCTACAAAGCCATTCTCAGTACTGCACAGACCCCTTGTGATGGTGCACTCCTATAATCCCGGGTAGAGGCAGGGACCTTCGAAGTTCTAGGTCATCTGTTTCGAATGAGCATGACTATGTCTTCTCATGGGGTGCTAGGGAAGTTAGGCAGTGAACATGGTTGTGATGGGTGAGTACACCAGCTAATAAGGCAGAAGCTGCATGCATTGACTTTTCTGACCCTGTCTTGGAAAGCAAGCAGCACTTTTAGCAGATTATCTTAATCAAAAGCAGTGCACAAACCTACTCCAGCTGTAGGGGTAAGGTTAAACTTCACCTCTTGATGGAAGGTGGCAAGGCTCCTGGAGAACATATGGAGATATTGTTGGGGCTACCTTGAAAGGCTACAATCTGCCACACACAGGTTAAAAGGCAGAGTATCAGCCTTAAACAAAGTATCTATATAGTATTTCCAAGAAGCACTTTTAAACATAAATACATGTCGAAAGTCAAAGTATGGAAAAAGATATATCAAGGAAAGCTGGTGTGGCAAATATAAATACAAAATAAAGTAGAATTCAGCATAAAGAGTGTTAACACACCGGGCGTGGTGGCGCACGCCTTTAATCCCAGCACTTAGGAGGCAGAGGCAGGTGGATTTCTGAGTTCGAGGCCAGCCTGGTCTACAGAGTGAGTTCCAGGATAGCCAGGACTACACAGAGAAACCCTGTCTCGAAAAAAAAAAAAAAGTGTTAACAGAAGAGGAACACTGAAAGGGGACAATAACAAGACCAAATCCCTCAAATACATGAAGCAAAAGTTGTTCCCTCTAAAGGGCTCTAGAAGTAAACAAATCCCCCAACATTGACACTATGTTTTTTAGGAGTTGATAAAATAGGAAAGAAAAAAAAATCAGCCATAATATAGATTTGAATAATATTATCAAGCAAATTAATGTAATTGATACTTAGAGAGCACCACATCCCCAAATACTCTTCTTTAGGGTAGATATAAAATTCAGGACTATCAATGAACACCAATAAAAGACAAAGGACTGGGATATTGCTCCACTGTGAAGCTGAATTAAAGAGCAACAACAATCGGCTGGTGGAATGGCTTAGTGGGTACACACACGTGTGCACACACACACACAGTATGCTGTACATACCCACATAAATAAATGTAATAAAATAAATAAATTTTAAAATCAACAATAAAGGGGGCTGGAGCATGGTCTACAGAGTGAGTTCCAGGACAGCCAGTGCTACACAGAGAAACCCTGTCTAGAAAAACAAAAACAAAAAACAAACAAACAAATAAATAAAAGGGGCTGGAGAGATGGCTCAGTGGTTAAGAGCACTGACTGCTCTTCCCAAGGTCCTGAGTTCAAGTTCCAGCAACCACATGGTGGCTCACAACCATCTCTAATGAGATCTGATGCCCTCTTCTGGAGTGTCTGAAGATAGCTACAGTGTTCTTAAATATAATAAATAAATAAATCTTTTTTAAAAATCAACAATAAAGCCAGGCATGGTGTTGCATGTTTTTAATTCCAGCATTCAGAAGGCAGAAGCAGATGGATCTCTGTGATTTCAGGATTTGAGTCTCTCTGTCTCAACAAACAAACAAAAAACAAGGCATGGTGGTATATTCCTGTAATGCCTGGGAGGTAGAAACAGATCGATAGCCAGGCAGGGGTGGCACATGCCTGTAATCCCAGCACTTGGGAGGCAGAGGCAGGCAGATTTCTGAGTTCGAGGCCAGCCTGGTCTGCAGAGTGAGTTCCAGGACAGCCAGGGCTATACAGAGAAACCCTGTCTCAAACACTTCCTCTGAAAAAGACAGATATAAGTAGTGTTTATAACACTTGGGAGGTATAAACAGATGGATAGCTGTGAAGTGAAGACTAGCCTGGTCTACATAGTGTTAGGACAATCCCAGGGCTATGTAAAGAGACCCTGTCTCAAAAACAAACAAAACAAAACAACAAAGTAAAGCATGCTGCTACATGTCTGTAATCCTAGCACTTGGGAAATAGAAGCCATGCAAATTTAAGGCCAGCTTAATTTATTTTTGGAGTTCCAGGCTTACCAGGAGACCTTACCTTAAAAACAGAAAAACCCAAAGGACACCTCCCAAAGCAATGTGTGTGTGTGTGTGTGTGTGTGTGTGTGTGTGTGATGGTGTATATATGTGCAGTATATGTTGGGTGATGTGTACCTCCGTGTAACATATGTGGAATGTGGAGGTCTGAGCTACATAGTATTTGTGCACAAGGTTGGAGTGAGGCATGCATCGCTGCCTCTTAGAACGGCATCCTCCCCATGTTTCTTCTACCCCAAGGGGCTGGAGCCCATCAGACTCTCTGGCCAGAAAGAGACCTTGACTGTTGGCAATCCCTGGCCCTGGTCCATGGTAGTGTTGTTTTAGTTGCTAGCCTTGCAGGTCAAGAGGATAAGACAGACAGGGAGAAAAGGAGGTTGGTCTTGGATGGGTGAGCAGGATACTTGTGGGACTGGACCAAGCTAACTTGAACAGACAGGGAACCATAAAAGGAAAAGGAGCTGGTGAGTTACAGGTGGCAGGAGTCAGGAGTATGTGGGAGAGAAGGACCTAAACATCTTTTCTTTTTTTGTTGTTGTTGTTTGTTTGTTTTGTTTTTTGGTTGGTTTGGATTTGGTTTTTTCGAGACAGGGTTTCTCTGTATAGTCCTGGCTGTCCTGGAACTCACCCTGTAGATCAGGCTGGCCTTGAACTCAGAAATCCACCTGCCTCTACCTCCCAAGTGGTGGGATTACAGGCGTGCGCCACCATCAGCCAGCTAGCATCTGGGTCCTTAAACTCTTAGGTTCTTTCACATGGAAACTTGAACCCCTAAGCTTGCTGCATAAATGTATGAGTCTTCATGTTGTGTGAAAGTTCTATGTGTGTATGAAGAGGATAAGTAAAGCAGGTAAGCATACTTGAGATCAGTCTGAAAGCTTTCCTTCTGAGGCAAGTGATTGTAGGTGGGGCATAAGGAAGGGGGGTGCTCCTGGCTACTACAGGTTCCTGGGGGAGAAAGCTGGAACACAATGGGACACATTTAGCCCTGGCTTAGCCCCTACCCCACCCCTTCCCTTCCTGTCCCTCATCTCCAGGTAGCCAATCTTAATTGAGAAGGGTCTTGAAATGGACCTGAGAGGGTCTACCATCTCCAAGCAGTTAGCTCTTCATTGCCAGGGGACAAAGACGAAGGAAGGAGCATAGCTTAAATATGGGAGTTAAAGATTTAACATGAAAAAGTAGGAATTCTGGGTCAGGTCCAGCCATTTCCAGCCTCAGTTTCCCACTTAGGAGATGAGGTGCTGCACTAGTTTCCCACAGCACTGCCAGACCATAAGTTTTAGAAAGGTGGGCCTGTGGAATAGGAAGAGGCAGGACAGAAGTTGCTGCTGAGTAAAGTTTGAGACTGCACTTGAGGGGGATGGTCCTGTGGATTGACCAAGGAAGCTTGAGAGAGGAAAGGAATTTGGAGGCTAGGAACTTACTTCCTGGTAGATGGAGGAAGGAGGCCAGGGGAGGTATGAGGCTAGGGGTGGCATGTGAGGGAAAGGAGGGGGGAAGTCTCCTGTGCAGGTCATTCCCTGAGGCTGCTTGGGGCGGGGCCGACAATGGAGAGCAGATCTGAGGGCTGGGCCACCTTCACGCTGCTGCCCAGGTGCCCAGAAGCCTAGGAGCCAAAGCAGGTAAGGGGCTACAAAAGAGCTCTGAGACACACACTTGGTCTCTTACCCAGTCTTTATCCTTCCAATGGTGGTCTGTCCAAGATGCTGTCTGGGCAGGACCAGAATGTTTACTTCTGATCCCTAATTACCAGTCTGGTTCTTGTGAGCTGCCTAGACAGAACTGGGTTCGGTGTTTGTTCTGACTGTCCTTTATATTCTCTGCCCAGGCCTAAATGCAAGCTGGACCTCCATCCTGTGAACATACCTACAGAAAGGCACCTGCCTCCTGGCACCTCTATCTGGTGCAGTGACCCTGGGCGGTGGGGCTGGGCCCTTGAGTGGAGACTGCGTTGGTCCCCCGTGACAGGTGTGCAGGCCATCATTAGCCACCCCACCATGATCCTGGTGTCTACCATGTCTGGTAAGTAAGTTCCTGATACCCCTCACATGGCTGAGCCAGGTGGGCTAGATGAATTCGATAAAGCTGAGAAGGCCCTTTTTCTAAAGACCTATTTCCCTTTCTTGTGAACTGGTGGGCTTTCTGGAGGGGTTGGTTGAAGGGCAGGTATTACCTGCCTTCTAAACCAAACACTTCCTTAGGGGACCCTTCTGTTGGGAACCCGGAAATAGGCAGTAAGACTGACAAGGGGTTCAAGGTATCAGCTGCACAGGTCATACTATCCCTGGCATTGGAACTTCCTCATTCTGGGGAGCCTAAACAGCATCCCACTAATTTGTCCCTTGTCCCTCACCCTTGCCCAGCTGTGCCTGGGCCCCTTTCGCCCCCTAGCTCTCCCAGGAACAGCAGCCAGGAGGAGCTACTGGATGACCGAGACCCGCTGTTAGTCCGGGCTGAACTGGCCCTGCTGTCTACAATTTTTGTGGCCGTGGCCTTGAGCAACGGCCTAGTGCTGGGGGCCCTAATACGACGGGGCCGGCGTGGACGCTGGGCACCCATGCACGTCTTCATCAGTCATTTGTGCCTAGCTGACCTGGCTGTGGCTCTGTTTCAAGTGCTACCCCAGCTGGCTTGGGATGCCACTGACCGCTTCCATGGCCCTGATGCCCTGTGTCGGGCCGTCAAGTACCTGCAGATGGTGGGCATGTATGCCTCCTCCTACATGATCCTGGCCATGACGCTAGACCGCCACCGTGCCATCTGCCGCCCTATGCTGGCATACCGCCATGGAGGTGGGGCTCGCTGGAACAGGCCAGTGCTGGTGGCCTGGGCCTTCTCACTTCTTCTCAGCCTGCCTCAACTCTTCATCTTTGCTCAACGTGATGTGGGAAATGGCAGTGGGGTGTTTGATTGCTGGGCCCGATTTGCAGAGCCATGGGGCCTTCGTGCCTATGTCACCTGGATTGCCTTGATGGTGTTTGTGGCACCTGCCCTAGGCATTGCTGCCTGCCAGGTTCTTATCTTCCGGGAGATACATGCCAGTCTGGTGCCAGGGCCATCTGAGAGGGCAGGGAGGCGCCGCAGAGGGCACCGAACAGGAAGTCCCAGCGAGGGAGCCCATGTATCAGCAGCCATGGCCAAGACCGTGAGGATGACACTGGTGATTGTGATTGTCTACGTGCTGTGCTGGGCACCCTTCTTCCTTGTGCAGCTGTGGGCAGCGTGGGATCCAGAAGCTCCTCTGGAAAGTGGGTGTGGGTGTGACTAAGGCTGGGGGTGGGGGAGGTAGGGGGCTGGCCCAACACATTTAAGTACTCTACTTGCTGCCTTTATGCATGTGGTGTCCCTGTGGCTTGCTAATATGAGCAAGGGACACCCTGGCTCCAGCCTCTACTCTCTTCTTCATAGGACCCCCCTTTGTGTTGCTCATGCTGCTGGCTAGCCTTAACAGCTGTACCAATCCCTGGATCTATGCTTCCTTCAGTAGCAGTGTCTCCTCGGAGTTGCGTAGCCTGCTTTGCTGTGCTCAGAGGCACACCACACACAGCCTGGGTCCTCAAGATGAGTCCTGTGCCACAGCCAGCTCCTCTCTGATGAAGGATACACCCTCCTGAGTAGCTACTGGGCTCTTTCTATTCAAAAACCCCCTGTAGCTCAACTGACTATCTAGGGTTGGCCCTGGGAATACCAAGAAAGGATACCTTGGTTATTCTTGGTTCTCTCTAGGTGTCATTGTCCCCAGGTATACAAGAAGGAATGTTTCAGGGCTATAAAGAAACCCCAAGTTGGCTCCTTTGTTGCCAGACATGGGAAGCAACTGGGACAGATGCCTCAAGGTCTAGAAGAACAGGCAACAGAGGTGCTTGTGCTTCCTACCCTGGCAAGTACCCTGCAGGTGAGGGAGACTCCCGGGGAGCTGGAAGAAGGACCAGGATAGGACTAGTAGACCTTCCTGTCACTCCTCCCTCCTATCTGTCTCTCTAATAAAACTTGCAGTTCATTTTCCACATAGAAAAAGTTTCCTTGGATCAGGTATATGGTGGGCACAGAAGCTGAAATACAAAGATCCCCACACCCATAGATATACCTATGGTCAGGAGCCTGTGATATAAGAAACCAAGACTGCATTTTTGGGAGCAGGTCCCCAGGTGAAAATAAATAGCTCCATGTCAATCTTCTGTCTTGACATCTGGCAGGCTCTGGGAGTTGCCCTGCACCTACCTGTTGAGTCCCCCAAAACAGCACAAGCTATTACAACAGCAACCAGCACATGGTCTTTATGATTTACTGCCACTTCCATCTTCCACAGCCACAGCCCAAGTCTTCAAAGCAAAGGCACAAGAGGAGCTCATCTCCAGCCTCCTTCCTTTGCTATCTCCCAAGAGACCTAGTACAGAGCTGAGGTGAGGCTATAGGCCTAGGTGGAGTGGTGGGCTTGCTGGTGGCTGCTGGAGGTAAGCTGCCTCAGACTGGCCTGTGAGTTGAATCTGGACCCTGGGGATGGGAGACTGAGGGGGAAATTGGAGCCCCATGTCCCAGGGAGACTTTGTTTTTGCTGAAGCTGCTGTAGGTCTGGGGCTTCAGGTTTTGAGTTCCTAGACTGGGGGAGGCTGTAGATGCTAGCCCATGGCCCTGGCGGACAGCAGCCTTTCCCAAGAGCTCCTTAAACACAGAATCCATGTTCTGCGCCACAGCCTAGCAGAAAGAAAAAACAGAGTGCCCAGTGAGTTTCTGCCAATCTCCAAAGTAAGGCCTTGGCTACCATACTGTAGCTAGGCCAGGCTAGGTTCCCTCTCCCAGAGTCATGGGAGGGACTTATTGATACTCCAGACCACCTTCCCCACTCTATTCCACCTTCCTTCCTCTAGTCACTTTCAGTGTTACTTGTTACTTAGTCTTGTTCTGGAGGGTGGGAACAGCTTTGAGCCCTGAGTTCCCCCCCCTCTTTCCACTCCTACTTTTTCTCTGGCTGACATTACAGCTTCCATCCATGGCCTCTGATGCTGTAAACATACAGGGGACTCCTGGGTCGGTGTCTTCCCTTGGGTCTCCCAGCTGGTAGGCTTTAGCTCATGTATGTTTACCAGCCTGCCCTAGGATCCTTAGGCCTAGGAGTGGGACCACTCTTCCTAAGACTTAGTAACTGGCTTCAGGGTTTTCCTGCTCAGTCCATAGGGACTCAAAGAACCCACTATATAAAGGGGATTCCTTAAGTTGTACCACTCATCAGAGCCTTGTTTTGAGACTATTTTGTTTCCTCAGCCAGCTGCCCCTCCTCCTTCCCCAACATATGTCCCCTCACTCTCTCTGGCTTGCTAAGCACCTTACCTAGCTCTAAGTGCCAGTCTTGAAATTTGTCCTGGAGCTCCTTGCCCACATCAGCCTAAACAGTCTGGCTTCTCTCTAGCTCAAGAATGTTGTGAGTCCCATACCATAGCTAGACTGATGATCTGCCCTCTTATCTCTCTGCTTCTGTGCTCCTATCCCTGTCCCTGCCACCCTGTCTCTTTCCTCTTGTCCCCATGTTCCTCCCTAAATTGTGACTTGACTTGCATGCCTGGTAACAGGTGCTCCTGGACTGGTAGCAATGCGCCTCACTTTGGGGAGGGCAGAGAACATGTAGAAGATGCGCCCCCTGCTGGCCCCATAGCCAGTCCTGGCTTTTACCTTATCCATTTCCACATGTCGCTCAGGGGAGGTAGGGACTAAACAGTGTCGCCTCTGCCCAGAGAGTCCCAAAGCCTCAGCTTGGGTGCCTAGTTCCAACCTACAAGGCAGAGATAGTAAGATTGGCAATGACCCTAGGAAATCCTTGACCTAAGCTGGCAGTGCCTATCTCAGGTATAGCCAAGGAAAAAGATGAACCTCCATAACCCCCAAACTCTTCTAGAACCTCTCCCAGTCACAAAAAGGCTGACTCTGCTCTATCTACACTTAGTGACCTTTATGCAACAACTCCCCCAATCCCATGTGGCTAAAGCCTGAGCCCAGACCATTAAGTTTCACAATGTAGGTAGCCTCTGGCCTACCATACCTGCTGCTTCTAACAGCACACAAGGCAAGTAGAACCCTCTGAGGAGTCTTCCCAAAGGCCTGCCTTCTCCTGGCTTACCGGTTGGTAAACTCCAAGGTCAGGAAGCTCTCTGGATGGCTCACAGATTCCCCCATGGCCTGTAGTCCTGAACCAGCCATCTGCTTTTCATCCCTGGGCAAGGAAAAGACTGGCTTACTTTGGACTCTTTCCTGGCTGGAGCTTAGAGGCTAATGGCCCCTGCCGTAATCAAAGATGTTGACAATGATTGTTCTTGGGCCCAATCAAGACCCATAAACTCTGTTTTGGGCTTGGAAAGGGCAGCAACCTGGGTTATAACAAGTCCTGTTTGAGATGTCTGAATGTCACTACTTCCAGAAAGAGGAAGAAAGCCTGGCAATCTATGCTCAGGAGGAGTGAAAAAGCAACCATGAACACCACACACAGCCCAGAAGATCCAAGACAGATACAAGGGACCCCCTACTCCCAGGGCTACAGCTCACTTACCCCTCAGAAAGTGTGATGTACTTATGGGGAATGAGCCCCTGCACACCAGCATGCTCCCCTCGCCACCAGTCACTTGATGCCCGAGCATACAATCGCAGCACATCCCCTCGCTGGAATGACAGCTCCTGGGCCGTGCGGCCAGTGTAGGCAAAGCAGGCCACAGCTTCCACAACTCCCTCTGGGTCTATGGGGAAGAGAGGGTCTGGCTGAGGGTAGAGTGGGTACACAGGAAGAAGATGGGGTAGAGTCTCCTTGCTCCTTTCTCACCATCCTCCTGAGCTGTGGTCCCAGTTTTCAACTCCAGCTCTGGCTCCCCAACGAGGATCTCCAACTGGCCATCCCTGATGTTTCAAGCAGAGTAAGGCAGACTTGCCTCCACAAGACTCCCTCTCCCCCAAGAAGCCCCCAAGCATACCCCTGGCAGCTGGCAGAAGGTGGTGTCATGCACTTCTCATAGATGGGGCCTGGCAGCATGGCTGGGGGTGGGAAAACCCGTGCTGGTTGCAGGATAAGGGTTTGGACCAGCTGGTTCACTCGGCCCTGCAAGGCTACAGGGTCCTGCCCAGCAGGCACAGGCAACAGCGTGGGCCCAAAGCATACAGCCAGGTTGTAGGAGTCCATCATGTTCTCATCGCTGTACTGGGACAGGCTAGGGAAACATGCAGATCACAGGCAGGGAACTCCAGCACTAGTGACCCCTCCAATCCCAACAGCCAACTGGCTCCCCAGAAGTACTCACTGGTTGAGGAAGGTGAAGAGATATCGTAGGACCACTAGCACAGGTCTGGGTAGTCTGGATAGCAGACGGCTCACAGGCTCCACCTGGTCACCCACAACTTCCAGTTCTGTGGCCAAGGCGGCCCAAGAGAACAGACTGAGTAAAGCTGTAGTCAATAGCACTAAAGGGTGGCTATCCTACCTAGCTCGCCTCACAGCTCACCTGCTGAAGCCAGCAGCTCATTAAACATGTCCAAGGGGAAGAGTGGGGGCTCCAGGCTCCGAAAGTATAGCTTTAGTACTCCAGCCACTGAGTCTAGGTCATGGACAGTACAGCCTTTCACCAGAGGGTCCTCCCCTGTGGAGAGTAACATGCTGAAATGAGGAGGTTACTTGTGCCTACTGAAGCCACTGCCACATTTGTCCATCAGTCCTTACCTCTTTCAAAGGCATCTCGGATCTCTGAAATCCGGGCCTGGGCACCTGATACTCGAAAGATGCCTTCATGTTGCAGGCCTGTGGAGGACAAGGAGCTGACAACTAGAATCCCTTTCTTCACAAATACCCAGTGCCAGCATGACAGAAGATAAGCTTCACTTACCATTGAGGTTAATGAAGCGAATACAGCTCTCCACCACAAGGGGCACAGGTCGGCCTGAGCTCTGGGTACAGAGAACACATTTATTTTCACTAGGATATAGCAAGACCCCTGATCATTCTATTTTCCTCTAATAGTGCTATAGTGGAGTTTATTGGG
Source organism: Apodemus agrarius (assembly GCA_964023405.1). Lineage (NCBI taxonomy): Eukaryota > Metazoa > Chordata > Mammalia > Rodentia > Muridae > Apodemus > Apodemus agrarius. Next base: position 147,759,978 of record OZ030010.1, read on the forward strand.
ATCTCTGTGAAGAAACTGATTTGCTGGTGCAATTGACATGGCATTTTACCTTTTTTTTTTCTTTTTACAAATTGTTGTTACACGTGTAATAAGATAATCAAAATCCAGATGTTGACCTTCAAAGAGCACTGTAAAACTTATATTTGTTCATTTAAATGTCTGGGTCTTATGAATGCTCTAGGTACATGACACATTTGCAAATGACACTGTTTTTTTTCCTTCCTCCCCTTTGAGACAGCCCCTCATTAATCCCAGGTTGGCCTAAAACTTGCTATGTAGCTGAAGCTTGCCTTGATTTCCTGATCATCCACTCCCGAAGTGCCAGGATTACAGGCTGCACCACCATAACCTAGCTCATTCAGATATCTAGTGAATTCTTTTTTTTCTGTTTAAAATTGCCAAAAGTATGGCCTATTAAGCATCTTGTGCTGATCCTGACCACAGGGGAGAACTCTCAACATCTCATCTCTAAAAATGTTAGAGTCCCAGGTTTTCTGAGTTCCTTAAGTATTTTCTTTAAAACTGGATATGGTAGCATACCCTTTAATCCCAACACTTGGGAGGCAGAGGCAGGCTAATCTCTGGGAGTTTGAGGGAAGACTGGTCTACAGAGTAAGAAAAACATAAAGCAAAGACAAACAACAATAAAAAAAAGAACAGAGATTCCTTTAATTGGTAGAAGCAACTAGGAAGGACAGGGAGACTTCAGCAAGGCTGGCTGAGATGTTCCTGCACAGGAAGGAACACCTGAGCTCCACCCAGGAAGGTTAGGACTAGAGAACACTGAGATTAGGCAGTTGCTTGGGCCACCAATCCTGGAGAAAGACTAGAAGGGACAGGAATGGTCTAAAATGAGCTGGAGTGTAGAACAAAGTACCTGGATAAACTTCTCCAGATCACCTCCAAAAAGTCTCTGATTATACTGGGATCTAGGATGAGGATGGTGGCTTTTGTGGAATTTTCTCTCTGTGCACTGGGTCCTGAGAAGAATGGGAACTGTCTCTTAGGGGAACACACCATAGAGAAGTCTCCCCATCCGTATCCCATGCCACAGGCCCTGAATCTCCTAGACAAGTTGGGGTGTTAGGGCCACAGCTTGCTGGCAGTAGAACTAGAGTTGTGCACCCCATAAAGGACTCACCAAAATATCTCTTGCTCTTCCTTGTTACCTAGAGAGGAGAAAACATTGGCTTGTCTCTGAGGCTGGAAAGCTTCAATAAACCCCAGAGAAAAGAGGCTTAGACTGGAAGCTCAGGATAATCCAATGGCCTACGCTGGGTTAGTTCCTACATGCCAAACAACCTCTCTGGTCAGGGAGGAGCATAGGCTAGATCAGAGGGATGAGGACTGGAGAGCTTTGGGCCCCAGAGAGGGTATGCCTGGAATAGGACCCACCTCGTTGTATGGCTTCCTGGAGCTTTTCATGCTTGGCCTGCAGCTTGGCAAGGATGCTCCGGCCACTCAGATACTCCTGCAGCTTCTGGGAAACCCAAAGAGCCCCTAATTTCAACCCCAACTCAGCCCCCTTTCTCTATGCTGCCCTTTGTGGCTCTGCCCCACCTGTCCAGACCCACCGTAATATAGAAGGTTTCCGTCTCCTGCTGCTGGTTCCGTCTGCGGCCTGCCTGTCGAGTGCCTGGGTCTGAGCTTGTAGACTTGAGGGACTCAGTGGAGGGGCTGGCCTGCAAAGAGTCCAGTATATCCCCATCCTCTGATGCCACCACCTCTAGCAGAGCCTGAAGTGTTGCCTTCAGTGTCTTATTCACCTGAGGGGACAATACCAGGGCAGTAAGTTAGGACAGTACGGGAGGAACGAAGTCTAAATCTGCAGAAAGAGGAAAGTTATTGCCAGCTAGGAAGGAACTGTCAGGGCAACTGAAGCTGAGAAAAAACTCTAGGCCCTGTCACCATCCCAGGCTGAGCCATCCATGCCTCTTCTGTTTCGATGGTCTTTTGGTCCAGGTGACTCTGGATGTTTTGGGCTCTGGGCAAAATCTCATCCTGAAGCTCCATCTCAACCTGGATCTCAGCCACCTGTAGCAGATAGTACCAAGGACTGAGGATTAGGTCAGAGCACAGAGCTTAGGTCTGAGGAAACAGGACAATTTCTGTTGCTTGCCTCTAACTCCTAAGTGTTAGGATGATAGGCATTCATCACCATGCCAGGTTTATGGAATGCTAGGGATAGAACTAAAGGAATAGAGCATGCACCCTATCAACTGAACTATAGTTTCAGCTAAGAATATAATTTGTATCTTCAGTAAGCCTCAAATACCAATACAAAGGAACACATAAAATATATGTCATGTAAAAAAGGAAACCAGGCAGTGGTGTCTAGTGTCCTTTAATCCCAGAGCTCTGGAGGCAGAGGCAGAGGCAGAGGCTGAGAGGCAGAGGGGCAGAGAGGCACAGAGGCAGAGGTAGGAGGATTTCTAAGTTTAAAGCCATCCTGTTCTGCAGAGCTAGTTCCTAGGACAGCCAAATCTACACAGAGAAACCCCGTTGCCCTCCATGCTTCCCTACCCCACAAATAAATAAATAAATAAATAAATAAATAAATAAATAAATAAAATTAAATAAAATAAAGGGAGGGAAAAAATGAGCCAGTCCCTACAAGACAAATGCTATATAAGGCCACTGCTGGGAAAGGCCTTTATGTGTCAGTGCTATAGCCAAGTTCACAGAGACAGCAGAATAGTGGGTTCCAAAAGCTGGAAGGACAGGAATGTGAGTCAAAGTATTTATTAGGGACAAATCAGGTGTAAGAAAATAATAGGGCAGTGGTGGCGCACGCCTTCAATCCCAGCACTTGGGAGGCAGAGGCAGGCAGATTTCTGAGTTCGAGGCCAGCCTGGTCTACAGAGTGAGTTCCAGGACAGCCAGACAGCCAGGGCTACACAGAGAAATCCTGTCTCAGAAAACCAAAAAAAAAAAAAGAACAAGAAGAAAGAAAATAAGAGAAAAGAAAAGAAATGACGCTACAAACTGCATTTCTTCCTAAGTGTTTGTTATGAATTTTTTTGCTGTTGTTAGTTTGTCTGTTTATAGACAGGTTTTTACACAGAAGTCTAAGTTGGGGACTTTATGTAGCCCAGGCTAGCCTTAAACTTAGGATAATCCTCTAGCCTTAGTTTTCCCAGTGCTAGGATAACGGGCATGGACTATCAAACATGGTTAAGAACAGTTTTCAATGTATAGTATAAGGACAGTTATGGTGAACATTTGGACTGTTGTGGTGGTTGCACTGTGTTTGAGGGCAGCCCCGAGTGAGCTGCCATAGCAAACTGTTCTTTTTTTTTTTTTTTTTGGATTTGTTTTTTTCGAGACAGGGTTTCTCTGTGTAGTCCTGGCTGTCCTGGAACTCACTCTGTAGACCAGGCTGGCCTCGAACTCAGAAATCCACCTGCCTCTACCTCCCAAGTGCTGGGATTAAAGGCGTGCGCCACCACCACCACCACCACCACCACCACCCCACCCCCCCCACCACCCCCCTACCCACCCCCCCGCCTGGCTAATAGCAAACTGTTCTAATGGGCCAGAGGCTATGGAATGGAGGACTGAGAAATAAGAACTTTAAGCATCCTGGAATTTATTTGTTTTGTTTTAGAGAAATGTAAATTATGTGACTAACCCACAGTCTCATGAAGTCCAGAGACGATGACACCCTTTGAAATCATGCTTGATCCTTAAGGGTAGTAGCAGTGGTGGGGGGAATAAACTAACCCTCACCTCATCATCTTCATGGGGCTGGTAGTCAAAACGTTGAGGGGGACAGAAGGCCATGGCATAAATCTCAAGCACCTTGGCCTTGTCCCCTGGAGGATCCAAGGCCTCCAAAGCCTCTTCCAGGCTGCCTAAGCCCTGCATCTGTGAGGTTTGGGTGCGGCTCTCAGCAGCTGTGTAGCTCCGGAGGGCCTGTTCCAGGGCCAAATGGAAACCTGTGTCACAGCACTGGGAAGAAGCAAGCAGACACTGTTGTGGCTCCAGAGCCAGAGTTAAGGACCCCAAGCATTTCAGCTCCAATTACCATGGCCCCACCTGCTTGCCCACACAAAACTCACATCCATGAGGTCCAAGATATCGTGTAAGTAGTAGTTGCTGATGGCGGCATTGACACTGGCCAAGCTGAGCAGGTACTCATTTCGGGCTTTGGTGCACTTAAGTTTATGCTCCAAGTACTTGGCCTGACGCTGCTCAAGACACCAAGGCATACCAGGGTCACCCACTTAGAGATCACTCTAATTTCCACATTTTCCCATTCCCTCTGCAGACAAGCATACCCAATGTGCCACAGGTATTAAGTTCATGCTTAATACACAAACTTCTTTGCTCTGCCATACAACAACCCCTTGGTGCACTCAGTGCTCAGCCTTACTATGAACAGTCTCCCACTCAATCCCATAACCTATCTTGACTCCTTAGCTCTTTGCTGGCTACTTTTGATCTCTTAGCAAGGGCTGATCTCCCTCCCTGCCACCCACTGCCCTTGCCTTGGTTTGAGTCCCCAACATGCCTCACTGTTATTCTCCAAAGTGGAATCAGGTCACATGGAAACAGATGGTTAAGTAAAAGGCATTCATATACAGACCCCATGATGGAGATAAGAGCTAGGAGGATGTATGAGAAAGCCACTTAGGGTCCACATAGGGATGGCACAGAACAAAAGTCATTGTCCTCAACCTTCCTTTGCATGGAGCCTCCCCACGCTTTCCAAGCAGTCCCCTTGAATGTTTTTTCTTGAGGAATGGCACCCCAGTCACTCATCCTGAGTTCTTGTGCCCCTAAAACCTTAGAAGCTAGCAGGAAAAAGTTCTCTGGGCTTAGAGCTCTCTGCTTCAGCAAGGCTGTGGGACAACAAGCTTGGAGCATGATATGAAAGAATCATCTGTCATGACCCTGTGGTTGTCTTTCCCCAGAGACTTTGGTCTGACCAGGAAGGAGAAATCTTGCTGGAGGCCTATGGCGCTTCCCCTACTCTTTTTTTGCACCAGGGACAACCAAGCACTTGTAAGGACAAAGGGGCAAGAGTTATCAGAGATGGACAGAAACGGGAGGCCCATGGTCTTCCAGGCCCACCTTCTCCACTAGCCGCCCTCCTTTCTTGAGAGAACTCTTTCGGTGGGGCCCTGTCTCAACGGTGGTGGTAGTAGCGGTGGTGGTGGCAGAGATAGCAGTGGTGGTGGGTAAGGCACTCCTGCCTGACCGCTTCTCCTCTTGTCGTTCAGCTTCCCGAAGTTTAGTCTCAGCATTCATGCTCTCCAAGTGGTACACATGGTACATCTTCTTGGTCTGCAGGGAGGCCCAGGCAAGATAGCCCTGCTGAAGGTCATGACTAAGAAGAGTCCCTCAGCCCCACTTAGCACCCCCAAGATTCAGATCTGAGACTTGGGCCATTTCACCTAAGTATGTTGTTATTTAACCACTTTGTTCCCAGAGCATAGAGGAGCCCATGCCTGTTGCCCCCCACACTCAAGACTCAGGTCTCCCATGAGCATCCATTCTTTTTGAGCCTGACTGGAAGATGCAATGGCTTGGCACTGTTCCTGCTTCCCGTTGTCAGCAGACAGTAGGTCCTGCTTACTGTCTGGAGTTCTGAGACCACTTCCAGGAGCTCATCCTGCAGCTGTTGCACCAGGTCCTTGCTCTAGAGATGAAGGGGAATGTGTGACCATAGCATTCCCCCTACTTAACACCTCCCACCATCCTGTGACAACTCATCCCACTACAGATAGGTATGAGCTGACCTTGGACTACAATTTCCACCTGGCCTCCCATGTCTCTCAAACACAATGCCTCCAGATAGATCCCCATGTGCTTTTTTGTTGCTGTTGTTAGATTCTAAAGCCTTCCACAGACCCTACCTTTTTGACAATGCGTCCCACATCCTCGCCGATGTGACTCAAGCGCTGTGCCAGGGACCCAGCCAGCACCTCACTGAGGGCAGCACTTTCCCGACTCTGCTGCCGAGTGTGTTCCAGCAGCACAGCCCAGCAATGCAAGGGTGACAGGAGAGTTGGCTCCTTCCTGTAGCAGAGGAGTACTCAGACCAAGGAGCATAGGTCTCAGGCCCTGCAAGGCACTACTACCAGTGTGATACCTACCGGAAGCTTTGCTGCTCCCGGCTGCTGCCCCCAAGGCGACCACTTCGGCTAGTAAAGCGTTCAGCCAACTTGTCCAGGCCCCGAGAATATTCCAGCTCTACCTCCGCCCGGCGCCGCATGAACTCAGCTAGCTCTTGCAGCAAATCCCGCCGCAGCTCTCCCTGAAGCTCCAGGCAATGAAGCTGCTCACTCAACTGCCAGCGCATCTCTGCAAGGGGACCGCCGTTCAGGGTGGGCAGACATGCGAGACGTGAACCAACCAGTCCAGAAAGAGGTAGGAGAAACAGACACAGACAGGCATCCTGTCTACACCAAAGGCTCCCTGGCACCTGACTGAGCTAAAAAACTAGAGCTAAGAACAGAAGTAAGCCCTGAAGCAAAGTACTCAGGTTCAGAAGCCCCTGTGCACTTGGGAAGGGCCCTAAGGCAGAAAACTCTGTACTGTGGCTTCTGTACAGACACAAGAAGATGCTCAGGGGCAGGACTGCTGTGGCACTCCACCAAGCCTGGATAGACTTCAGGCCTGGTCAAACCTGTCCCATAGTAAAAGCCATGGCCAAGTGTTCTAGTGAAGGTTGATAAGTGAAGGAAGAGAAGGGGCTAGGCTAAGTTTTCTGTCTGTTGTTTCCACTGACAGTTACCCACCCCAAGACTTTTCCCTCTGTCCTACAGGGGAGTCATAGCTGGTGGCCCCACACTACCACAGGGCTTTTGACATCTTATCTATGGTCTGGTTTGGCAATACTTCTTACCTCACCCATATCTAAAGCAAAAGCTGCCTAACCTGCAAGCTCTAGCACTACTATGTTCCCATCTCCCAGACCAAGGGCCCAGATGAGCACCACAACCCACATCCCATTATATAGAATATATAAGGCACACTGTCTTGGCTTCTGGTAAACAGGATATGAACAGACAGGTCTTCAGCTATGTCCTCAGAACAGGACATTACTTGATTTCTTCATTTAGTGGAATGTGATTTTGTATCTATTTCATTCCAGGCATATTCTAAACACAGTCCCTGTTCCTCTGGAGCAGGGACCATAGTGGAGGACAGATAGCATGGAAAAGAGCCATGGTAGAATGGCCAGGAGCAATGGGTACTTATAAGATGGACAAACGGGCCAAGTGTAATAGTGCACTATAATCCCAATACTCAAGAAGTAGAAGCAAGAATATCAAAATTCAAGATCATCTTTGGCTACGCTGTGAGTTTGAGGTTATCCTAGGCTACACAAGACACTGCCTTTTTAAAAAAGTATACAAGGAGTTGGAAAGATGGCTCAGCAGTTAAGAGCACCTCTTCCAGCAGTCCTGAGTTCAATTCCTAGCAATCATATGGTGGCTCACAACCATCTATAATAAGTTCTGATGCCCTCTTCTGGCATACAGGTGTACACAGATAGAATACTCATATATAAAATAAATAATTTTTTTAAAGTATACAAAAAGCAAAGGGGAGGAATCTGGGAGGGGAGCAGATGACCTAAAGCTTGTGGTCTAGGATTCTCATCGGGATGCCCAAGGAGATATAAGCCAAACAGTGGACTCATTTCATTTTCAGGGTCCCTCTAGCTACTGTATAGAGCCCAAGGAGCAGCTACTACATTTCACTTGTCTAAGGAAAAGATGGTGGGCAAGTCCCAGGAGTAGCTGTTCAAAGAAATCCACTGGAAAGAGATCAGAATGGATGGACTTCTATCCTGACGGTGACTTTCCTGGGGCTATGAGATGAAAAGCCTTGTTAGGTATTTCCTATCCAGAACTCCCATCTTCTGTCTGATTTCCTTTCTCAGTATGTCCTCTTCTTGCTCTCAGACTCCACTCTATGGTGATACTGACTTCTTTTCTCGAGTTCAAATGCTCCAGATCCAGCTGCATGCATGGTCCACTCATCAGCCTTTTTATACCACCCACTGGACTCCCTTGGGGTGAGTTTTGGGGCTCACCTTTAACCAGGTAACTGAAATTACTAAATTTCCACCAAGGGGACAAGTTAGGCACATGGAAGCTGTTGTGTATGTATGGAAAGTCCTAACACTGAAGCCCACAATACCAAGTGTTACTGCCATAGTCTCCTATCTCTGAAGTGGGCTGTGCCAGCCACTCACTAGGATAAGTGCTAATGGTGCTGACTTCTATCAGGGGAATCTCCACTAAATGAGAATAACAGGTTTTAAAGAATGGCAATTTAAGCTCAAGTAGGGTCCCAAGAGGCCCTTCTTTGTGGTGCCTGTCCTGTCCTCCAGAAGGGATATACTACTCAGGGATGGACCTATTAAAGCTGCACAATGCTAAGTGCACCAGCAGACCACACTATTGTGTGGATTCTTCAGTAACGGCAATAGCACTTCTGGTTCTGAACATGCACACCAACTGGTGTCAAAGAGCCATAGATTACAAGCCAATTGTATCTGAGGTCCACAGATGGCAGGAAACTGCTGTTCTACGACTCCAGGTTGTGGCATGGCAGAGCTTTCAGATCTCAGCTCAAAGAACCTTGATCTCCAACCAAGCTAGCTCTGGTCCTTGTCTGTCCCCAGTGTGCTCTTGGCACCTGGGCTGTCCTTTGCCGTGGCTATTATCATAAATGAAATCAGCTGTGCACTGGGTTGTTTACTATTTTTCTCTCCTCATACATGCGAACCACAGAAGGGCCAGGACTGCTTCTCTCCTATACAATAAAGTATTCCCAGAATCTGCAGCAAAACAGATGTATTAAAAAAAAATCTGATGGGGGAGGGTAAACAGGGGGAGGGGGAAGGGATAGGGGGTTTTTGGAGTAGAAACGAGGAAAGGGGATAACATTTGAAATGTAAATAAAGCAAATATCTCATAAAAAAATTGGCAGCTGGGTGTGATGGCACATGCTTGTCATCCTAGCCCTGGAAGTTTGAGGCAGAGGATGTCACAAGTTTCAGGGCAGCCTGAACAAAATAATGAGTTCAAGACTATCCTGCTCCACATACCAAGTTCCAATCCTTCTCACCCACCCAAACAAACAAAAGAAAACAGTTGACAAAAAGGAGTAAGAAATCCTGCATATTTGCATTGCAAAGCTGGGACCCAGGGCCCCCTAGCACTTCCGGTGAGACTGTGAGCCAGGCATTCACTCTCACTTCTCCTGACCAGTAGAGCAGAACCACAACTATGCTGACCTTTTAGAAATTGGAGTGCCAAAATAGTGCCCCTGTTCCAGCATAATTGGAAGACATTTTTTGAGGGAGGTTGGTGGGAACTAATAGCCACAAAGGCTGAACACCCTGAGTGATATTCTAGGGCCGAACTCCAGCTTCTCTTGTGGGTACTAACTGGTTTGTGTTTGCTGACTGAAGACATTTCAAGGTCCTTAGACTTTAGGACATTTTGAGGAAGTAGGATGGAATCATTGTCTCCATCTGCTGGCTCACCCTCTGCAATCACCTCCAAGTTGGTTCTGGACATCAAGATGAGGAGAGCAGTTATGCTCTCCACAATAACAGCAACACATCGCGAAGATACACTTTGTTATAAATTGCTTGCACCAAATAAGTACATTGGAATTTCATTTTGGAAATTTTCAGGTTGGAAAACTCCAAGGGTCATATCGTTCCTCCTCTATGAGCCATTGTGCTGTGTGACAGGTAAGTCACAGTGCTTGTATCCACAATAGGTAAAATACAGTTTTTGAAAATAGTAAGGGAGTCGAGATACCTGGAGGCAACAAAAAACTGGGAGTGGGGGTGGGGGAGGTTAGATGCTGCCTCCTTTCCTGTGCAAGAGTTACCTACCACACCCTGAAGAAATGAAGCTGTCAACTAAGAACTCACAAAGTTCATTTGCATGTGATTTGCATAGAAGTGTTTGTCAGAATCCAGAGGTCTAATGCCTAAGGCTGTAAAACCATCCCAGTTGAATTTCTCTAACCCATATTCAGTCTCGTAGCCTGACCCAAGGCCAACCACTCTAAACCTGCAAGCTAACACAGTGCCAAAGGGAGGTGAAAGTGCTAAGAATTCATGGATTCTAGTGGTGTTAAGAGTGAGGTGTCAGGCTACCAACAAAGTCAAGGTGGCCCTTTATACTCCAGCTAGAAAGCCACCCTCTCAGTCTGCCCTTCCCTCGGGCTACCACAGTCATTGCTGCCTGAGTGAGCAGCCAGCTACCCAAGTTGGCTAAGGAGGTGGGAGGGAGTGCATGGTCGGGCAGTTGAGGCCAAAGAGGCTCCAAGAAGCAGGGTTTGGGCTCCCTCCTCCACCCTTCTCCAGGGGTATCAGAGATCAGCAGTGGACACTAGAAGTCTCCGTGGTAAACCAGGACTAAAGTGCCCTCTCACCTTTGACCTGTGTATCGTACTCTGGTTGCAGCCCCCGCTCCCGCCGCAACTTCCCATGCGCCGCCATGGCCGAAGGCTGATTGCTCCCACGCGGAAGCGAGGCGAGACCACCGAGCGCAGGACCAGGGTCACCAGAGCCAGCACCCCTCCGCGGGCTCCGCCCTGCCAGCCCCGCCCCCAGCACAGTCCCCGGAGGGGCGGGGCGACTTGGACCTGGCACTGCCCGGGTAGGCCTCTTGAAAGACAAGGCACCCCTTTCTCGGGTTCATCTCTCTTGCGGCAAGTTGCTCCTCTATCTAGATCACCTTGACCCCAAAGCCTCAACATAAAGCAGCAATGCAAGAGAACCTCAACACGTCTGGGACCACCTGCTGCTGTTCCTCATTATCTGCAAAAACCTATCTTTGGTACCCAGTGTCCACTGGCCCTCAATACAAATGGACAGTGGCACCATAGCTGCTCCAGGCTCAAGACTGCTCGTAGGTGGTCTGCCTCCCCAGCCTTCCTGGACATCAGATGCTACCCTCCTTTCCGGAGTCATAGCCCAGAGTGAGGCCTAAGGGAGTCCAGACAGCTGGATGGGAAGTTCCGCAGAGGACTGTAGGCCTGTGTTCCCTCTGGGCCCCCTGAGGGGGAAGGAGTGAGGTTCAGCCACAGTTCCCCTTCTACTCGGCCCCAAAGGAAAGAACTAGCCTCATTTCCCCATAGGTAGTTACCACTTCCTGCTGCCGGAAGAGACTCTTTTTTTGTGTGTCTTCTCCCTTCCATGTTGCACCTGTAGGGACCTATAACGGGAGGGGGGCTGGGGGGTGGTCCTTTGAACAAGCCTGGGAACAACTCCTATTGTTCCTTTATCTAAGGATTATGATGATTCCATTCACCCCCATCAACTCTAAGCAATAGGGCAAGATCTGCTCATTAATCTGTCATGTTTTGTTTTGTCTCATTCACAAGGCTTCACTTTGTAGCCCTGGCTGGCTTTACACAATCCAGGCTGGCCTCAAACTCGAGGCAATGTTTCTGTCTCTGTCCCAAATGCTAGGATTACATGTGTGCACAACCACACCAGAATCTTCTAGTCAATTAGGAAGGCAGAAGGCAGGTGACAAGCCATCTGTCATCAATCAGTTCATTGGAGAGAAAGCCCTAGGGTATACAGATAGTGGGCAATAGGCAAGACAGGAAACATGCTTGATGGTACTAATACAAGGGAGTCCAGATCTGGACTTGCATGCATAGATGTCAAAGTGCATGTGAGCACATGTGAACCTGACATGGAGATTTGGCAGGGAGACTGTTCTGGACTTTCTTTTTTTTTTTTTTTTTAAGATTTATTTATTATATGTAAGTACACTGTAGCTGTCTTCAGACACTCCAAAAAAGGGCATCAGATCCCATTACAGATGGTTGTGAGCCACCATGTGGTTGCTGGGGTTTGAACTCAGGACCTTTAGAAGAGCAGTCAGTGCTCTTACCTACTGAGCCATCTCTCCAGCCCTGTTCTGGACTTTCAACTGTGTTCAATCTTGTTCTTGATCTCCATTTGTTCCCAATACCAAAGCCCTTCTCTAAGATGCTGTGGGTGCTCCCAGAGCCTTAAGAAAATGATCTAGAAGCTAGATGTTGACAAGCCCAAGTTCTGGACTTCCAGAAGCTGGTCTCAAAAGTAGCAATGTTGGAATCTTCCACTAAGGTAAGCAAGCCTGTATCCTTCACATAGCACATGAATGGACAGCCATCCTTGTGAAGTGGTTTTGTCAGGACATTTATTTTAACAGTACCTCAGACTAAGGTAAACCAGACACCAATGCCTTTATTAGTTAAAGCAACCCATCCTACCTGTCTTCCCTTCTATCCGATCCTTAACTAATCCATAGAAGTCCCTCATCCAACCAGCAGAGCCAGACCAGTATTTAGGCACACAAGAAATGGCTACTGCCAGGCAGTGGTGGCGCACACCTTTAATCCCAGCACTTGGGAGGCAGAGGCAGGCGGATCTCTGAGTTCGAGGCCAGCCTGGTCTACAGAGTGAGTTCCAGAACAGCCAGGACTACACAGAGAAACCCTGTGGGGGGGGGGGGAGAAGAAAGCAAAACAGAAAACTTGGGTGACTGGCTGTTTTCAGGACGTTTGCTTGGCATCTGAAACCATGAGTGAAACTCCTTTCTGTACCTTTATTTAGCTCCTGTTCCTTTTGTTTTGAAACAGGGTCTCACCATGTAGCCCTGGCTGTCCTGGAACCTACTGTGGAGACCAGGCTGGCCTCGAACTCACAGAGATCAGTCTGCCTCTGTCTCTCAAGAGCTGGGATTGAAGGCATGTGCCAACACACCTGGCCTATTCCTTTTTGGCTTTTAAATTTTTTTTAAATTAGATTAATTTAATTTTATGTATATATGCATGAGTTATTTGTGTGTGTGCTCAGTGCCCGTGGATACCAAAGAGGCATCAGAATCTCTAGATCCCGTAATTACAGATGATTGTGAACTTCCACATGGGTGCTGGGAATCAAAGTGGGATTCTCTACAAGAGCAAAAAGTACTCTTAACCACTGACCCATCTCCTCAGCACCCTTCTTGGCTTTTTTAAGATATGGTATCTTTCAGGAGCTCTGGTTAAACTAGAGCTTCCTATGTAGACCAGGCTAGTCTTGAACTTCTGCCTCTCAGTGGTGAGACTAAATGCAAGAAATACTACCCTACCTAGCTAGCTCCAGTTTTGAGAATCTAAAAGCCTGCAGGGCAGGGTAGGAGCAGGTAGGTGGTGGCTTACAGGCAAGCCAGAGCTGCAAAGTGATTTCCAAGCTAAACTAAGCTATAGAGACCCTGTCTCAAAAATCAAATAAGCATGCCGGCACGCCTGTAATCCCAGCACTTGGGAGGCAGAGGCAGGCGGATTTCTGAGTTCGAGGCCAGCCTGGTCTACAGAGTGAGTTCCAGGACAGCCAGGGCCACACAGAGAAACCCTGTCTCAAAAACAAACAAGAAAATCATTGATGATAAACTGTATGAGGCGATGCTCACCTAGAAGCAGAGATCAGGGGTATATATGGAGACTGTCAAAACAAACAAAAATAAAACCCAACAAGATAGGCAATGGAGGTAGTTATGGTGATTAAAGAGCTCTTCCAGAGGACAGAGTTCAGTTCTTAAAATTCAAAGGCTGCTCACAACCACTTAATACTTCACTTCTAGGGGACCTAATGCCCTCTCTACAGGTACCCACACTTTCCCTCTCTAGCCCCCCACACTAAATCTTCAAAAGAGATTGAGGGTTAGATATGCAAGGTTATTTATTTATGACAGGGTATCACTATGTACTCCAGTCAGGCACAGAACTGTGTATATTCAGCATGAAACTATAATGGTCAATATATTTGACTCACATATTTATCAGAGCTGTCTGCGTATCTCTGGAGTTCTGCAAAGCATTTTTTAATATGTGGAAGGATGGGGCTGGAGAGACTGCTGAGAGGTTAAGAGCACTGACTCCTCTTCTAGAGGTCCTGAGTTCAAATCCCAGCCAACTACATGGTGGCTTACAGCCATCCATAATGGGATCTGATACCCTCCTCTGGTGTGACAGGATGCTCATATACAATAAATAAATCTTTAAACTGGCTGGCTACCCTGACAGAGGGAGATGAGCGGACCCTAAGGATAGTGGGGCTCAGAAGAGAAAAAAGATTGGGGTGAGAGGGTGGAGATGGCTCAGTGGTTAAGAACACCGACTGCTTTTCCAGAGGTCCTGAGTTCAAATCCCAGCAACTACGTGATGGCTCACAGCCATCCGTAATGGGATCCGACACCGTTTTCTGGTGTGTTTGAACACAGCTACAGCATACACATAGTAAAATAAATAATTCTTTAAAAAAAGAAAAAGAAAAGGTTAGGCAGTGACAGTAAGGCCTGGAAAAGTGTCCCTAGAGTCACCCTCAGCTTCCGCTTACAATGTAAGAGGCAGATGCCACCGAAGCAGGGGAAGTGCTGGGCCCCCAAGGACTAGCAGGTCTGTGGTTTTCTCCTTCACAGCTCTGACTTCCGCCCAGGAAACCTAACTGACTAGGAGGCGGGGCAGACATCAGAGCTCAGCCTATGGCCAATGACATCTGAGCAACCAGCGCAGAGGGCGGGCTTCGAGAGGATTCCTTAAGCATCTTAAGAGAATCTACAAACTCCCCCACCCACCAAATATAGGACAGGGCCGAGGCCACTGCGCATGTCCATTGTTCTGCCTAGAGCTGCAGAACCAATCAGAGCCTGAGAAGTAAGAAAGCCACTGACCTGCGAACCCGAAGGAACTGACGCCAACACGCCGGGTGGACCGAGCCGCTGACTCGACTCGTATAAAGGGAAGTACGTAACTTTAGCCAACCAGAACGCAGTTTGAACTAGAGAAGGGGGTGTGGCTGTGATTACTTTTCATCCCAGGCTCAGCCCTTTAGTCGCTTCTTTCTCAGTTTCTTTCTTTCTTCTTCCTTTTTTTTTTTTTTTTTTTTTTGGTTTTTCGAGACAGGGTTTTTCTGTGTAGCCCTGGCTGTCCTGGAACTCACTCTGTAGACCAGGCTGGCCTCGAACTCAGAAATCCACCTGCCTCTGCCTCCCAGAGTGCTGGGATTACAGGCATGTGCCACCACCGCCAGTTTCTAATAGATGATTTGTACAAACTACTAAACTCCAGGATAAATTATTCCACACAGTGGTGGCCACTGTATCAGTGGCAGGAGCAAGGACATGATTAGTATAGTGACAGCTCTAATAGAAGCACTGCAGTTAGGTGAGTGGCCCAAGGAAAGCCCACCTAGCATAGCACCTAGGAGCCACTAGTGATGCTCTTAAAAAGCAGCATGCAAGGCGGGCGTGGTGGCGCACACCTTTAATCCCAGCACTTGGGAGGCAGAGGCAGGTGGATTTCTGAGTTCGAGGCCAGCCTGGTCTACAGAGTGAGTTCCAGGACAGCCAGGGCTACACAGAGAAACGCTGTCTCAAAAAAACCAAAAAAAAAAAAAATAAAATAATAATAATAATAATAAAATTTTTAAAAATGGACTGGAGAGATGGCTTAGCGGTTAAGACCACTGACTGCTCTTCCGAAGGTCCTGAGTTCAAATCCCAGCAACCACATGGTAGTTCACAACCATCCATAACAACATCTGACATCCTCTTCCACAGCATGTTTAGAGGAACAAACCTTAAGGCAAGGGTGAGGGTGTGACAAACCGTTCAGAAGTGGGCTGGACTCTTTTTGTCTTTTTAGCTCAATTATATTTGACTTTATGTACCTACCAGAAGTCACAGAAATATTAGAAGACATTCAGGGAATCCTGATGGCAGCCAAGAACTAGACAACAATGCATATAACTGTGTTGTCTTGTTTCTCTGCATATCCTTATCCTGGAACTCACTTTGTAGACCACAGTGGTCTGGAACTTAAAAAGATGGATGCCTCCCAAGTACTGGGACTAAGTGTGCCAGTACTACCCCACAGCAAATACAAAATATTAATGGGGGAGTGGCTCATGCCTATAATCCCAGCACTTTAGTACCTGAGGCAGGATTGGGACAAGTTTGAGGCCAGCCTAGGCTACATAATAAATTCCAGGCCAGCTTGGGTGAGATCCTGTCTTTAAAAAAAAAAAAGGTTACAGATAGGAAGAGCCTGAGCAACTGGGTAACTGAATAGGTCATGGTCCAGCTAGATCTCTCCAGATAAGTACAATGAGCAATTGGGCATTTGGGGTCCAAGAGGTATTAACTGGAGGTCCTACAGATGAGAGCAAGTATGACTAGGGTAAAGAGCTGAGAGGGATAAGAGGCAAATCAATGCAGAAAACATCATCAAGGTAGGAGAGCTGCCTCTGAAATGTGAGGCCTAGAAAGCCCAGGAAATCATTTTGTTCAGCCCTAGAAAATTACTAAGGATGTTAATGAGGCTTGTAGGCCAGAAAAGTGACATCAGAATATGGCACCCAAGACAGTTTATCTGCCAATTACAACTCAGTTGTTGAAGATAGCCAGATTTGGGGTCTCATCCTCCAATGTCTTGACTTGTGAGCTCAATACTCTCTAGGCTGTGAAGATAGCATCCCTGTCATATAGGAGCTGGAAAAAAAAGAGCATACCCCACTATGCACATTCACAAAGTTCCCAAGGCCACTGGGTGACATTTATTGTAAAAGCACATGGGGTGAGGTTGGGACCAGATGGGGCAGGTTCTAGGAGGCAGAGTCAGAGGCCTCTGAGCTGTCTTTGACATCTGTGCTCTCTGTGGTCTCACTGACCTCACTGAGGTCTTTGCTGTCCCCACCACTATCCTCAGCAGCCAGGCCCTTCTCCTCACGACAGGCCTCTGCTGAGCTCAGAAGCACGTTGCTTTTGTTCTCCGCTTTGTTCTCCATGGCCGCCAACACCATGTGCTTGCCCTTTTCCTTCAGTTCCAGGTGCCGCCTCAGCTGCCGCCAGGAGCCCAGAGGGAAGCGGATGGAAAGAGACAGGGCCTAAGTCTCCAGACAGGAGACAAGAGGAACCAGGCCCTGGGGCTGGCTGGGGGAAGGGACACAGTGAGAAGTGGTAGGGCCAAGGCAGGAAACAGGACTGGGTAGAAATGTAGTTCAATCCTAGCTATGCTCTAAGCCTGCTTTCTTCATCTGTAAAATGACAAGGGTCCTACTGCCCTCAAATGTGCTCCTGGGGAGCCTCCATGACAGAGCAGTGCCTTTCCAGGAGGTTTGGTCAGAGACGCGCTCTCCCTAGCCCAGTTTAGTCCTAAACCTGAGCAGGCTGCCTCTGACCCTGGAAGTCCCACTCCCTCTGTAGAAAAATATCTTCCTACTGTCTCTCCTATTCCACCCACCTCCAGGCTTCTTCCCCAGAAAGCATCCCATGGCCTCCTCTAGAGTCAACATAGGCTATGCCCCGACTTGACAGCTTAGGAAGTGAAGGAAAGAGGGGCTCTACAACCACAAGGGCTGACATTCTATCTTGGTCTTGCTTCTAGCCACCATTGCCTCACTCTGTCTCACAGCTCCCAAGTACAGAATCTCCTCTACTGCTGGAATTGCTGCCCTGGCCTGACTAAACTCTTACCTCATCAGCCATCTGTGTGAGGTCCCGCTTCATTGCATATGCATCTTCCCCATCTGCATAGTATTTGGGCTCCACTTCGCTGATCCTGGGGGTAGGATCAAGACACATGCCTAGGGGCAAATTCTCCTGGGTCTTAGGCTACTGGGGTAAATGTCATCGTCCCCTGGAGGAACTTTGTAGAGGCAAAAAGCAAGTGTGAATGGGCTTCTCCTTTTTGTTTTCATTTGAATGATCTCTTGCCTAACAGCTGTTCATAGATTTCTCTGCTCTTCCAGTGAAGCCAAGCAGCATGTAGCATCCAGGGTACTTCCCATTCCTAGATTTGCTACCACTTTGTCCCTAGCCTGACCAGCAAGGACTTGTGTGTTTTGAGTTGAAGCCCTTTCATTCTGCTTCTTCCTCTCCCTGATCTCCCTGTCATTTATTGAACACATAGCTAATTCCTCTGCTAGGAAAAAGGGATACTACCTGCATGTAGATGGTCATCTAAGACAAGCTGGTTACTTATAGCTGAGAGGATAGGGGTGTGTGTGCCCACTTGAGTAGCCATAATACTGAAAGGGAAGCCCTTTGATGACCTAAGAAGGTTCCTTGCCAGTCTTCAGACGTACATAACTGGGTATCTTCCTCAGTTGCTTTCCACCTTATTTTATTTTCAAAATAGGGTCTCTCACTGAATCTGGAACTTGTCCATTCAACTAGGCTGGTTGATTAGTGAATCCTATGAATTCTCTTGTCTTAACCTCTTCAGCACTAGGATAACAGATGCAGGACACTGTGTCTGGCTTTTATACATGGGTACTAGGGATCAAACACATGTCCTCACAATTAAGCTATCTCCTTAGCACCCCTCTTTTGAGACAGGTTCTTGCTATGTTGTTGAGACTAACCTGAAACTTCCTATGCTGGGACTCCAACCCACAGTCCTCTACTTTGAGTGCAGCGATTAAGAGGCATGTACTATCATACCCAGCTGGGAACTGCTGACTAAGCAGGTAAAGCAGTACCTGCTGCAGAGGCATCAAAGATCCTTCCATGAATCTGGATGTTGAACCGAGAAAAGCTGAAGACTATTAACCTGTCCCAGTGGTGTCATCTTCACTGGATCCCCTCAAAGTCAAGTGTGGCTCAGTGGTTCCTCAAGTTAGTCTACTCCAGCCCCACTTTCAAGTGGCACTAGGTACTACTGAGTCCTCTCTTCATGGAGATGCCATGTCCGAAGTAGACCTGCCCTCAGCCACCAGAACACTCAGAGCAATAGGTCCCTCATTGCTTTTGCTCATGGACCCATTTTCCTGATGTCCCCTTTCATCTGCTCTTACACGATGCTTCCTGGAGCCAGACACTTCTCAGTTTTTGCTCATGCTCTAGCCTACCTCTCTTTACTCCTAGACCAGCACTAAGAAACCCTGTGTGCCCTTTACCACACTGCCCTTCACCAGTCTCACTAGTACCAAGCCACTCCTCCTCTACCCAGCATATGTTGGACTCTTCTCTACCACACACGCATAGAAAACAGGTGCTTTCTTCAGGTTAGCCTGTCAATGAATATTCAATTCAAAGAGTATTCAGAAAGCTCCCAACAATGTCTAGAATCCTTCCACCCCTTTCTCAGCCCAGCCAACTGGATGGATCATGCCACTTAAAAAAATGTCTTGTACTTACTGAAAGTTGAGGGTGTTGGAATAAAGATGCAGGGCGGCCCGGTTACTGTAGGGGAATAAGGCATTGCTGAGCTTCACAAACTTGGCCAGGCAGGTTGGCAGACCATATCCTGTCCTTCTTCCTGGTCTCCCTCCCCTTTCTCACTAATACTATTTCCCATATTATGAAGGCAATAAACCATAGAACCACTATCTATCAGGTACCCCTTCCTCCCCTCTTCCCAGCATTGCCCTTTCCCCCAACTTGGCTTCCACCTCTTCCTGACATGCAGGGAGACATATTTGGCATTGAAGTTCTCTATCATGGCTCGAGAGGCCTGGTCCATCAGCTTCTGAGCCAGGCCAAGGCGCCGGTGGGAACGCTTCACAGCCTGAGAGAAGAATATTGGGTATAAGTGTGATCACTTCAATTATCTCCAATCCACCTCTAACAAACCCTAAGTAGCTCTACTCACCAGTGAAGTAATATGTCCATGGGGCACATCGTCTGGGTCCTCTTCCCTAAAAGAGAAAGCTAGAAAGGAGCCTGGTATAGGTGCTGTCTATCTGGGACACCTGTGCACAGCAGGTGCTCAGACTCTTTGTGGCTGATCCTACAGCACCTCAGATCCAGAAAGAGAACTAGGAACTTCTGAGTCAGAATAACCAATTATGTCCCCCACAAAGCCCTACAAGATATGTGCAGTGTCAACAGATCACCCTGAAATTGATGCCCCCAAAAGTTAGCTGTCAAGCTACAAAGAGTAATGCTGATTGCAGCACATTAAGTGAGGGGAGCCAGTTTCAAAGAGCTATAAGCTACTATTTCAATTCTGCATCATTATGAAAAGATGACCTTGTTGTAGGAGGTTGAAGGAGGGATGGATACTCTTTAAAGGTAGATTCTTTAATTGTCCAATTCAGAGGGTGTATAACATACAGAAACACAACAATGAAAACAGGAACCTGCTTAACAAAATCTGTATTGGTTTCTCACTTCTAACAAGTATACCATACATGGTACTGAGAAACAAATGTGGAGGAGGGGTATATGGAAAAACTCTGTACCTTCTGCTCAATTTTTCTGTTAGCTTTGAGCTACCCTACAAACAACAAAATCCACAGCAAACTGGGCATAGTTAAATCCCAGCATTGAGAAGGCTTTGAACAAAGACTGCTATAAGTTTGAGGTCAGCCTGAGTTACACAGTGAGCACAATAAACTGATTCCCAGCTTCCCATTCCCTTCTCCAAAGCTTTTGTCCCTCAACACCCCATCTTAGCATTAGGGTCTTTTCTTCCTCCTTGGTGACTCACATTTTAGCCAAGACGTACCCCACAATCTTCCCATTCTCATCCTCAGCAATGTAAGAAAGCTGGTGACAGAAAGGAAAAGGAAGTCATGTAGAGCAGACAACAGGATAGAGCTCATTGCCAGCCTCCTACTGTGTGGGACCTTGGGAAGCCACAAAAAAAAAATGTTGAGTTTTGACATCTGGTGACCTGGAATGCAAGGGGCCTGCTCTACACTTGTGCCTTCTCTTTATCTGGAAAAGGGTAGGCACAGGTGAGAATCCTATCTCCACTATGTGGAGCCTAGTTTCTATATACACTCTTTCATTTGCCAGGCTTCCTCATCAACCAGGGCCTCAGGTTCTTATGCCTTTGCATGTCGTTTGCTCCCTCAGATCCATGTTTCCCTCCTGTTGCACCCTACACCCCTACAAAACGCAAAAGCTGCACACCTGGGGCCAAGAGAGGCCATGATAGAAATAGTACTTCATCTGGTAGTTCTCGGGTAGGCAGAGAAGGTTGCAGTGCTGCATGTTCATCAAGTCTTCGGGCTGCATGAGAGTGGGACATGGTTAGTCCAGGGTTGCAGTGACTAAGAGGGCCACACACGTGTGACCCCTGTTCTCTGTCAATCTCTGGGACTCCCCATCCCCCGGGCAGGGCAGAGTTGCTACTATACGACTTTGCACAAGCCCGGTTTCTATGTGGCATCCAAAACGCGACAGTTCCAGAACTGAACAATAGTACCCAGAGGTTGTAGAACTCACTCAATGAAACCTGAATTAGGGAAACGTGAGATAATCGCGAGATGTCTAAAGCAGGCGGCAGCTTACTTAAGGTCCGATATCCGCAGACCTACAGGGCCACAGCACTAGATACCATGCTCACACGGTCACCCCATAAGACGCCCACTCGGTGCAGACAGGCTGGCTCCCCGGCACCTCACCCTAGCATTGCGGATGTTCATCACGGCAGCGGCGGAACTCGCGAGTCCTTGTGGGTCGTGAACGCGTGCGTTCGGCGGCCACTCAGAAGCAGAGTAAGGACGAAAGGATCCCAGACTAGGGCAAGTATCTGGGGCGGCAGCGGAAGAGGCGGGCCTCTCAGACCGGTCTGCAGCGGAAGTACCCAGCTATAGGATCGCCTCGAACTGCACAACCAATGAGCGTGGCACTTAAAGCCAATTGGGCGCGGAGGAGCAGCGCCCAAGGTGGTGCATTTGAAGCCGCCTTGGAGATCGGTGAAGGCGGGCAGCGCGGGTAATAGTTGTACCCTCCCGCGGGGCCCACAGAGGTGCGCACACAAGCATGTGGAACAGGGTCAGCTTTATTTCGAGCCTTCGTGGGTGGGGACGGCGGGCGAGGAGGTGAGGGGGGCGGGTCCAAGACGTTGGAGTAGGGCTCCTAGAATCTGCTCGCACATGGCCAGGCACCGCGGCACATGGAAGCAGCCTGTGGGGAGAATGAACCCCGGGGTTGGGATGACCCCGCGAGCCGGGTGCCACAAACCCCTACAGTCTCTCCCTGTTCCTCGCTCACCTTTAAAGGGACCTCCCTTGATGGTGAGGGCCACCTTTCCCTCTTGGTTCAAGTAGCCAAACCATTCCCGGTACTCAGGATCACGAAACTAGAATAGAGACAATGACAGCTCGTGTCTGGTAAGTCACCGATTGAGGAAGGGGCCTTCGCTGTCACTTTTGCCCGGCTTCAAGTTCATTCTTATTTCATTTTATGGTTAAGATTGGTGGCTTGTAATCCATACCCTTAATGAATGTATTCAGTATTCAGGCACTGATGCAAGTAAAAGCAGGGATAAATATCTGAGACAGTTCCAGTAATGGAAACACGGCTTTGAGCCGGGCGTGGTGGCACACGCCTTTAAGCTCAGCACTTGGGAAGCAGAGGCAGGTGGATTTCTGAGTTCAAGGCCAGCCTGGACTACACAGTTCCAGGACAGCCAGGGCTACACAGAGAAACCCTGTCTCGGGGAAAAAAAAAAGAATAAAGAAAAGAAAAGAAAAGAAATACACCAGTAGTCTTCAAGACCACTAGCTTCATTAGGTATATTACCCTCTGGAGTCCCTTGATTTGGTTTCTTTCCTAGTTCATGATTGATTTCCACTCTTCTTCATTAGCCCTGATTCTTTTTCTCTTTACCTTCTATACCAGGAAAATTAACCTTACTCTTGGATCTCCATAATATCTATTGTTGTTGGTTTTTGTTTGAGACAAGATCTTGTTATAGGATTTTCCCTGTCCAATCACATTAGGAGGGGAAGCAAGATGGCTGCTGATGTGTACCTATGTGCATTTTCCAGCCACAGTAGCTATGATTTCACAAGGTTAGAAATATTGGGATAAAACTTTTATCATTATCAATTGGGTCTGAAATTATTATATTGTCATCTTGTAAATTGTGGTATTATTTATACATAAATCTGATTGGAATTAAGCTTTAAGAGTTTTGATTCCCTGCCGGGCGGTGGTAGCACATGCCTATAATCCCAGCACTTGGGAGGCAGAGGCAGGAGGATTTCTGAGTTTGAGGCCAGCCTGGTCTACAGAGTGAGTTCCAGGACAGCCAGGGCTATACAGAGAAACCCTGTCTCAGAAAAAAACAAAAACAAAAACAAAAAAACAGTTTTGATTCCCTGGGCAGTGATGGTGTACACCTTTAATCCCAGCACTTGGGAGGCAGAGGCAGGCAGATTTCAGAGTTTGAGGCCATCCTGGTCTACAGAGTGAGTTCCAGGACAGCCAGGGCTACACAGAGAAACCCTGTCTCGAAAAACCAAAAAAAAAAAAAAAAAAAAAAAAAGAGTCTTGATTTTACTGAGTTACTGGGTATTGTGTTATGCAACTGTGAGGTTGATGGTTCCATTTAGTTACTAGAATGTGGGATCACCAACTACATGGGTTTATGGCTGAGGAAGAGCTAGCAGCTTCGGGGACAAGGGGATGAGAGTTGGGAACACAGTGATCACAGTGATGGAGGGGCACAGGGGAAGGGGCTAGCTTGGGAGAGTAGCTGGGTGAGAACACAGCAGTGCCAGCAGGAATTCGAGAGCATAGTCTGGCCCCTCAGAGAGTTGGTGGGTTCATTTTTTAATATTTCCCTCAACAAGATCTCCCTATGTAGCTGGTTAGTCTCACACTTACTATTGTAGACAATACTGGTCTCTATTGGTTCAAGCCACCCAAGGGCTAGGGTTACAGGTATGTACCACCATGCCCAGGTGACCTACATTTTTTATGACAACTAGGCTGTGTTTCTCTCTGAACTACAGCCTCTCAAACTCATCTGCTGGGCCAAGAGATATACTTCAGTCAGTTAAGTGCCTTACAAACTATCTGGGCGGTGGTGGCACACGCCTTTTATCCCAGCACTTGGGACGCAAAGGCAGGCAGATTTCTGAGTTTGACGTCAGCCTGGTCTACAGAGTGAGTTCCAGGACAGCCAGGGCTACACAGAGAAACCCTGTCTTGAAAAACAAAAACAAACAAGTGCCTTGCAAACAGGAAGATCTGAATTTGGTCCCAGAACCCATATGAAAACAAGTCAAGGATAGCATACTTATAATCCCACCACTGGATTATTCTATAGCTAGTTTGCAATCCTATCGTCTCAACAAAAAGGTATGTAGGACCTGAGGAACAGCACCTGAGATTGTTCTCTGACCTACCTATTCTCTTTCTCTTTCTTTTCTCTCTCTCTCTCTCTCTCTCTCTCTCTCTCTCTCTCTCTTACATGAGTGCGCTCGTGCACACAAACACACACAAACTTGTAGGGGGCAGGGAGAAACGAGCGATTTATCAGCCTGACATCCTAGCTGTTGGGATTCCCTGTCAAGGTTCAGGCTTACTGACCCTTGAAGATCAAGGATGTTCCTGGCTTCCATTCTGTTGAATAGATACAGACATACCCTGCCCTCTTTTGCTTTGGATCCTTGCAAACAAGGTCTTCCTGGGCCCCTATATAAGAAAACTCTACCATTTGACATCTGCCTTGTTTTCGACAGCTCATTGGTCTCTATGTTTGCATGTTTACTCGGTTAGAGTCTGATCAGCCAGAAAGGTGTATTCCTTGAGGCAGAGCTTCTTGACTCACCAAACAAAAGGTAGTCTTGGGACTCTCAGAGCAGCTGAGGGCAACATATAGTGAATGAGCTAGGAGAAGCTGAGGGAAAGCCTCCTGGACCCCCTTACACACAGCCTCTGTTTCTCCCTCTCCTGCTGCCTGGGCTTCCAGGGGACAAGGAGACAGCACTTACCTGGCGGAAGGTGTACTCAGCCACCTGGTAGAAGAGGTCCAGCAAGGTTGGATCCCCAGTGTCACTGTAACCCATGAGGAAGGCAATCATAGCTTCACAGTGTGGCCACCACAGCTTCATGTTCCATTCCAGCTGAGAACAAAGCAGAGATGGGCAGTTGAGGTCCCTGTAGGCCTTTGGAGGACACTTAACATCCTCTGCTCTGTTTCAGTCTGTCTAGCTTTGAAATTGGTGTTTAATTATGGAGGAGACATGGGGAATAGTTTGAATAGTCCTTAAGTATAGGGCTAGCCTTCTGACCTGTATGTACCCTAAGCAGCTCCATAAAAGGAGACAAGTACTGAGGAAGGCTCCCTTTAGTCTTTGAATTAGAATGCTGTCTGTCAGCCGGGCGTTGGTGGTGCATGCCTGTAATCCCAGCACTTGGGAGGCAGAGGGAGGCAGATTTCTGAGTTCGAGGCCAGCCTGGTCTACAGAGTGAGTTCCAGGACAGCCAGGACTACACAGAGAAACCCTGTCTCGAAAAACCAAAAAAAAAAAAAAAAAAAAAAAAAAAAAAGAATGTTGTCTGCCTTGTCACATTGTCTTTCAGCCTTTTGGACACTGCTACTACCCATGAATGGTACAGTGCCCTCTGCAGATCTCTAGAAGGATCAGAAAACAATTGATCAGAGGAACACTTCCACTCCTGCCTGCCACCAAGTGAGAATCACCCAAGAACCCTTTGAGCCACTGGCACCAGACAAAGGGGACATGTGTCTTGGCATCAGCATTTGCACAAACTCTCTTCTCTAATGGATTTCACAGGATATAATATAGACTCTGGTTCTAGTTTCAAATTTTTGTTGCTGCTGCTGCTGCTGTTTTTTGAGACAGGAACTCACTATGTAGTTCTGACTGTCCTAGAATTATTCTGTAGAACAAGCTGGCCTCAAATTCACAGAGATCCACCTCCCTCTGCCTCCCAAGTAACTAGGATTAAAGGAATGCACAATCACACCCAGCTCTTAACTACATGATAGGCTTCTTGGAAGCTATTCTGGGCACTCCCACCTGGGTAGGGCAGAGATCATCAGCATCCTGGAAGTAGAAGAGGCCTCCATGCTCAGGGTCCCATCCAGAGTGGAAAGGCAACAAGAGAAACTTGTCAATAACGTGCATTCGAAGTTTGTGGTCACCTTTCCTGAGGGCATATTGGAGCATAAACCAGCCAGCTTCCAGTGTGTGGCCTAATGAGAGTTAAAAGAAAAGTAAGGCAAGAATCAGCGCGCACGCGCACACGCGCGCGCGCGCACACACACACACAAACACACTGCTTTTAGGCATCTGAGGGCTTGAGCTCCTGGTATCTCTCTTCATTCTCAAGGGTGAGAGACTTGAACTATGCCACAAGATACCCTGCCTTTCTGCCTGGACACCATGCTCACTCCTGGGCAGTCTATCCCCTCCCATTGCATGCTCCTTGGTGGAGGGAGGAGGGCTACCCCTCCCATCTAATACCCCAAACTCAAAGATGAGTTTTTTCCCTAACAGGCCTAGCACATGCTTCACCTGGGTTCTGATGTCTTCCAAGGCAACCAGGGAGCTCTTGGCCATCCTCTGATACATTCTCCAGTACAACTTGTCCATCCCTCTGCCAGGAAAGAGACAAGAAACAGATGTTTCCAGTTCAGGTCACCCAATCAGAAAAATCTAACTTAAAAAATCCCTTCCTGCTGGGCGGTGGTGGCACATGCCTTTAATCCCAGCACTTGGGAGGAGGAAGAGGCAGGCATATTTCTGAGTTCTAGGCCAGCCTGGTCTATAGAGTGAGTTCCAGGACACCCAGGGCTACACAGAAAAATCCTGTCTCAAAAAAAAAGCCAAAAACAAAAACAAAACAAAACAAAAATCCCTTCCTGTACCCTTGGTACCAGCCATATACCTACTCAATAGGTCTAAAGGGGGGCATTTTTGGTTGTGTGTTTTGAGATAGTCTTGGTAGCCCAGGCTGGTCTCAAACTATATACAAGCAAGGCTGACCTTGTACTCTAAATTCTCCTGCTTCCACCTCCAGAGTTCTGGAATTACAGATATGTTCATCATGCCCTGCTCCAGAACATTTTTGGAATGGTTGGTTGTTTCCTATAGACCTAGTAGGTTCTGATCCTTGCTTTAGGTCTGAGTCTCTCAAGTGAGGCAGGTAAAACACTGAATGAGGAGACAGGCAAGACTGACTTTTGATGCCCACAGAGGCTAGGGAAGAACATAGATCAAGACTTCCTTTTGGGGGCCGGAGAGAGAGCTCAGCGGTTAAGAGCACTTACTGCTCTTCAGAAGGTCCTGAGTTCAAATCCCAGCAACCACATGGTGGCTCACAACCATCTGTAATGAGATCTGACTCCCTCTTCTGGGGTGTCTGAAGACAGCTACAGTGTACTTACATATCATAAATAAATAAATCAGCTGAACAGTGGTGGAGCATGCCTTTAATCCCAGCACTTGGGAGGCAGAGGCAGTCAGATTTCTGAGTTCGAGGCCAGCCTGGTCTACTGAGTGAGTACCAGGACAGCCAGGGCTACATAGAGAAACCCTGTCTCGAAAAACCAATAAATAAATAAATAAATAAATAAATAAATAAATATATTTTTTTTAAAAAGACCTCCTTTCAGGATCTCAGAATGTGCCTGCTGCTCTGGCCTCTTCTGTCTTAAGACACACCCATTTCTGCCCACAGCAAGCTGGGCTCCACCTTCCTGAGGACCCTGGGCTATATTTCAAATGAATGAGCTTCCTTGGATCCACCTGTCTAGAAAGCTGAAGAACAGATGACTTCGGGTAGAGGGGCCTATGTAGAGTGAGAGGATGGAGATCATTTTGCCCCTGTCTCTGTGCCTACCTGGACATGCTGAAGAATCCTGTGTGCACACCAGTCCCCTAGTTCTGCATACTTGATGGTCAACTCCTCGTCGTCTTCTCCAAGCTGCTCCACCAGGCTGAGCAGCATCATGGGCACTGCCATGGGCTCTGTGGCCAATGTCCCCGAGAGCTGAGGCCGGCCCAATCCAGCCGGGTCCTCCCGTACCCAGTGGATGATCTGATCCATCATCTCCACAGCTTCATTCTGTGGGGAAACCAGAGAGGCTGTCCTGTCCCAGCACATACTTCTTCCCCCAAAGACTCAGGACTCAGCTTCTTCTCCAAAGATACCTGCTCTTCCTGCAGCTCTCCAGGGCTAGTCAGGCACCAGAAGCCAAGCAGATCCTCCCAATACTATTTTGAGACCTCTGGGATTCAGGTCACTCTCAGGCAGAATGGCCCAGAGAAGAAAGAGAGGGCATAGGGCACTATTTTCCCAGGGTCCCTTTGGTAGTATAGGAGGTGGAAGAGAGCTAAGGAAACATGTGGTCACAAAATGGTAGGAAAAGAATAAATGGGTCTTGTGGCAGGTTCCCAGGCCTGTTGTCAGAGTACACTTCATGCCCAACAGCCTGTGGCCCCCACAGGCTCCCACACACCTGATAATGCATTTCTCCTGTTACTTTCCACAGTTCATTCATGGCCATGGTGTAGAAGCACTCGCTGAAAATGGTCCGCTGCACCTTCACTGGACGGCCATCCCGAGTCAGAACAAAAGCACATTTCTTGCCAGGTGGTGCCACCCGGGCATAACGCAGCAAAAATTCACCACCTGGTGGTTGGGGAGTATGCATGCTAGGTGAGGACTCCGAATATACTGCCTCTTGGAACCTGCTCATTCCCTTTCCCTTTCTAGACCTCTTTAGATACATTGAATAAATAACCCGCTGAAGCTCCTGAGGAGATAGGGTTAGGAGAGGGTACCTGCTTTTGCTGCATCCAGAAGCTCAACACGGTGGAAGCGCTCAAAACTGCGGTATAAGCGACAATACATCCATACCTGTAAGGGAACACAGTTTAGAGAGGAGTAGCTGGGGTGGAGGGAATCCTAGGTATCCCTGAGTATACCCTATTGTGTGAACACCTTAAGAATGCAAACTGATGCCGGGCAGTGGTGGTGCACGCCTGTAATCCCAGCACTTGGGAGGCAGAGGCAGGTGGATTTCTGAGTTCGAGGCCAGCCTGGTCTACAGAGTGAGTTCCAGGACAGCCAGGACCACACAGAGAAACCCTGTCTCAAAAAACCAAAAAAAAAAAGAATGCAAACTGACCTGAGTTCGAGGCCAGCCTGGTCTACAGAGTGAGTTCCAGGACAGCCGGAACTACACAGAGAAACCCTGTCTCAAAAAACCAAAAAAAAAAAAAAAAAAAAAAAAATGCAAACTGACCTGTCTCCCCTGCAGCCAGACATATTTGAGGTGATCATATATCTTCCCATCACGGCCAAGGCATGTGAAGAAGCCCCTGTGAGACATGTATTGTCAGAAAATGAGCTTTACTACTCTCTTCAAGTCAGTAAATCTGTAAGTCACCTCCAAGTGAGATGGGGTAGGGGGCCTAGGAGGATCATGGCTAACCCGTGTTCCTGGTCATGGGAATGCTCCATCCAGAAAGCGATCACACTATCAAGCTCTTGTCCTACACGTTTCTTCCAGACCTGCAGTGTCTCTCGTTCCTTCTCCATGTCCTGCGAAATGATTCAGGTCAGGGGAGGGAGGCACAGTTCTTCCTTCACAGGGATTTCCTGAACCAACTCAGGCCCCAGAGTTACTTGATTCCACCCCACTACCATAGGGCCTCGAGCCAAGGATACTGTACTCCCACCTCTTCGATGGGCTTCTGACACTAGCATTGGATGGAACCATCCACTACCACTGACCTGTAACGCTAGGAGTCCGAGGTCCATCATTTGCATTCCTCCAGGAAATGGGACTTGGTCGCGATCCCGTGACTGTCACTCAGCTGACGGAGCAGTGTCCCAACCACCTGATCTTCCTCAGAGTTCCGAAGGGCCCCGAGTTGGGGGCGGGACAGAGGGCGGGGTTTCAAACCCCGCCTCCTGCTCTTCTAGGACCGAGCAGTCTAGCTCTACATTCTCCTGGTGGGAATGGAGTGAGGACGAGGGGAGGGAGTAAGGAGGAGACTGAATCTGGGTCTGGCAGCTGAGGCTGGTGATCCTAACAGATTGTAGAGTAGAGTTAGGGTGCCCCTGGAATGCCTGAGCCCTGAGACCCTGTGACCCCATATTGTCTGCAAGCCCTTTCTGCCAATTTGGTCCTTTAGGTTCAGCTGTCTGAATACAGTAATTTACAACCATTGGCCCTGGTTGCCAGTTGCTGGATACTTCACGCCCAAGGATGCTTCTGGGAAAACAGGTGGTAACCATGCAGAGTAGAGTGGGCATCCTCCAGTTCTCTGGCCCTGTCTCCTAGATACACAGTATAGGTTGGCTCTGCGACAGGCTGGTTAATCTGTTCCCCATTCTTGCTATCCACTGGACACCCTCATTGCTCAGCAGAATTCTGTGGAGAGAGAATTCCAACCAGAATGACAGAGGTACTTTAGGGAGCTTGAACATGTTCTGATTTTCTTTTGTCATTTTATGTGTTTTAGTGGTTTTTGCCTCTATGTGTGTCTGTGTACCACATGCATGCAGTGTCCTTAGAGGCCAGAAGAGGGTATTGGATTCTCTGGGACTGGAGATACAACTAACTGGTTGTGAGTATCCACGTGGGTTCTGGGAGTGGAATCTGGGTCCTCTGGAAGAACAGACAGTGCACTTTAACTGCTGAATCATCACTCCATTTCCTTGAACATTTTTGTTTGTTTTTTGGATTTGGTTTTTTCCGAGACAGGGTTTCTCTGTATAGCCCTGGCTGTCCTGAAACTCACTCTGTAGACCAGGCTGGCCTCGAACTCAGAAATCCACCTGCCTCTGCCTCCCAGGACCACCGCCTGGCTGAACATGTTCTTAATGATAGACTGCAACCCAGGAGTGTAACCTAGTAAAGTAGCTAGACCTTCTGCCTCATCAATGCTGCTCTGGGAATTAGCCAGTAAAAAGAATTTAGTTCCTAGACATGGTTATGTTCTTGTGCTACCTGCCCCTCCCCAGCCGTGTGTTGACTCTTTTCACAATGACTACTACCTTCCAGGTTATGGCTACTGGCTGGCTCTGCAGATTGTAGAATGGCTCTTTCATCTTGAAACACTTCATCTTTATGGTTCTGGGGAGTAAGCCTAGTCTCAGTGTCTGTTGTTGTTGTTGGATATATATATTTGAGACAGGGTTTCTCTGTGTAGCCCTGGCTGTCCTGGAACTCACTCAGTAGACCAGGCTGGCCTCGAACTCAG
This sequence comes from Apodemus agrarius, assembly GCA_964023405.1. Taxonomy (NCBI): domain Eukaryota; kingdom Metazoa; phylum Chordata; class Mammalia; order Rodentia; family Muridae; genus Apodemus; species Apodemus agrarius. Next base: position 147,790,936 of record OZ030010.1, read on the forward strand.
AAATCTGACTGCCTCTGCCTCCCAAGTGCTGGGATTAAAGGCATGCTCCACCACTGTTCAGCTGATTTATTTATTTATGATATGTAAGTACACTGTAGCTGTCTTCAGACACCCCAGAAGAGGGAGTCAGATCTCATTACAGATGGTTGTGAGCCACCATGTGGTTGCTGGGATTTGAACTCAGGACCTTCTGAAGAGCAGTAAGTGCTCTTAACCGCTGAGCTCTCTCTCCGGCCCCCAAAAGGAAGTCTTGATCTATGTTCTTCCCTAGCCTCTGTGGGCATCAAAAGTCAGTCTTGCCTGTCTCCTCATTCAGTGTTTTACCTGCCTCACTTGAGAGACTCAGACCTAAAGCAAGGATCAGAACCTACTAGGTCTATAGGAAACAACCAACCATTCCAAAAATGTTCTGGAGCAGGGCATGATGAACATATCTGTAATTCCAGAACTCTGGAGGTGGAAGCAGGAGAATTTAGAGTACAAGGTCAGCCTTGCTTGTATATAGTTTGAGACCAGCCTGGGCTACCAAGACTATCTCAAAACACACAACCAAAAATGCCCCCCTTTAGACCTATTGAGTAGGTATATGGCTGGTACCAAGGGTACAGGAAGGGATTTTTGTTTTGTTTTGTTTTTGTTTTTGGCTTTTTTTTTGAGACAGGATTTTTCTGTGTAGCCCTGGGTGTCCTGGAACTCACTCTATAGACCAGGCTGGCCTAGAACTCAGAAATATGCCCGCCTTTTCCTCCTTCCAAGTGCTGGGATTACCTGGTGTCTCTGTTAAGCATCTACTGCAGCTGCTCTGTGTTCATATTTACTCTTAACCTAGGTCATGCCCAGGGGACCTTGGCTCCATATGCAGGAAAGCTTGCATGCTGTTACTGAAGCTGTATTTATCCATCTTGAGTGTTTCCTTGCCTCTCTTGCACACATACCATCCCTTTCAAGCTCAGCTAAGTTCAAGCCTTTGTATGATAGTATGGGTGGTTCCTTGGCCCTGGGTCTCATGGGAGTAGAGTGATGCAAAGCTATGATGCTTCTTTCTCCCCTGGAGCTCACTTTGCTAGTTTCTTTGCAATAGGGTCTCATGTATCTCAGGGTACCTTGAACTGTATTAGCCAAGGATGATTTTGAACTCCTGATTCTTTTGCCTGTACTTCTCAGGGCTGGGACTACGAGTGTGTTGCATCACATCCAGCTTCAAGCTCAGTATTTTGAGATCTGCACCAAAGCACTTCTGATATATTCCTTTAAAATATTTTTAATTATGTGTATACATGCATGTGTCTGTGTGGATGAGGTGTCCATGAGGCCAGAGGCATTGAATCCTCCTGTAGCTGCTCAATGAAGAAGCTTGGAACTGAATTCTGGTCCTTTGCAAAAGCAGTACACTCTTTACTTAGCCATCCTTCCAGCCCTCTATATTCCTTACCTTCCAGAGTGGGATGAGAAGCTGAGCACAGGGAAGAAGGGTAGCTCCATAGGTAATGGCTACAGGAGTATGGTGGGAAGAACCCTTGTACATCTGCCAGGCTAAGTGTCCACATGTCTTAAATACTTCTGCTGATCCATGTCCTCCTATCCCTGGACGTTGTTCTCAAAGCTCCTATCTGAAGGACAGTGTATTGTTCCTCTTTCTGGACCTGTGGCAAGATTATAGTGAGAATTCTGGAATTTTGGTTTCTTTAAAAACATGTGAATATTATAAGAAATGTGCTTTTGTTTTAAACCCAGGTGTAGGGATATAGGGCTACTGTGGACTTGTTCGTAGCAGCTGACCATGATTTGCCTCATGCTGTAACAGAGGCATGGTATTGCCAGCCACAGATAATTTCTGTGATTGTGGATGTTTGGAATTCTAGGAACTTTTCAGAAAGTATATAAATACAAGGACCCTGAGCGGTAAGGTTGGTGAATGTTGGTCATTTAGGGAGGTTGGTTGCAGTTTGTTAGTAGAACTGGTCAAAGAATAAACAAAAAGAAATTATACTCAGGGATTTTCCTAATTCCTCTCACCTGTATCCTTGTTCCTCTCCTATTTAGTGTTAGGGGGATAAACTTGGGGGTAAAGGGTAGGGAAAAAAAGAACCCACAAAGTAGCAAAGGCCAGCTACACAGGCTAGTGGAACTTCCCTTTGTTCTCTTTACTGACAGGATACCTTCACTAAACAAACTGTAGTGAGTTTTGGTTTATTTAAAAATCCAGGGGCAGTGGTGGTGCAAACCTTTAATCCCAGCACTTGGGAGGCAGAGGCAGGCAGATTTCTGAGTTTGAGGCTAGCCTGGTTTACAGAGTGAGTTCCATGACAACCAGGGCTACACAGAGAAACCCTGTCTCAAAAAACAAAACAAAAAAAATCCAATTATGTTATATGAATGTTTGTGTTTTACCCCAGGTGTGGGATAGAGGGCTGCTTCATTTTATCCGCAGCATTAACTATGATTGTCTGTGCTCTTGATGGGATGGGGGATGATTTTTGTCAGCTACAGATAGTTTAATTTTGGGGACTTGGGAGAGAGTATAAATTCAAGAGCCCCAAGAAGGCCTGCTGAGGCTACTGTTCCTCCTCCCTGCTGAGGCTGCCTCTCCCCCCCCCCCCCGTTTGAGTTTGCTATTGCTGGATTGCTGTTTTGCTGAACTGCTGGATATTCTGATGACAAAGACTGGACTTCTCCCAAGAAACAGGATGACCCTAATCAGCAGGAAGTAGTCTATTTTGCTGGCTGAAAGAGGTTGTTCCCTTTCTCCTCTAACCTTTCTCTCCTATCTAGTGTTGGGTTGGAAGGGAGGTAGAGATATTGGAACCCAATAAAAATATATATGCCAATAAGTGGCACCCAAATGTAGGGATTATGGGAAACACGATTTCTAATGCTGTAGGGGACACATCAGGGTATGAAGGAATGAATATACTGTTTCAGAATGTCAGCAAAAGGTTGATCACTGCTGCTGCTGCTGCTGCTGCTGCTGCTGGGTTCCCTCACTTTGTTCCCAGAGGGGATTTTCTATTCCATTTTCTTCTTCGTGTTTTCCGTTTCAAAACAGTTTGGGAGAATGACTGAACGATTGGAAAAGTTGTGCATGGATATGGAGAGGTCTGAGAAACAACAACAAAAATGTATGAAATAGGAAAACAAGAAGAGTCACTCTATTCTCTCATTTTTGGAAAGAATTGCAGAGATGGCTGTGAAACTAGAGAGGTAGAGGAAACTGGTAGAGGTTGAAATGCTTGAGAGGTGGGTAGCAAAGGGTTCATACCTGGTCACTGAAAGCAGGTGCTTCCCTCAGGATGAAAGAGGGAAACAGGGACTAAAAGGCAGATTATCACCCTACCCTGTGCCCTGAGTACTTTCAGTTTCAAGTTCCTGAAGCTCCTGGGCGGGGGTAAACAGTTGGGAGGAGGATGCTGTACAGGGCGGCAGATTAAAGAGAAACAGCCCTTTTTGAGAGAAAGGGTTAATCTGGAGCAAAGTATGCCACCAGAGGAGTGGTCTGAGATTACAAAATCATCATTGGTTTTCCCAGGAATTGCACAACACATGCCTCCATTTGGTGCTAATCATGATTATGATAAGATAACATGCCATTTTGTAGAAATGATAGATCTGAGACATTTTAAAGAGGTTGTTTTCCTACAGAATGCATTTCCCTTTTGTTAAATAATAAGCAACTGGGCTACCCAAAATGGAATTATTCCCCAAGATTCTAAGAATCTGGTTTAACAGCTGTGCTAGAAGCCAGTCAGTAGTTACAATGGTTAACATGGTGGAGGGAGGAATATAGAACAATTAAATAGAGCAAAGAGAATAAATACTGTTAAAGAGCAATTGCTTGGCGAAGGACAATATTTTGACCTACAAGAACAAATTCAAGTTGATGCTGCTATGATCCTGTTATAGAACAATGTCACATGGAGGCTTTAAGAGCTTGGGATAAGGTTGAGGAGCCCTGGAAAAGATCCACCTCGCCGGGCGGTGGTGGCACACGCCTGTAATCACAGCACTTGGGAGGCAGAGGCAGGCGGATTTCTGAGTTCGAGGGCAGCCTGATCTACAGAGTGAGTTCCAGGACAGCCTGAACTACACAGAGAAACCCTGTCTTGAAAAACTAAAAAAAAAAAAAAAATCCACCTCATTTACTAAGATAATACAAGGCTTTGGGCTTTGGAGAAGCCTTCACAGATTTCTTGCAGAGATTGGTTTCAGCTGTAAACAGAGCTGTATCAGACCCCAGTGCCAGACAGGTGTTGATAAAGATATTAGTGTTTGAAAATACAAATACTGAAGCTGGGCATGGTGGCATATGCCTGTAATCCCAGCACTTGGGAGGCAGAGGCCAGGCGGATTTCTGAGTTCAAGGCCAGCCTGGTCTACAGAGTGAGTTCCAGGACAGCCAGGGCTACACAGAGAAACCCTGTCTCAAAAAACCAAGAGAGAGAGAGAGAGAGAGAGAGAGAGAGAGAGAGAGAGAAAATACAAATACTGAATGTAAGAGAGTTATTAGGCCATTAAAGGTAGGACCAGCATGGATGGATGAATGGATAAGAGATACAACTGATATTGGCTCTCACAAGCACCATGCCAATATCATAGGATAGGCAATAGCTGGAGGTCTCAGATATCAAAATACACAGTGCTTTAATTGTGGTAAATTCTGCCATTTGAAAAGAAATTGTGACTAAGCTGCTAAACATCTCAGAGCTTAAAATGCCACGTGCATTAAGTTTGAGGAATACAGTACTTTCCAATACAGAAGTGTAGAAGGGGCCATTTCTGGTGGCAATGAATTCTCCTCCTGGTGGCAACAGGTGCTCCTTGGAAAGAAAGCCAAGGCTTTCCAGGGTTTATAGACAGATGTTGTGGTAAGATGTGACACTGGAGTAATAAGGGTAGATCCAAGAGGGACATAATAGGTAACCTTGCCATCCAGAAACTAAAGAAGGGCCTGCCAGCTCAAGACCCTGCATGAAAAAACTACAAGAGCTATTTCCCTTTAGTTAGTCAGGAGGTAACAAGCTGGCAGAGAAACCACAACTAAGAAAAATCAGTATAATGGAGGTTAACAGATTTAACTGTAAAGAACCCATTGGGTGAATAGAGTAATTCACCCAATGGGTCCTTTACAGCCTGGAATTCCTTTACCTCCTTTATTACCTAAGTCATGGTCTATAATAGTAATCGACTTAAAAGATTGCTTTTTCACAATCCCTTTGCATAAGCATGATAGGGATAGGTTGCTTTCTCAGTACCTACTTGTAACAACAGTGGACCATTAAAGACATAGCATTAGAAAGTGCTTCCACAGGAACTGTTAAATAGTCCAACTTTATGTCAGTTTATGCAACAACCACTAGAAATAATTTGTAAGCAATTTTCTCAATCTACTGTTTATCATTACATGGATGATATTTTGTTGGCTAATTCTGATGCAGATACTTTAGAGAAGATATTTGAGGAAAGAAAAAGAATTCTGCCATGCTGTGGGTTACAGATTGCTCCTGAAAAAATACAGAGAGGGAATTTAATTATTTGGGTTATAAAATAAGTCAGTGTTGGGTGTTGTGGATTATAATGCTATTTGTGTTAATTCAGCTCCCAAAACCATAGGGGAACCTTGGGTTCAAGTTATATAAAAGAAAGTATATATATATATATATATATATATATATATCCAAAGAGATATTAATTGCCATAAAAGGGAGAATTTAAATATAGATGATGAATAAATAAATTGAGGCTTTTGATCTTAAATTGTAGGCCAAGAGCAGGAGATAGGGGAGAATAACCTTATCTCAGACAGAGAATAGAAATTTAGACTTTGATCTAATGTAAGAACAAGGCAGGAGACAGATAAGAAAAGGGAGAATTTAAATATACAAAGATGAACAAATAAGTTGAGGCTTTGATCTTAAATTATAGGTCAAGAGAGGAGATAGGAAGAATAACCTTATCTTAGACAGATATAGAAACTTAGGCCTTGATCTCATGTAAGAAAAAGGCAGGAGATAAGAAACACTGTCTCAACAGATAATTAAATTTTTGGATTGCTCTGATTGATGGTTATGATATTAAAACTCCTCTGGGAGAGAGGTCAAGCTTCTAAATTGAGTCAATCTATACCTTTGATGATTTCAGGTTATTGGACCAAGGACATGGTATTTTGGAAGAGATGTTTTGTATCTGTGTTAATAGGAAAGAAGAAAAGACTTTGGACCCCTTCCAAAGTGATATGGATCAGATATGACAGGGGAAGACTCCCCTAAAGATCTTGACTACAGCCGGGCAGTGGTGGCACACGCCTTTAATCCCAGCACTTGGGAGGCAGAGGCAGGTGGATTTCTGAGTTCGAGGCCAGCCTGGTCTACAGAGTGAGTTCCAGGACAGCCAGGGCTACACAGAGAAACCCTGTCTCGAAAAAACAAAACAAAACAAACAAACAAACAAAAAAAAGATCTTGACTACAGAAAAGAAAATTTCAGGAAAATCAAACAAGACAGGTAACTTAAATTGCTGATTCCTCCGCATGGGAACAGCCCTATAACTGGCTTAGACATAAAAATGTCTTTAGCCAAAACATCAGCTAAAATTAGGCAATAAATCTTTTTTAAAGATTTATTTATTAATTATATATAAGTACACTGTAGCTGTCTTCAGACATTCCAGAAGAGGGTGTCAGATGTTGTTATGGATGGTTGTGAACTACCATGTGGTTGCTGGGATTTGAACTCAGGACCTTTGGAAGAGCAGACAGTGCTCTTAACCACTGAGCCATCTCTCCAGCCCTTTTTTTTTTTTTTTTTTTTTGGTTTTTCGAGGCTGGCCTCGAACTCAGAAATCCGCCTGCCTCTGCCTCCCAAGTGCTGGGATTACAGGCGTGTGCCACCACCGCCCGGCCTCCAGCCCATTTTTTAAAAGATTTATTTATTTTATGTATACTATAGCTGTCTTCAGACACACCAGAAGAGAGCCTTGGATCCCATTCCAGATGGTTGTAGCTGGGAATTGAACTGAGGACCTCTGGAAGAACAGTCAGTGCTCTTAACCACTTAGCCATCTCTCCAGCCTGGCAATAAGTCTTGTTGGTTGTGGAATCCTTAAAATTCATTGTGTAATCCTTCACATGGCATGAAGATTTATTACAACTGGTTATTGATCAAATTAACCCATAAAAGGATAGTTTTCTTTCACCTGCTTAAGCAAGAAACAAACAAACAAACAAAAAATCATCCTTAACTGATCTGTGTACCTTACATAATCCCTACAAATATCTTAATAATACAAAACTTTTGTGTGTAAGATTCATATATTACAAAATGTACAGCTTTGACAAGATTTATCTGCAGGGACACTGAAAGGACGTACTGTTCCAGCTACCTGCCTCCCAAAACAGCTTCAGGAATAACTGCTGTGCCAGGCGGTGGTGGTGGTGGTGGTGGCACACGCCTGTAATCCCAGCACTTGGGAGGCAGAGGCAGGTGGATTTCTGAGTTTGAGGCCAGCCTGGTCTACAGAGTGAGTTCCAGGACAGCCAGGGCTACACAGAGAAACCCTGTCTTGAAAAAAAAAAAACAAAAAAGAAAAAACAACAACAACAACAAAAAAATAACTGCTGATTCCTGATGGACTTGGTTCATTCAGACTTTCAGACAGATCCAGTCTAAACTTCAGTCAAGTACTGAGCCTCCTAAACATACAGAGACTGGATAACAGATGCCAAAACTAGCTTTCTTAAATCTAACCAATTTTTCT